>CM052438.1:89866809-90055819 GCA_028533085.1 Varecia variegata
CATTCTATTAAGTGAAGCATCCCAAGAATGGAAAAATAAGCACCACATGTACTCACCAGCAAATTGGTTTCCCTGATCATCACCTAAGTGCACATTTGGGAATAACACCAATTGTGCATTGGACAGAGGTGGGGGGTGGGGGGAGGGGGATGGGTGTATACCTACATGATGGGTGCAAAGTGCACTGTCTGGGGAATGGGCACGCTTGAAGTTCTGACTTGGGGGGATGGGGGTGGGGGAGGGAATGGGTGTATACCTACAAGAAGAGTGCGATGTGCACTGTATGGACACACTTGAGGCTCAGACTCGGGGGAATGGGAGGGACATGGGCAATATATCTAACCAGAACTTTTGTACCCCCATAATAAGCTGAAATAAAAAATAAATAAATAAATAAATAAAGGAAGTGGGGGCTCAGATGGGAGTGTCAGGGATTCTCTGCTCTTTGGCTGCTGGCTCCCCGCCGAGCATCGAGGTGGGGGAATCTTGCACAAGCACAGCAGGTCACTGAGGCCCTTGGGGGCGAGCTGACATTGATTGGGCAGCTTCAGGTAGGCATTGGCAGCTGCTTCCACCTGGGCCTTTAGAAGCAAACTCATTTAACTCATTTTCTTTAGAAAATATTTTCCAAGTTTTTTATTTCTTGAAGAGATAACAACTCTTTACAGTTAACCTTTTGAAAAATGTATAAAAAATTAAAAACAGGCTTTTTCCCCATAAGGATCATTGCTTAATATACTTTTTCCTTCTTTTAAAATTTTCTATCTTATAATTAAAAATGGTTATGGAAGTGATCGTAGTAATAGAAGAGAACGTGGACCAGTCTCCCCCACTGCCCCAGCTTTGAAGAGACGACCTGGAAGGACCCTGACGAATGCCCCAGCCTGGGTAGGTCCACTTGCATCGTGGCAAAACCTTCTGGCCCTTCATCCTCCGCCGTGCGGAAGTCGCCATCACCTCTCACTGGGCAGGTGTCGAGGTGTCCCTGTTAATAACCGCCTTCTCTTTGTACTGGCATCCTTCTCTGCGAATTCTCTTGCGAACATCCCATCCTCGGGCTTTGTAAGGCCCGACCACAAAGCTGCCTTGTTGGGAAGTGCAGCGCCAGGAGCCCCAGAGGCAGGGCAGGGAGTGTGAGGCTGCAGGGAAGGGAGGTCTGGGGCAGCACAGGTGACAGGAAGTGCTGGAAGCCTTCGAAAGAGGCTCAGAGGTGCACTCCATCAATCCCCCTGCACGGTTCAGAGGAGCTAGAAGTTGAAACACAGCTTTTGAAAAAGTAATGGCCATGGTAGGACACAGAATGAGCAACCGGGAGGCTGGGCAGCAGCTATCGAGGAAAAAAGGTATTTTCGTGACACCTTTGGTGGACCTTGAAGACAGAGGTGATCCCTGAGTCTACATCACAGTGCAAACTGCAGCGCAAGGTCCTGCGTGTGTTGGGGACGCATGGGCTTCCACAGCCTGAGCCCTCGGCTCCTGCCTTCCTCTCTCCTCTTCCATATCCCACAGAACTCATGATAATGACCTGAAGAAAGTCCTCCTAGACTGCGTGGGTTCAAGCACAGCTCCCTGAATATAAACTCCTGCTTTATGCAGGAGAAGAAAAGAGAAAAATGGATGACCCTTCCCTTTGTTTAACTAATTCACTGCCAATAAATTCCAGTGAGTACAAAGCAGACTCAGTGTGCAGAAAATAGTAAAAGGATACTGCTTAGAGGACAATCCCCTTCATGACTATATTTTGGAGAAGATAAACGCAAACTTGAATTTGGAAGGACGGCCTAAGGTAGAGAAGCACTGCAAGGGTCCCTGGAGACCTCCCAGGCACAGGCACCGCTGCCACCAGGCCAGCCCTGTCCCTGCCAGGGCCCCGGTGCTATTGCCCACTCAGGCAAAGCCTGGAGCCACGGTCCCCACGCTGCCCCTGCCACACCTTGCATCTGCCCACCTCCAGAGCTCCCTTGAGGGCACTGGTCCATTGCTGCTGAACCCGAGGTGCCCAACCCCAGCCCCTGTCATTCTCCTAGGTCTGGTGCTTCTTCTGAAAACCCCTTCCCTCTGCCACAGCCTGGAGCCAGGCCCCATCCTTTCCGCAGCCAGAGCCTGACTCTGGAACCCCAGCTCTGCCTATAGCGCGTGACAGCTCTGTCTCCTCTCTGCGGAACTGGACTAATACAAATCTAACTGGACTCTGGGATTAAACAGGTTGCGCATAAAATCCGGAGAAGACAGGCTTTGGGCAAACGTTCCTTCCTCCTCTTCTTCCGCCCCACCCCAATCCCGTCCCCCGGGCCCAGGCCAGCTCTCCTGCTTGCTGCTCTGCCGCCCTCCCCTCCCAGGACACTAGTCCCACCTGTTACAACGCAGCCAGCCGGAAGGTCACCGCAAGAAAACGCAGGGGTAATTGTGGAGTCACGGGAGGAACGCAGGGGACGACGTCTGGTCGGAGCTGTCCCAGCCTCCACTCTGTGTGTCTGAGCCAAGGTCCTGCATCTGTAAAGTGCCTCTGGTGACACCAGCCCTTCTCTCCCAAAGTAAGCATGGAGAGGGAAGAACCCACAGGAGCGCGGCGAGCGGTGGAAACGCCAGGCTCGCCTTCTGACTGGCCTCGCGGGGAGGGCTGAGCTGGGCTGGGCGCAGAACCATGGGGGAGGCGGAGGCGCCACCCAGGGCTGTGTGGCTCCAAAGCTGCACCCAAACCCCACAGGGGCTTGAGGACAGCGCCCTTCCGCGGACGACCTCCTGCGGCTATCCAGCCCTGTGCAACCTGCTCTGTCACCAGGACAGATTTGGGGACAAGGCCGGGCGGTTTCTGCCAGACTGAAGCAGCACATCCCCAGAGCCAGGATCACCTCCAGGTCCCTGGCTCCCGCCACGACCTCTCCACCTTACCACGGAGTGCTTATCTCTGTGCCACTGTCACCTCCTTAGAGGCTAAATGAAGCCTTTCACTCCACTCAAACGCGTCTGTGAGGGCAGCCAAGCTCTGCTTTACCCCAAACAACACCGCGCTGCTGTAATTCTTTAGAGTAATCTGGTCCTCTTCCATCCCTTTGCCACTTGGAAACCCACACAGAGAAAAAGAAGTGCAACACTGTTCATTTAAAAGTGAATACTATGCCTGCCATCCCAAGCTGTTTCCTTTAAAAACAGATCAATAACCTGAAAGAACAGGTTGCACCTTGGCACCTCTGGCCTCTGCGTGCTCCAAACAGCAGGTGCAGCCAGGGAGGGTCAAAAGGCCCCAGCCTGCCCATCCCCCACCTGGATCCCCTAGCTGGGGCCCTGTCCACCTGCCCCATGTGCCCTGGCTGGTGCCCCGCCCACCTGTCACGTGTCCATCCATCTCTCCCATCTGCTCTACCACCTGCTGTGGGTCTGTGACCCCTTCCTGTGGGACAGCCCACCTGTCAGTTCCTGACTGTCCCTTCTGTTCTCTCCTCTCCCACTAGGTCACAGCCAGAATCATTTTCATGCTGGGCTGACTCATCTGTCCCAGTCTCTGGCAGTCCCCACCCTGGCCGGCTCTGCTGGGAAGCAGCTTCCACCCAGGCCCTCTGGCCACCCTGGCGCGTCCTGCTCTGCGGCTCACCCAGGACTGCTCCTGCTGTGCTGCCCCACACAGTGACCCAGTGCTGCCGGGAGAATCCGCCACCTGCCTCAGGCTTGAGCTTCCCGGTCAGCTGCTCCCTGCATCTGCTCAGAGCTTAGAGCGTGTTCACACGGAATTCTCTCCCTTGTCCTAGTGTCTAATCCCAAAGTCAGGGCTGCGACTCAGACTCAAAGTCCAAACCACTGGATATTTGATGTTCTGTGAAAAAAAAGAGAAAATGTAAAAGTTTTAGAGTTTTAAGATGTAAACCTACCTGGGCACACCACGGTTCTCAGAGTTTTCCAAGGAGGGTCTGGACCTTCCTGTGTTCACACAGCAGGCGCCACAAGAAGCCCAGCTGGAGAGGCTGGTAAGGGAGCAGGGTCTGGGCTGACACCCGCAAAGGAAGCAAAGGAAGCAAAGGAAGGAGGTGGCAGCTCTGCCCTGCGCACGTGGGGAGCAGGAACGAGTGAGGGGAGACAGTTAAGTGAAGAGGGATTGAGTACAAGGGCTAGGATTATTTCAAAGTAAAATACATACATTTCAGGAGATTGCCCATTTCCAATGCAATGTAGAGCAGAAAATTTTAATATATGAAAACATTAAATTTGCTGACATAATAATGCTAAATGATATTTCTATACTCCAGTTAAAAAAAAAAAAAAAAAAAAAACGAGATCAGGAGCTATGCTCTTTGGCATTGTTGATGAAGAGTAAACATCTGACTTCATCTCAGTGGCACGCTTTCCCATGGCTCATGCGTGAAGACGTGGAGGGCTGGCTGTCCCCACATGCCCATCTAGATGCTCTCGGGCATCCCCCTCTCTGTCACTGGGGCTCAGCAGCAGTGTCACAGACACAGGAGCGTCACAATGCTGCACAGCTCTGAGCAGATCATGAAGATGTCCCCCGTGTGTTGCACGAACTGAATGCTTCTCAGGCATCAGAGCACCTGCCAACAAAGTTGGTCACATGAGCACCGTGCCCAGAGTCACCCCACTGACTGGCATTTTGTGGGCTCGCAGAAGCCAAAGGTAGTCAACCACAGGAAACAGGACGTGACTGGCTGTCCTCACACCATACAGTGAGCCCAACGCTCACCCAGCCTGTGACTCTGTCACCGTGTGTAGCCCGCATGCCTAAAACAGCTCACAGTCGCTGTAGCGCCACTGCTGCGAGAAAGCAGTAGGCCTTCAGCTGGACGAAAGAATGCTCTGGAATGTATGTAACAGAGTAACAGCTGGAAAAGTCATTGAAATATAATACCACTCCCAAAATAGTCATATTTCATTGTTTGAGACTTATAAATGGTTAAAGAAATGGAATCCACCTCCGGGAAATAATGTTTCTTTATGTCTCATCATATCCCATTTTCCCCCAAAGATGAAAACAGTGCTGTGCTGGGCAACTGTGCTGCCTGGCGCTGGGACGCCCTCGAGGCCTCCTCTCCAGGCTGCGGGGGCAGACGAGCCCTCCCAGCTCCCGAAGGGCCTGTCGCTGGTCTTCAGAAGGGAAGTGGGGAAGGCGGGAAACAGGGTGCGGTCTCGGGAGTGGGGTCTGTCTGCCCCCCGCCCCACGCAGCGCCGCTGTCCTGTCGGGACACGCCCACCCTGGGGAGGCCTGCTGCCCTCGCAGGATGACAGGCTGCGCTCTGCAGCCTGAACAAGTCACGCGGCCTCCCTGCTCTCAGGGGTGTCTTCACAGTCCTCTGCTATTTAAGGGAAAAAACTGAGTTCATTGTAAATGAATTAACCTATTCCTTCTTTTGTATATTCACTCGACAAGTACTTACCGAGTTCCTATCACCTGCCGTGCACTTAGCCAGGTACTGGCACAAACACAGTGAACAAAAATACATGGAACTAGTCTCTTGCAATCAAGCAGAACCAAAAAAAAAATCAATTTTTAGATGACCCAAATAATTATTTGCTTACACACGTGATGAGTGTTCTGAGGAAAATAACAGGTGTTGTGAAAGTATAAACCAGAGGGTTCTCACCTAGCTTGGGAGCTCTGGGAATGGCTTCCCGGGATAGTAGCATTTAAAGGAGACTTGGAGGAGGAGGAGGAGAGGTTGACCAGGCCAGGAGGTGGGGGTGGAGGACAGGGCGAGTGGGAAGTCAGAGCACATCGGGTTGGCGGGGAACCGTTGTGAAGACCTGGAGATGGGCCCAAAGATAGGCACAGCAGAGGCCAGTGCAGGGCCACTGGCACCACTGGGAAGGAGCCCTGCACAATTCAAATTGTCTACACTGGGATGGGCACCCTGCTCTGCCTCACCCTGCAGCATGGAGTTCAGTAAGAGTGGTGTGACCAGATTATGCAGGGCCTTTGTCCCCATCAGGAATGTGTTTAGTTGCAAGGAAGGAAATACCAAGGAATGGTGGCTACAACAAGCAGGAACTAATTTCCCATACCGTCTCCAGGGGCGGCTGTCCAGGGCTGTCCAACAGTGCCATCCAGAAACGACTGTTTCCTCTGCTCTTCCATCTTGGACACACTGGCTTCTCTCCATGGTGTGAAGAGGGCTTGTACAGCCCCAGGCACTTCCTCGTTCCAGGCAAGTACTGGGGCAAAGGGAACCAGGAGAAGAGTTCCATGTAGCCAAGTCTACCCCCCTTTTTACTCAGGAAACCATGAGTTTTGGGGAAGCAATATACAGGGAAAGCAGCTAAGGAGAAAGACCTGTGGGTGGGTTGAGTCAGCCAATCAACAGTGTCTGCCATGACCTCCTTGGCCATGTTAGAGATCTGGGGTTTTAAACTGTACAGATGACAAACCACTGTTCAGTAATTGAACTCTCAGGCAAATCGTCTTAGTCCCACATTTCTATTAAATGTATGAGTGTCTTGGAGATGATTAGCAGACGGTAGCCCCCGTGCTCTACTCCCACTCTGGTTAGTGGTATCTTCCTTGAGATCACACTGGAAGAAACTAAGTCTCCATCTTTGTGCCGCTGCATCGAAGACTCGGGAAGCCTGTACCATTCACAGGACCAAGCACATCCGCGGCCAACACATGCCAGGGGCGGTTCTAGGTGTAGGTGTCCTGTGCTGATGCATTTCTTCAGGAACTGCTTGGGGGAGACGTATCACTTTCACAAACAAGGAAATTTACTCAACTCTTTAAAACTGGCAGCTGCCTGGTTAGAAGTTCTCTATGGAAATGGTGCCAGAGAGGGAAGAAATTCCTCCTGCCCCTCAGGTGGTGCGGCGTGGACGGAGCGCGCACTGCCACCTTCGCCATTCTCTTAGAATAGGGCTAAATGGAAAATAAACCCACATTTCCGCCAAAGCTGACAGTCTCATTTTTGTTAGTCTGATAAACAGAGACCTACTATGGACTTGTCATAATTATTTTTCTTCTTTTCCTCAAGTAGCAAATTTTAAATTGGTTCAAGCTGGACATGTATTGTTAGGCACCGTGAGAAATCATACCCTCTAATGTAAACAGGGGACATCAGGTCCATAGGCCCCCTTGCTCCTACCCCTTGATGGACCTGAAGAACCCTCCCCACAGGCAAATCTCAGTCTCCACCTGTGGACACTCACAGAGACGTGAGGGTCAGTCAGCACGGCGGGCCGCAAGCAGCAGCCTGCACAGGGGAGTGAGTGAAATGGACTGAGCGGGAAGCATATTTTTTCTTTTTAATAGTCTATAAAATGGAAGTATTATGTGTCTTGAGAAAATATGAAATTATACAAGAGTAGTGCAGTAGAAAGGCAGTCTCTAAACTCTTTGACCAATATACATTACCATTCCCCAGCTGATTTTTCTGCTTCCAATAAGATAGCAATTAAATGCATGGTTAAGCTGAAAAGGTCAAGAATATGCAAGATATACCTAAAATGAAAATTGCAAAGCTACTAAGAGCTGGAATAAAGTCAGCCAAAACCACCCATGAATTAGGTAAAAATGCTGAAACATCAAGGTCAGTAATCTCAGTGAAAGAAACATATGAAATAAGATTTATTTTTTGCTGACAGTTGCTTTGGTACAAATAAATGAAAAACAAACTAATTTTTGCACACTTGAGAGTGATAGGAATAGAGATGACTACCATGCCTACTGTGCATCTCCTTCCTCCCTCACCGCAGGCCCCTCACACGTCCGGCAGCCATTGCTCAGCTCACGGACAGGTGACTTGCACAGCTCGCGGCTGGTAGACAGGGAGGCAGTTCTTGAACGTGGCCCTTTCCACTTCAACAATCATGCCATACTACAATTTATTAAAAGAAGAAATATTTCCTTCCAGTTTTGTTTCTCCTCATATTTCAATAATTGATAATAAAATAATAATAATACATGGAAAATAACAATTCTATGATAAAGAAATTTGATTGCTTTTAATGAAAATAAGAATGCCATTGTCATTGTACAGCACATCATCCTCATGAAATTATCAATGGCATTTTAGTAGGAAAGTTACCTAAAATTGCAATAACATCATGTATCAACATTCTCCTTGATGCCTGTCCCTTTATTGATTAAACACAGATAGTAGAATCAAGTTCCTTTCCAAGAGTTCGTCGAATCCTGAAGCACAGATTTTTATGCTACAGGAATAAACAAACTTATTTCTCATTGACAAAAATGTGTTGATTGTAACTGTTCCTATTTTGATTAATATGATGTATTTCAGCCTAGCTATAATGATTTGAAATTCATGGTCTGAAACCACAATTACTTTTGCACCAACCTAATAATTCATGAAACCCTAAAGCATGGGATGGATTCTTTAGGCCATAGCTACATTTATGATCTGAAACTTTTTCCCTCTACCACCAAACAATACCTACCCAAGTCACAAGCTTTCCAATCCTATTGAAGAATGAATTGGAGTAGATAAATTTGTCAAAAAAACAACACAGTAATGCTTGATAAATGCCAACTTAGTGTATTAATAAAAGGTGGTGGTGGTGATGATGATGATGATGAAGAATTGTCAGCACTATTGCCAGATACTCTGCAAAGCACTTTTCATGCATTTGTGTATTTAATGTTCACAACAGCCTCATGAGATTGATACCATCATTACCCACATTTGACAGATGAGTAAAGTTCTGAAAAGTAAGTGACTTGCCTAAGCTTATCTCATAAGCAGTGATGCTGAAATTCACATTCAGTAGATAGAAAAATAGAAGAATATTTAGCAAAAAGAGAACAATGAGAAGCTAATAAAAAAAAAACCTTCTCAACCCATAGTTGAGGGAAAGTGGTTGCTAGCCATCAAAATCTAGAGGTCATGAATTGAAGCCCTCATTCTGCAAAGTATTAGCAAATCCTCGTGAACAGAATAATATTATTCAATGGCATTGGTCTGCAGTTTTCTTTGTTGGTACTGCCTTTGTTTTCGGTTTCAGGATAATACAGTACTAACTTCATAAAATGAATTGGGAAGTGTTCATTCTTCTATTTTCAGGAAAAAAAATGTATAGAATTGTTAATTATTTTTTTGGTAGAATTTTGGTAAAATTCTCAAGTTAAGCTATCTGCGTAGGCCTGGAGATTTCTTTTTTGAGAGATATTTAATTACAAATTGAATTTCACTGATAGTCATAAGACTAGTTAAAGCATCTATTTCATGTCTATTGTGTTGTGGTAGTTAATGCTTTTTAAGGAATTGGTACATTTCATCTAAGTTGTCAAATTTTTGTATGTTGAGTTGTTTGGAGTATTCTCATGTTGTCTTTTTGATGACTGCAGGTATATAGTAATAGTCCCTGTTTCATTCTCAGGAATGAATATCCATGTTGGTAATTTATGTCTTCTTTTTTCTTGTCACTCTGGCTTTGTTAAATTTATTGCTATTTTCAAAAGAGCCAGCTTATTGTTTAACTTATTTTCTCTACTGTTTTCCTGTTTCAAATGCATTAATTTCTGCTGTTATCTCTATTATATCCTTTTTCCTTGCTTTGAGTTTATTTTGCTCTTTCTTATCTAGTTTATTAGATGGGATTGTAGGTTATTAAGACTTTTCTACTTTTCTAATATAAGCATTTAGTACTATAAATTTTTCCTCTCACCACTGCTTTAGCTGTGTCCAACGAATTTTGATATGTGGTACTTTCATTTTCACTCAGTTCAATGTATTTTTTATTTCTTTTAGATGTTTTCTTTGACTAATGAATTATTTAGAAGCGTGTTGTTTAGTTTTCAAGTGTCTGGATATTCTCCTGATATCTTTCAGTTATTCCTTTCCATTTTGATTTCATTATGGTTATGAATATACTCTGTATCATTTCATCTTTTTAAATAATTCTTTAGACCCCTCCCTCCACAGGAATGTCTATTTTCTGGTATGTGCTCCATGGGTTTTTGGAAAAAAATGTAAATATTCTGCTGTTACTCCATAAATGTTGATGAGAGCTTGTTTTGAATTCTTCTAAATCCTTACTTATTTTCTATCTAATTATACTATCCACTGTTGAGAAAGGGGTGTTAAAATCTCTGACTATAATTGTGCATTTACCTGCTTCTCCCTTCAGTTCTACCAGTTTTTGCTTCATGGTTTCTGTGTCTCTGTTGTTTGGTGCATACACAATCAGAATATATATGTCTTCATGGTGTATTAACTATTTTGTCATAATATAAAGACCCCTTCTGTCTCTGGTATTATTTGCTCTGAAGTCTGCTTTATCTAATATTAATATAGCTGCTCCTCATTTCTTTTGATTAGCATTTGCATGATAAATTCTTTCTATCATTTTACTTTCAACCTGTCTATATTGTTATATTTGAAGTGAGTTTTTATATACAGCATATATTTGGATCATATTTTTTAATCTCCCTGCCTGTCAATTTATGTCTTTTAATTGTTGTATTTAGACGAATTACCTGTAATGCAATTATTATTATGTTAGTACTTAAGGCTGACATTTTATTTTATTTTTCTGTTTTTTTCATTTTTTTGGTCTGTTTTTTTCTTTTTTTTGCTTGTCATTATACACTTTTCCAAGCCCATAGAATGTACAACACCAAAAGTAAACCCTAATATAAACTATGGACCCTGGGTGATAATGATGTGTCAGTGTAGGTTCATCAGTTGTAACAAATGTGCCACTTTGGTGGGGTATGTTGATAGTGGTGGGGTGGCAGGCTATGCATGTTTTGGGGCAGGAGGCATATAGGAAATCTCTGGACCATCCTCTCAATTTTGCTGTGAACCTAAAACTCCTGTTATAAAGAAAAGTTAATATAAAATATCTGTTCAGCATACTTGTACGGGTCTTCTGGTGTCTCTTGATAGAGGGAGAGGAGTCACAGTTGTGGCACAAAGAATCTGCTCCGCCTTCTGTGACCAGTTTCCTTGGGCTGACTATGCCAGCCCACTCTGCTGTATTCCTGTGGGGACAGGAATCTCAGTCTTGCTGGGACGAAGAGGTTTCCTGCCAGGAGCTTGTGTGATGGGAACCCTCTGCCTCGGCAGTGGGGGACATTGCAGAGTACCAGCACTGCCCCTGCAGTCCCCATCGCCCCTTATTTCTGGGTGGAGAGGTAGTGAAGGAGCTGCTCCCCTGGCCCCACAAGGACCCCTTTGTTGGTGGTGCTATTGAGGAGCCCTGGTTCCTTCCAGGGAAGGATGGGCCCAGGTGGGCTGCCGTCTGCGGTGGGTTGAGGGTCCAGACCTCCTGCTGGTCAGGCAGCTGTAGACATCCTATTATCACTTTTCTTCAAGTCCAAGGTTCCCAAACTTGTTAGCCTTTCTCTTACTACCTTCCACTGTTTTCCTTTGGTTATTTCCAG
Source organism: Varecia variegata (assembly GCA_028533085.1). Classification (NCBI taxonomy): domain Eukaryota; kingdom Metazoa; phylum Chordata; class Mammalia; order Primates; family Lemuridae; genus Varecia; species Varecia variegata. The sequence continues at coordinate 89,878,148 of CM052438.1, forward strand.
ATTTATAGTTGTACTTAGTGGAAAAGAACAGAGAGAAATGGGTCTACAGCATCCTTTTGGGACTGAGAGTTTATTTCTCTAAGCTTTGAGCACATGCATATAATGTACATGCTAAGGAAATTGGCTTTGTTTGATTGCTGGTCCGTTCTTTACAATGTGATATCTGAAAAATGTTCATGCTAATATCCTTATTATACCAGACTTCCCTTGGGCTCTATGGGATTTTATTCACCTATGGAACTAGGTTCAAAAGGTGAGGGGAGTAAAAAGAAAAGTCGTGGGTTTAATGAGGTACACTAGATTATTTCTCTTGTCCAAAATTGTGTCCAATCCAGCACTGCTTTACTGGACCAAAAGGCTGTCCTGTGAGCATGGGAGGAAGCGCTTGAGATGTTTGTGGGGGATGGAGGCAGCACACAGGGCAATTCGGGGTACAGAAGTCTCCCCAGCACGGCTACTGCAGTGCTTCCAGGAATGTGCCCCAACCTGGCACCAGGGCACACCTGTGTTTGAGATCAGACAGGAATTGTGAGCTTGAAGTGACAAGGGAAGCGCCCAACTTGGATGATAATGGCTACTTCAGGGCAGGGCAAGAATACTTATCATTTGTTTGGTTCTTTATAGTTTAAAATAACAGTAAAGTCTAATCAAACTCAGTGCGAGTTTTTTAAGTTTATAATAAAATTATGCTTATTGCTCCCATATTCACACATCTTACACATTTAAATTAGATTTAAATAAACGTTTTTAAAAAACATTTTACTGTGAAGCACAAGACACATAAACAAACTTACATAAAATGTAAATAGCTAGCGTACTGATCATTATAACATGCTCCAGCACAGGTCTCACTGCCCTGGCCGCCCCCAACCCCGCCTGCCTTGACTCCCTCCCTCTCCCGTATATTGTGAGTGGTGGGCGTCACCCAGCCTGCCGTTCCCAATAATTCTTATGTGAAGGATGCATGGAAACACTCCACTTCATTAGCTTGCTTACGAACTTTATATCAATGAAGTCCTACAAATATGTTATTTTGTTTCTGATTGTTTTTACACTAAATGCTATGCTATTTATCCATGTTGCTCTAGTGGATCCTTTAGATAAGTGGTCCCCAACTTTTTTGGCACCAGGAACCAGTTTCATGGAAGATAATTTTTCCATAGATCAGGGCAGGGGCAGGGGGATGGTTCCAGGATGATTCAAGCGCATTACATTTATTGTGCAGTCAAACCTCTCTGCTAATGATAATCTGTATTTGCAGCCGCTTCCCAGTGCCAGCATCACCGCCTGGGCTCCACCTCAGACCATCAGGCATCAGATTCTCATAAGGAGCCACAGCCTAGATCCCTCACATGCGCAGTTTACAGTAGGGATCCTGCTCCCATGAGAATCTAATGCCCCTGCTGATCTGACAGGAGGCGGAGCTCAGGCGGTGATGCCAGTGATCGGAGCGGCTGTCAATACAGACAAAGGTTCGCTGGCTCACAGCCACTCACCTCCTGCTGTGTCGCCTGGTTCCTAACCATGGCCCCAGGGGTTGGGGACCTCAGCTGTAGATTTAGCTCAGATAAAAAAGGACATGCCCACAAATAGGTGAGCCCAGAGCAAGGATTTGTGCAGGAGGATGACAGGACATATGCTATTCATTTTAAAGATGTGAAAACACTAAAGTAACAAAACCTAGGAAGCATAAACAAATACATGAATAAAAAACAATTCATGAATTACCGCTTACAGGGAGCCTACCAGAACAGTCTTCTAATTTCTTCCAGTTTCCATGATCTCTCAGGATACTGTCATTATCCACATTCTTCAGGGCAGAAGATGGAGCCTGGAGAAGGCAGGTCACCGGCTCAAGGCCAGCAGCCCTCTGGTCCAGGTGCACACTTCAAAGCCACGCTCTCTCCCACTTAAACTATTATCACACAGTCCTTAAAGAATCAAAAGGAACTAAAAAGATAGATCTCCTGCCAGAGGTCAGTAGAGAAATGCTGATGAATGATAAACAGAAGCCAAAACCCGATTCTTATGTTAATTCAGTCTTCTCCATCAGACTAAGTCATTTTGGACAGAAAGGGCAAAACAAATATTGTTAAGAGGATATCTAAGCCCAATGAGATCACAAGAAAAATCTGACTTGCTTCTATACTTTTCTTAACGGGAATGAGAGCCTTTTGGCCAAGATGAATGGTACACCTGTCCCATGCTGAACGCGTGGATGATGGGCCCACTGCTCCACAGCCAGTCACCGAGGACACCCGCAGAGATGGGGAGGGGCTGGAAGGTCCAGGCCAAGAGCAGAAACGTGGGAAGTGAGTTTCCAGCGACCTGCAGACCTGAAGCCTGCTGTAGAGGGTAAACGAGAGCTCAGAAGTGGAGTCTAAGTGCTCAGAAAGGAAACAATGATCATTAAAGTCACCGCGGGCTTACTAAGAGCAAGCTGTTGTGCAGACAAGCCTGGTTTCCTTTTTTGTCATTGTTGCTGGCAGGTACATCAGGGATACACGGCAAATGGGTCTGCACTCCAACAAGGCCTGTGACAGGGTCCCCTGTTATCCTCTGGGAAGGGGGTGATGTGTGAGCTAGAGTGTGGGAGCAGAGTGCTGAAGGAGATCAAGTCACCGTGGAGGGCAGTTTCCAGTGTAGACTCAGGCTTCATCTCAGCTCAGGCCTGGCCCCCCTTTTCCTTAACGACCTGGGAAAGGAAGTGAAAGGAAAACATCCACTCGCTGGAGGACCATGGAAGCTGGAAGCAGAATGAAGCTGGGTGGGTACCGCAAGATGAGGACACCAAGCACCTCAAATACCTGGAAGGGTGGCTTCGTTTAATCCTTAAAGCCTAACAGAGACTAATGTAAGACGTTTGGTTAAAGTTTTTAAAAACCAGGTAGAGTGACTTGGGCCTTAAAAAAAAAGTTAAAAAGAGTACAGAAAAAACTTTACTAATATATTAATAGGGACACAAGGCCTAGCTTCAGCTCCTGGGTGAAATATACAGGTGGTTATGTGGAAATTAAATATCAGCTTAGCCATGCACCCCCTCCTTGGATATGTCCACGTCATATCTACCCATCAAGAATTGGTTTGAAATACCTTTTAGATTATAAAATCTTTTATGTCCTCCTGGTCAGTGTGACCCTTCTGTCCTTTGTGTTTCCATAAAACGTCTCTTACTACTTTCTTCCGACTGTGTTGTAGATTCATAAACACCTTATGAGATTCCTACAACACTGTACCTGGCTTGAGGCCTTGATTCCCATTCTGAACATGCACATGTTCTTGGCAAAATAGCTGCTCAATGAATAGTTCTCAAATGAATGCTACTATATGATTGCAACAAAACAGTAATGCGATCTTGGGTCAAACTGATGTAACACAGTGTCCAGACATGGGCCAGGAGATGAGGTGGGGTCAGGGGGCTGGGAGATGGAGGTGGTCAGGGTTAGACATCAGTTGGTGAAAGAACTTGAAATCGCTTCATAAGAGGAACAGTAGAAAGAACCAGAGGATTTGGGGGTTTTTGTTTGTTTGTTTGTTTATGGTGTTTTGTTTTGGTAGGAAAATAGAAGACTTGGGAGCACAGAGAACTGCGATAGAATGTGATTTCTACTTGAACTATTTGAAGGAGGAGTTTTCCTTGCTCTGTTTTGCTCTACTGGGCAAACCAAGTGGAAGCCATATACACATGAAATTTACTCTGGCGAGGATGAACTTTCCAACAATTATGAATGATCCAAGAACAGAATATGGTGTCTCAATAAGTCATTAGTCTTTTTTACTGGAGATTCTCAAAGAGTTGGAATAACATCTATACATTGCATTATCGAGGCAATTGAACTAGAGCTTATTGTAAAAAAGGAGTGTATGACAGCCTCCCCCACAATCAACATCCACAACCAGAGTGACACATTTGTTACAATTGTTGAACCGACAATGACACATCATTGTCACCCAAAGTCCATAGTTTACATGAGGGTTCACTCTTGATGTTGTACATTCTATAGATTTTGACAAATGTCAAAAAGATCTGTGTCTAGACTTATTTATTTTTGCATGTGGATGCCCAGTTGTTGCAGCCCCATCTGTTGAAAAGTCCATCTTTGCTTCATTGGACTGCCTTTGCTCCTTGGTCAAAGACCAATTGACTGTATTTATGCAGGTCTATTTCTGGGCTGTTATGCTCCATTGATCTATTTGTCTATTCTTTCCACCAATACCACAGTATCCTGATTACTGTAACTTTATAGTAACGGTGGAGGTCAGGAAGGGTCAGCCCTCCATTCTGTTCTTCTTCAATATTGTGTTGGCCATTGTGGACCTTTGGCCTCTCCATATAGACTTAGGATCAGCTCAGCAATATCCACGAAACATCTTATTGGGAATTTTGATTGCTGAGATTTAAAATGCAATAACATCTTGCCAATATTGAGTCTTCCTTTCCATGAACATGAAATATTTCTCCATTTATTTAGTTCTTCTTTGATTTCTTTTGGTAGAGTTTTATAGTTTTCCTCATATTGATTTTGTACATATTTTGTTAGATTTATACTTAAGTATTTAATATTTTTGGTCCTAATTTATGTGGTATTGTGTTTTTAATTTCAAATTCTAATCATTCATTGCTGGTATATAGGAAAGCAACTGCCATTTGTATACTTTGTATAGAAAGCATCCTGCAAACTTGCTACAATCACTTAGGAGTTCCAACAGGGTGTTCTTGTTATTCATTCTTTGAGATTTTCTACATAGAAAATCATGGATCTGTGAACAAAGATAGTTTTATTTCTTCTTTCCCCAGCTTTACACCTTTTGCTTCCTTTTCTTGTCTTCTTGAACTAGCTGGGACTTCCAATATGATGTCAAAAAAAAGTTCTGCCTCAGCCAGGTGATCAAGGCCAACACCTAAAGCCACATGTCTTGTTGGTAGCATGTCCCCATCCCCCTGACACAATGTGATGAAAATGGCAGTTTGCCTCCGTGAGCTTCCTCCCAGAAACCATAACCGCAGTCTAATCATGAGAAGAACGTCAGACAAATACCAATAGAGCAGCGTCTTACAAAAAAGCACCTGACCATTACTTTTCAAAACTGTCAATGTCAATAAAAACAAGGAAAGTCTGAGAAATTATCAGTCAACAGTGGACTAAGCAGACGTGATCGCTAAATGTAATATGTCATCCTAGGTGGGGTCCTGGGGCAGAAACAGGACATTAGGGAAAAACTAAAGGAATCTGAATACACTGTGGACTTTAGTTAATCACAATTTATCAATATTGTGATAAATCATAATTTAGCATTAATTTGTGACAAATAAACCATACTTATCTAAAATGCTAATAATAGAGAAAATCGCATGCTGTGGGGGGAGGTACGTGGGAACTCTCTGTACTGTCTGCTTAGTCTCTTTGTAAATCTAAAACCGTTGTAAAAAATAAAGACTATTAATAAAAAAGGTAGCATCCCTGAGGTAATGGAGCTGCTCAGTATTTTAACAGTGGTGGTGGATACATGAACCTATACATGTGATAAAGCTGTATAGAGCAAATACACTCACATGAGTACAAGTAATGCTAGAGAAATCTGAATACGAGTGGTGGATTATATTAATTTCAAGATCCTGGTTGTAATATTGCAAAACTGTAGTTTTGAAAAATGTTCCAACTGAGGGAAACTGGGTAAAGGATACAATTACATGTGAATCTACAGTCATCTCAATAACAATTTCAATTGAAAAATAAACGGTTCCAAAAAGAATGCCTTCAAAGACAGCGAGGAAGGAAGGACTTTAAACAATTTCATGCCTCTAAACTTAGTTTTTATGTGAACCCAGGAATATTCAAAATTGAAAGGATGGGGCGAGTTCTAAGAGAAAGCAAAACAGCAACACTAATAGTAATAAGAAGAAAAAGAAGAGGCTGATGGGGAAGAATCAAAAGGAGATGTGGAAGGAGGAATATTAGTGCTCCCAGGGATGACCAGATGTCAACGTTGGTTAGAAGCTGCAAATATTCCATTTGGAGGGTTCTGTGTTCTGGATGGAGGCGGGTATTTACCTTGGAAGCAAACAAATTCTTTATTCTCAATAATTGCATTAACACTTCTTTTATTATGCAGATGCAAGTGATTTCATCTAAGCACACAACACACTAACAGAAGATGCTCAACAATAATGTTTGAATGAAAACAACTAGAGAAACAATTAGGAAAGTTTTGAACTCCAATCTCAAGAGTTATTCAGTAGAGTCAAGCTTGGGTGCTGCCAAGGCTCAGGGTACAGTGTCAAACCTTTCGCGTGCCACAGGCTTGGGCTTCCTGCATAAGCAAAATCAAGCTTCCCGCGCCAGTGGGCTACAAGCTCACCAGCCCTGCCCGGCTGAGGCAGTCTCCTCCTGTGAACCTTCCAAGCACACCCAGCAGCACGAAGACAATCTGTCATCAAGGGTGAACACGGCAGCCACCCTGAAGGAGAAACTGCAGGGCTACGTCCAGAGGAAGGAGAACAGTGGCCTTTAGTTTCCTGACGGTAAAGATTCCCTCAGGCTTCCTGCTCCAAGAAGCTTCCGCAGGGTACTGTATAGACAAGATTTATGTCACATACATGTTTGGATCAATAACTTAGGAAAAAGAGCCTCCCTGGAGCCCCAGGACTGTCGCGCCCCTTCCCTGGGTGCCTGGGCACCCTCCCCTGTGTCCTGCGCCTGCCTCCACATCGGTTCAGCATCTGCTCCCCCCACACGGCCCAGGGAGAGACGCATCAGGTTGAGTAGATCCTATCTCCTCGTCTGGCCTGGCATTTGTCTGTCGTGCTGTGCCGGGAATGTGATACCCAGTTGACAGAGACAGCCCTCGGCATGCTGGGAGGCCCTTTGTTCCTCCAGGTGCTCCTGCTGCTCAGGGTCCTCCAGAGGCTCAGGGGCTCGGGCCTCCACCTCCTGGGCCCTTTCAAGACAAATGGCCGGGTCACGAGACAGCAGGCTGCTCAGCCCCGCATCTGCACCTCCCGGCGCAAACTCACTTCTGCCCACCACACTTCAGAACCTGTCAGGGAGGCTTCAGAGTCAGTTGCGCACACCCATGTGTGTTACTCTGTGTGTGTGTGTGTGTGTGTGTGCGTGCATATGCACGGGCCCTGGAGCTTGGAGAGCGTGAGTGTGTGCTGAACTTTGATGTTTTCTTAAATCTTGAGCTTGTTCTGAGGATTCTTGGCATCGTGGATGAAGTGCCAATTAGCAGCTGGGTGCAATGGCTCCAGTGAAGGACGCTGCAGGGGTCACAGATGCAAGGTAGGCAAGACAGAACAAGAATCCCAGAGTCCACAACAGCCTCCTTTCTCTCTCTGAAAGAATTATAAACAGTGCTCTGGAATCCTAGGATAAGAGGATGTGAAAAATGTCTCATTTGAATTCTCTGAAAGCTCCATTCATAGCACATACCCAATGTGTATATTTACCTCCAGAGGGTAGTATCACGTTTATAAAAGGACCCCTCTCTCATTATTATTTCCTGATTGGCTATATCAGATGGATACATCAGTCTTCCAAGGCCAATAGACATGGCCTCGTGTTATGAAGAGCTGACTGTGCCCTCCCAGTGAGGTTCTTTCTTCATCCACCCCCCTTTGCCTGAGAAAACACTCAGTCAGCCACAAAAGCCTAGCGAATTAATTCTTTACATTCTAAATGTCCTTGCATTTGCAGTACCCACTATTAATGCTTAATAGTGTGTGCTAAACTCCAGTCTGACAGGAAACTGTTATCCAGGGCTCCTTATAAGCAGATTGCAGGAACAATAATTTGTGGGTTCTTTTTAAGAATGATTAAAGAAATTTATCAAGATTGCCTTTATTTTCCCTTTTTTATGCAGTTTTTGTTTTTTTGAGTCTGAATGGATGGCTCCCAGCATCTTACTCGCTCCTGAAGACCAAGTGTGCTGACCAGCACAGGGACAGTGATAGAGTGTCCCTACCAAGTTGCTGAACTCTTTTCACACCGTCCATAAGATTTCATCTATGCAAGGTCCCTAACATTCTCTGCAAAGCCCGTGTTTGAGGGCTGGTGAGTAGCCTGAAGTGTATGGACCTTGGAAGAGGCATGAACTCCAAAGACCACTGTGCCTACCACTGAGGGATGGACCAGGTGAAGACTCCCTAGTATTGGCTGGCAACTTGAGCAAGGTCATCTCACTGCCTTCCAACTCTAAGATTTTGTCATTCTAAACCTAAGTAAATGCTGGAGTACAGGAGTGGTATCCCTGGACCTATGCAGGGGTCTCAAAGCAAGGCTCTCTCCAACGTTCGGTGCCCTGCAGACCATCTGGACGATGCCTGTGTCTTCCACGTCTTCTGCAAAGCAGCACAAGCCAGTCTGGGCCTGAGTCTTTCCGTTTCCCCAGTGCTAAGCCCTCCTCCTCCAGCCAGGGGAGGATGTCGTGCTGCCATATGCCAGTGTTGCCCCTGTCTCTTAGTCCTAAAGTTCATTTTGCCTCTGAGAGGCTCGTTCGGTACCTAAAGTCTGGTTTTGAAAATTGGAACCTGAAACAATAACTTGACCCTCATTTATTGAGTTCTTTTTAATAGTCCAGCCACTGTGTTCAGTTGTAACAAAATATACAAAGATGAATACATCAGGGCCCTTGCCTTCAAATAACGCTGATAGTCAGGCAAGTATCAGAGTTATAACCATGACAAAAACAGATGTCATGGGCAAATAAACAAGTGCAAGACATACCCACTTAAGAGATTGGGAACAGTTTTGTGAACTGTATAGATAGATAGATGGTCTTTGAAAAAATGGTCAGGATCTCAACAATTAGAAAAAGCGGAGAGGGAATGGAAATAACTTGCAAGAAAGTCATAGGCTAAAAGAACAAAGTCTTCAGAGAAGAAGAGGCGGGGGCGCGGTAGGGGCGGGGGCCCGCGTACCGGCCAGGCAGCAAAAGCGGGAAGACAGACGGGCGCCGTGGCCACCACGGCGGTGGGTTTGGCTTGTTCCTCAGCAGTGGCGAGCTGGGGGGGTCTCGGCAGGGCGGCCACGCTCCAGGTAGCCAGGGTGGGTGTGCGAGACAGGGTCCCCTGGACAGCCGCTTGGCCCTCCCTGCCCCTCCACCCGCTCGAGCCCGCAGCCTCCTTCCTGAAGCAACGTAGTAACCTTTTTGAAGGATACTAGCTTTAAATCGAAGACTTTAAAGACTGAGTAAACCTCCAAATCCGAAAGCCTGTCCCCACCGCAAGGAGGATGGAGCCTTGGAGCAGGACAGAGGGCGCGTGCACCCCACCGCCCTCGGCCCGCCCCGCCGGGGAGCCGGAGCTCCGCACCGCGACGAAAGGACGGGCACAGGCTCTTCGGTCCTGTCACTAGGCACGTGCTTCCCTCGGGCGGGAGGTTCCACTTTCTGCTCCCAACCAGGCTTCAGGTGCGGGGCGGGGCGGGCGGGCGCGTCTCTCCTGCCGCAGGCCCCTCCCGCCTTCCGGAGACTCGGGCAAAGGCCCTCTGTGTCCCGCCCCTACTCACACTTGTGTCGTGTCTTTAATTGTATTGTATAACTGGTCATTGCATTTCTTACCAGTTTCTATAGGTTAATACATGAAAGAAAGAGAAACCACAAAAGAAACTTGCCAACAGCAAAACAACTCAAAGCTCAGTTCTTGGTAAGTATATACTTTTCAAAACCATGAGAAAATGGAAAATGCTTTCAAAAATTCCTGTGGTCAAATTCAGTGACCGGTGATTTAAATGCGTCTTATTTTTCTGATGACAGAGCACAAAGCAAACAGCCAACTACCCGGGGGCAGGCACAATGATATTCAACCTCTCCCCTCACAAAAGCTCAGGGGACAAGTTTCTGACTTTTTTAAATCAAGATAAAACACACAGAGAACAGGAAAGTGTGTGTCTCTACCAGCAAATGGCCTCCCCCAGCCCCTCGTTTTCCACACACAGTGTCGTCTCCAGGCTCTCTGCGGACCCGGGGCTGACAGCCCTGGCCGGGGCGGAGGCCTTACCAGGGGCCAAGGGGCCAGCGTTCCCTGCGGACGCCTGCCCCAGGCAGAGGGCTGCATTCTTCAGAGGCCCCTTGCTGCCATGCTCTCCTCACGGAGAAAATTGCCTCCCTCCCACCTTGGCTGCAGAGCCAGCGAGCAGAAAGGGCTGGGACAGGAAGGTGGAGCATGATTCATTCTTAGCTGAAAAGTGACTCAAAAAGGAAATTGCCTGGTGTGCCGGATGACACAGTGTGCCGTCATCTGCTGTGAGCGGGCCTGTCTGCGTGCAGCTGTCTGCCTTCCCCTGTGAGAGAGCCAGGGGACACCAGCACGCTCCAGCCTCCAGTCAGCGCCAGGCGGCTGAGACACCTCCCTTGGAGGAGCCTCCGCGGTGGTGACGCCGCATTGAGACTGAAGACAAGTAAAAGCAAGTTAGGTACAAATGCAGACCTGCTGGGGTGGCAGGAAGGAGAGCAAGACCCAGAGGGAATACCACTCATGCTCGGCATTCTCCGAGCCCTGCTCTAGCTCAGCCCACCGACGTCCCGTTCATGCCCACAGCTAGCTCTAAAGCACACACAAAAAAGGGGAAAAATGGTACTTTTGATTTTACAGGTTCCTTTCTTTCTTTCTTCTTTCCTTCCTTCCGTGAAAGTGTGTTGATTGTTTATACTGTGCCAGGCACCATGCTTTTCCAACAAAAATAATCCAGTCTCAGACTACTCTAAGAAAGCTTACATTCTATCATACAAAGGGAGAATGAACACACACACACACACACACACACACACACACACACACGGGTGACCCAGCAACGCCCGTGCTGGGGGGCGTAAGCCACCACTGCCTGTGCCTGGCAGGGAGGTGGATGCGGGGGTGGCGCTGACCCTGCGTAGTTAGGATGGAGGGATGCGCAAAGAATGAGCGGGTGGGTGGGTGAGTGTGGGGGGAGCTGATCATCTTCTATGTCACTACTTTAGGTACCGGGGGCAGAGTGTGACTGAAACATAAATCTCTGCCTTCAGATTAAGTGGGTTTGACAAACATGATATTTAGAATTGTATTTGGACACAAAAATTTTTTAAGGGAAAGCAGGATAAAGAATTCTGAGCAGAAAGAGCAGCTTGGGGTCATGGAAGCACATGGACATACACAGTCCACCCAAGAGCACTGCAAAGTCAAAAGGGTTCAGAATCTAAAGAATTTTGGAGAAAAAAAGTTGAAAAATGGTAACATGTCCTGGTCTCTGCTTGTGTCCCTACTAAAATTATTGCCAACATTTCTAGACTCTCCCTAGTCAACAAAATAATAGGAAGAAAAAAATAGAGGAAATTAATCTGACATTTTAATTTGACTCCATTTCTGGTGATTTACCTCTAACCCAAACCTTATGAGCAGAAGGGAACATTGGCAGGTCCCTGGGGCAGGCGGGAGGAAGCTGGGCTGGCAGGGTGTCCTTCCCAGCACCATGCCACTGGGCCCGGGGTTTGTGTCCTTGATCTATTGTCTCCTGTCCCAAGGCCTAAACCTTTCAGCCTCTCCAGTTCCTAATAAAGTAAGCACTGATGGACAATTTGGCAAGTTTAGACTTCTAATATTGCATTTTTACTTTATTGGGGTAAAATGTACAGAGAAGGAAATGCATGGATTATAAGAACACAATTTGAAGTTCCGAGAAATGCACACACCTGAGAATCCACCACTCTAATCAAGATGTGGAATGTCATGGGCACCCAGAAGCCCCTCTCCTGCCTCTTGCTAGACAATGCCACCCATGCAGTGGCAGCCACTTTTCTGACTTCTATCATCATAGATTAATCTTGCCTATTCTTGAATTTCATATAAATGGAATCATAAAGTGTACATTTTTTAGAGTCTGACTTCTCTCCCTCAGCATAATGTTTTTGAGATTCGTGCATGATATTTCATTTGTCAGTAGTTTATTTCTTGTTATTTCTAACTAATAGACTATTTTATGACTACCAAATTGTTTATTCATTCTCTTTTGATAGACATTTGGTTTCTTTCTTTTTTGTTCTTTTATGACTACAGCTGTCATGAATATTCTTATTCTAGTCTTTTTATGTTTTCATTTATCTTGTAAATACCTGGAAATGGAATGGCAGGGTCCTGAAGCAACTGTATGTTTAACTTTGTAAGAAACTACCAGATTGTTTTCCAAAATGGTTGTGCCATTTTACATTCCCACCAGAAATGTTTGCGAGTTTCAGTTACTGACTGTCCTTGCCAACATTTGGTGCTGTCAGTCTTTCCAATTTTAAGTATGCTAATGGTACAAAATTGTATTTTGTTGTAGTTTTCATTTGCATTTTATATGATCTTGATCATTCTTTCATGTACTTGTTGCCCATTCCGGTATTCTTTAGAGAAGTCTTTTGCACATTTTAATGGATTATCTTTCATATATATAATTTATTTATTTTGATAAAAGTCCTTTGTCAGAAATGTGTATTGTAAATATTTTTCTTTCCGTCTGTAGCTTGCATTCTCATTGTCTTAACTGTTTCTTTTGATGAGTAGTTTTAGTTTTGATGAAGTCCAATTTAACAGTTACTTTCCTTGATGTCTAGAACTTGTTCTGACCTTACTAAGAAATGAAGCTATAGACTCTTAGTTTTTACGGTTAAGCTTATAATAAATTTTAAATTACTATTTGTGAATGGTAAAGATTGCAAGTTATTTTTTCACACTTTTATACAGCTGAACACATGATAAGCACGTTCTGATGACAAGACTTCTGTTTGCCCATTGAGTACCCTTGAGCCTCTGTCAAAAATCGCTTGGCCGTGTTTGGGTAGATCTGTTTCCGAACACTCTGTTCCCTTCCCAACAGCAACAGCACACCGTGACGATTAATGTGGATCTGTAGGAAAAGTTGGCATTAGATAGCGAGTCCTCCGGTGTCTTTCTTTTTCCTCCCTCTCCCTCCCAAGCATTGTACTGGCTCTCTTAGGTGCTTTGCTTTACCAAATATACTTTAGAATCAGATGGTCTATTTCTTGCAAAAAGTGCCATTAGGATTTTTGTTGGGATTGTATGAATCAATAGATCACTTTGGGGAGAAATAATACATTAATGGTAGCATGTCCTCCAGCCCATGAGCATGGTTACTACTCCCCACCTAACCAGGCCTCCTGTGCCCTCTCCAGCCATGCTCTGTGGTTTTCAGTGTAGTGGTGTTGTATGTCTTTTCTTGAACTTATTAAGTATTTTATTTTGTGTGTATGCTATTATAGATGGAATATTTTTGGTTTATTTTTCATTTTTTTACTACTAGTATATAGAAATAGAATTGATTTTTGTATATCAATCATGTATCCTGCCACCTTGCTGAATTCACTATGGGTTCTAGCAGTTGATTAGGAGATTTCTTAGCATATCCATGCAAACCATAATATCATCTGCAAATAAAATAATTTTACTTCTTCCTTACCAATTGTTATGCCCTTTATTTATATTTCTTACCTTAGTGCACTGGTTAGAATCTCCAGTAATATATTGAATATAAGAAATGAGAATAGATATTCTCACTTTGGTCTTAATCTTTGAGGGAAGATGTTCAATATTTTACCATTAAGCATGATATCATCTACAGGAAGTTCGTTTTTATTCCCAGTATATTGCAAATTTTTATCATGAATGAGTATTCAACTTTAATGAATGCTTTTTCTGTATCTATAGGCATGATCATATAATTTTCCTCATTTATTCTGTTAACAAGGTAAATTATCTTATTGATATTTAAATATTAAACCAACTTTACACTTATAGAATAAACTCTGGTCATAGTGTATTATCCTGTTTGTGTATTGCTGAATTGAGCTTTCCAATATTTTACTGACAATTCTTACATTTATGTTCCTTAGGGACATTAGTCTGTAATTTTCTTTTCTCCACCATTAGTAGAAATAGAACTCTGGTTTGCAGACTACATTTCTGGGGTTTCTGATAGCATTTATGAAATTTTAGCAAAGATTTCTCCAATTGAATAACTCAGAAATTCAATGTGTTAACATCTTTCCTCATGCAAGATGAATTTCATATTCCCAAATGCTTAGACTATCATAAAGTGAGAGCGTTAGGTTACCTTTTATGAAGTAGATTCCTATATAGTCTTTAAAAGTGAAGTAAGTTAAGGTTACTTCATAAGCCACTAAGAAATGCCTATTTTTTTCTTGTGAATAAGTCAACTTTGTAAATAAGTCTATGTAACCCCTCTCACTCAAATGATGCCTTGGGGTCTTCTCATCCCAACAGGGAATGGTGGAGACTGCTAGGTTGGAGGGAACACTTCAAAAATATCACCCTTCCAGGGTCTCTGGCTTTTCTGCTGGGTCTGCCCTCATGTGAGGTGGTTTGCGGGGCACAGCCGAGCTGCTGCAGCCACACCCAAGCGGCCCAGTCACACTGGCCTTGAGAGAAGGCCCTGAATCCCACGAGCAGACTGCGCGTAAACATTCTGCGTGCCATTTCTCTGATATGGTCTCTACCTGTGCCATGCACGTTCAGTGTGACGGCACAGGCACACACAGGCACACGAGCTAACAGAACAAAACTCCCAGAAAGCAGCTTTCCCCTCACACAGTGAATGACGTTTCTCGGCTTGACTTAGGAAATGAAGAATGTTTGAAGTGGTCATAAGAATAAAATAGAAAGGGAAAGCACACAGCTCAAACAGGATTTGGGGGCATTTGGGGAACACACTGCACAAATTTCCCCAAGAAGTTAATCACAGGAAAGAAGACTGGTCATTAGGCCACTGTGCTCCACGCGCTTTGCCCGTGCAACAGGCCGAATCCTTGCGCTAGACGGGCATGTGAGCACTTAGTAAGAAGGCAGGCCCGTGGGTTGTAGGTGGCATTTCCAAGTGTCAATGCGGGAAGCGGCCCGGGCTTCCAGCAGATGTGACTCTAACACTAACGCGAGCAACCTTCTCCTTTGCCACGTGGCTTTTACAGTGAGATCTCAGGACTGAGCCACATCATTGCACCACTCGGGCATGGGAGCCACTTCATGGCATTCCCTGGGTAGGAAATAAGCAGCTACGCCGACCTTCCTCTGCCCGGGCTCACTGTCAACTGCATCATTCAATAGTCGACAGAGAAGGCAGAAGGAGTAGAGTTAACATGGAAAACTGAGGTGGAATTTTTCCATCTTTATGGTGTTGCATGTGCTGGAGCTTTTCCCCCCACCCAGGGATTCAGCCTACACGCTTGGCATTTATAGGATGGTTTGCAGAGCAAGTATGAACCAGGGGTGGGCCCTCTGGGGGCCTGCTAACAGACTTTGACATCAATGTTGATATTTTTGTCATGGTAGAAGGAGGGCACTTTTGCTATTATTACTTTGTACTAAGAATGGGAAATAAAAGGCAATGAGGATCACTGCCGGATTGGGTTGACATCTAACCACTGGAGAGGTTGTTGGCAAGGAGGCTTTGTTCGACTGGGCACAGGCAGGTGGCAGTTTGTGCCCTGAGTGGAATCATTGCACTTGGCACCAGTCTTGCCTTTTCACCATGGGCACCACACACGGTGAAAGACTGAGGGAACGTCAGCCAGAGAGTGCGGTAGCCACAGCTGGAGGGTTCAGGGACCACGGAGGCAGTCCTTCCAGCCGATGGGGTGCTATCAGGGGCCTGAGTTGCTGAGAGCCCAGAGCCACTGTAATTTGGCCAGTAATGTTACAATGATTTTATTCATCTTAAAATTTGCATTCAGCACAATCCACTGCCTCAGCACTTCCCTAAGTGCTAGAGATCCAATAGTGACGAAATTTTCACTGCCTTCATGGAACTTACACTCTACTAAAATGGCATTATTCAAGTATCACAAAAATCAGTGATAATTACAAAATATGGTCAGTGCCATGAGGAGCAGCAGCACAGTGTCTACGGTAGCAAAGAGGAGTTCCTGACCAAGGCAAGGTGACGGCAGAGAGGAAGATGCTGGAGGGCAGAGGCCTCGGAAACGCTGTGTGGTCTTGGAGTGCACCAGGCTGGCGGTGGCGTGCTGGCCTCTCGCTAAGGTGCAACAGACTAGCAACAGCAGGTCCCGGACTTTGCTGGTGGCAATGTGGCCAGTCCTTTAGTTATTCCACACTCGGCAAATATTTAACTCAAGCTCGGGAGGCACTAAGCACTGTGCCAGACGTGTCTTCAATCTCAAACCTCTTTTTCCCGCATTTTAAATTCCCTTTTATGCAAAATCTTTAGATTCAAATAAAAGTAAGCCATTTGTAAATTTTAGTGCCTTTAGGAAGGCACTGAAATTGCCTGTTTCTAATTGTTTATCATATGCAACCAGATCTGAGTGGAAGTGCCCTGAAGTGAACACACACAGGGTCAGTCTCGTCAGCACAGATCTGGTTTTTGTTTGCGTGCTTTACGGCTTTCTTCTGCTGGGAGGGTTTGTGCTTTTTGTTTTGTTTTGTTTTAACATCAAAAAGAAGCTGTTCAGCAAATGTATAACTTAGAGATTTTAGGGCATATTTCTTGAGTAATAGATAGTCTCTGTATTTTTTTTAATCCTGTGAGAGATTCTGTGAAATTCCAGACCTTTGAAAATCACTTTAATACGTAGAATGTTTTCTTCTTTCTTCAAATATACCCCTTCGATGTTTATTCTAGCATAAAGTCTTTTCTAAGTTATCAAATAAACACCACAGAATAATTTCAATTGAGAACAGAAATGCTTATGCTTAGTCTCATCCCACCAATGACTGTATTTATTCACCCGATAAATACTCTGGGGCCAGCCTCTCTCTGGTGACCAAGCTCATGGCCTTCCATTTACAAATGTGATCAGAAAATTTTTCTTCTTTGTACTTGTGTGTGTGTATATATTAACTACCTATGCACCATATATACATATATATACATACAACTGTATAGTTACAGATATATTAGTTGTCTATTTTAAAAAATAATTTACTATACTGCATAGGGTTTTCCGTGGAAGTCTAGATAAGACATGGAAGAGCTTTAACAAGAAAAAGAATATAAAATCTATTTGGTTTATTGTGTAATAAATTAGCTCATGAAATGTTTAAATAGTCTTCCCCTGAATTAAATCCACAAGGTTAAAAGAGAAGAAAAACCATCACCGGGGCAAGAAAGCAGAACGGGTACCTGACCGCACTTTTCTCTTGGTGGCGGGCCCGAAAGTCAACTCGGAGTTGCGTGGGTCCTGCCAAACGCCAGGAGTGCAGCTCGCGTTCTCAGTCATCATCCCTGGCTCCACTGTACGTGTGTCCTTCGCGTGACTTCAGCCCAGAGCCCAGGCCGGCGGGATCCCAGCAGCGGCGTGTCCGCACCTGCGGGTTGCGCTGAGTCCCACTGCCGGCTCGGGGCGCGGGCGCGACCGAGCAGCAGCACGCGGAGCGTCGGGGGGCCGGCAAAGGGACCCCAAGGGTAAACCGGTCTTCCCCGCCCAACTCCGCCGTGTAAACGGAGCCCCAGATCGGGGCCAAGCGAGGCCTTCTGAGTCAGAGCCTGCCCATGCGCTTCTTCCATAGGTATTGAAGTGATTTTATTGTCTATAAAAGGTTTGAGGAGCTGTGAACAAAGTTTGCCTTAGCTACTTAAAGAAATGGATCTCTCGACAAGGTACAGAGTTTGAAAGATTCTCCAATGAGGTACTGTTACTGGAGACTCTTACTTAAATGTTTAGCTCCGTGTTTCCTGGGCTATGTTATTCAGACCTGCAGGTTTTCAGATTTTCTGTCAGGAGAAAAAACAGAAAATGTTTCAAAGTATGACAGCTCCATTTTGAGTAGGAACACAACACACAGCATTGGATGAGATACGTGTACATGTATGCCTTTTTCCCTAGCAGTATTCATCTGTGGAATGCCACAACAGTCAGGGAAACAACAGGGTAAGACTGAAAAAGTTTATAAAATTTGAATTAGGTGAAAATTGTAATGTGTTGCATTTGAAAATGAGTTTCAGTGCACCAGACGGCCACCAAGCTGGAAGACAGATTTCACAAGCTGGAGGTCATGTAGACGCCATGGCATGGGTCACTCTGAAGTCACCTTCGAAAGGGAAAAAAAGGCCCCTGGAAATGAGATAACACCGAGGAAGGAATATGATGAACTTTTTTCTCTTACAACACTATAAAGCCTACTATGAATGCTTGAATTTCCAGGAAGTTAGTGTTTATTGTTAATAATTTTATGAAAAAAATACTTAATTGTTCAGGTGGTAGAAAGGCCAGAATAACCTTTCAGTTCCATTCATTTTTATCTCTATTAATTCTACCAGGCCCTAGTTCCAAAAGTCAAATGCCAGCAGTATCTTTCTGTGACAAGGAGGGGAACTTTGCCTCCTTTTTTTTTTTAAATCTACATCAAGAGGAAAACCCATTTGGGGGTATCTACAAATGAGAAAAATGCATGTACACCTATCTCTTGCAATATGGGGCAATATACTGGTAATACCAAACTTGGACATGGCGTCCTTGACCCTTTGGCTGAGAGTCAAAATTCAGATGGAGTTTTAACTATTAGACTCAAAAGATGCAGCTTATATTTTTAATCCCAAGTTCACAATCCCTGTTTATTCTGCAGTTTTAACATCAGAAACTCTCATGGAAGGAGTGCGCAGCTGTGCTTAGAACAGTCCGTGGCTGCGGCATCGACCTTTGCACATTCCCTTCACCTTTTATATTTCCGAGTGCATATTTTCAGAGTGGTGTTGCTTTAGAACTAGAAGGGCAATTATGAAATAGGATGGATGGTCAAAAGCAACAGTGACTTAGAAAAGAGCCATGAAATGTGACACAGGCTTAAGACATAAACAGAGTTGCCAAGAGAGTAAGACTTTGAATACTGCTAAGCCCTAAATATGTTGTCCATATCTGGCAAACAAGTAAAGACTTCATTAATTTCTCTTGTATCTTCCTGAAGACTAATTGCATCTGATTTCAGCGGAGAACATAGTATTTCAGAGATTACCCGGCCTTTTTGGCAAAAGAAAAGGTCTTTTTGTAAGTGGAAGTTTATCAGATGAGAATTCTGAGTCTCAATGCATAAGTCAACATGTAATTCCACGTGTAAATTCACTGCAGGCCCTGATACACTAAGAAAACATCATCACGATTACATTATGTCACTGTCAACAAAATCTATGCACAGTAAAATTAGAAATCATGAGCATGAAATAAATGTTTCCCCACTGTAACAGAACTCAGTAGGCAAAGCTTCAACTGTACCCTCGCTAAACTGTTTCCCCTCACATTGGCGAATCCTCTGGATTCCACAGTCCCCACAGAGCGGTGCTGCATTCTGTTCATGCCCCAGGTCCTCTTTGCTCTTCGCCCTTTGAAGGACAAAGTCCATGGCTTAGGAAAGGATTAGCTCAATCCAGTCCACGACAGCAAACACTTACGGAGCTCTTACTGTATCCCACGGACTTTATCTGCAGGAAAGCGGAGTGTAGGGAGACGGACGACCTATAGCTAGCGCACAAGACCCTGAGAACTGTCACCACCAAGACCGGGAGAAACATCCCCAAGTCATGTGTTTATCTTCAGGGGCATCGCAGGGGACTTGCTTCCCTCTTTTCCCATACCTTCCTTAGACCCTCGGGCAGTTAGAGTCCAGCCTGTGTGACAGCCGGTGCTGGGTCTGTCTCTCCCTCTCCCGGACTGGCCAGGCTCTGCAGCTCCTGCATCTTCTCATCAACCCACCCTTGCAGGTCAGAGCTCTGTACTGAGAGCCCTCACCTTCCTGGATCTCATCCCAGCAAGGAAACACACTATCTGATTATTCCCAAGGGGCATCTGCACTTTTTAAGGAAAGGAGTGAACAGGCCAAATAACCAACTGCCGGCTCAGACCGTCTGTGGGCTGTCCCCGCACTTCTCTATGTGCTGGGACATCATGCCAGCAGCTTCGCAAGAGAGACCGCACTCTAGCAAAGCCTTTGGCCTCAGGATGCTTGTCCGCAGGGTGATAACATGGTCCAGCCACTGCCCCCAGCAGAATGGTCATGGGCAGCTGAGCCTGCTGAGCCCAGGAAGGTGAGAGGTTCACGGCAGACTTCAGAGGAGGCAGCAAGCAGCTGTGACCTTCAAAAAGCCTCCTGAATTTATTACAGGATTGAGACAGTGCACAGAAAACCCCTCCCTGGCACAGGAGAAGCTGTTCTGTGGGTGGCGACGGAGATTGCGAGGGAGCAGAGCATCTCCACTACCGCAGAGTGTCTGCAGCCTTCCCCGCACCCAGGGGACAGTTACGGATAATCACATGCACAAAGCTTGCACAAATACATGAGTAAATTTTAAAAGGTCTGTGTGACCTAGGAGAGCCTTTCAAAGAAGCCATGTGACAAATCGCCTAAGTCTTTCAGTGTTTAGAAAACCACCAGCTGGCTACACAACAGCCCTTAAAGTTAAAATTTGGAGTAGTAAATAGTGGTCACATTTTACTAAATGGCTCAAAATTTTTGTTGAACTGATTGCCTTATACAAAAACAAATACATCAACTCTATGATTATGTATGATGGCTATTATTTTATGTTTCCCTTAAAGGAGACTGTATTCTGGGCCCAACAAACAGACCATTATGAAATAGTGATCCACACCCTTTGTGGTTGAATAAGAGGAACGGTTATACATAATTTCCATTTCGTAGTCCCCCAGAACTAAGCATCCATTTTCCAGTATTTCTTCTGCTGCAGAGTACAAAATGTATGTCTGAGTGTACAAGCATTTAAACACCACCAAAGGAGTCCATGCCCAGTGGCAATTACATAAGCTGTTACCAAAAGAACATTACATAGTTTCAAGATAAACCATGGCTATTTCCTCTAGCAATCTCCCATAACCACATGTGCCATCAAAAGGGACTTAAGTTTTGAAAAACCAATCTATTAATTAAAATTACACCAATTCAATTATTTCAACTACTGCAGCAAAAGGCAAACTTTTAAGGTAACAATAGAGTATATTATGTTCTGAGCTGTTGGTCTGCTTGCTTGTTTTAAACAAAAGATGGTGAAATAACTCGTGTGTGCTTTCTGATACTTCTATACTCTTGTTACCAAGCCCAGGAGGCAAAGGTCAACAGAGAAACCAGCACAGAGGGTATAAATGGTGGGAACTTGTGGAATTGAAGAAGGGCATAAGATCAAAAATATCTAATATTTTTAACAAAAGGAAAAAAGAATGGAAGAAGAAGTGGAAGGGAACACAGTGTCCTTTCCTTGTGGGGTTGGGCGGGGGGTCCAGGCAAGGTCTCCTCGTGCTGGCGTGTGCAGCACTGATCCGTTGTCCCCGCGTGTCTGCCGCCTTGGCTCCGTCTGCGGAGCACAAAGCTTCCCAAGAAAGAGAAAACACAATAAAGAAGACAATTTTTAGGATATCTAAAAGAGATGCCTTTATATTTTGGCTGATGTTTATAAGCTATTCTGCCAAGTGCTGATTTCGCCTAGAACATTGATTCTTTGAAGGATTCTCAATATTTTCATTCCCCTTTTCATGTTTAAACTCAAATGGAAAGGAAATAACCCACAAAATATAAACAACTTAAATGCAGGTTTTAAGATAAAATAGCTACAGAAAGCAATTATGTTTGGAGATTTTATATTATTCATAAAATAGAAAGCTCTATTTACTAATAATAAACCACTCCAACTTTATGTATATTTTTTAACAGTCAGCCTTTATTTGATATTCCAAACCCTGTAAATTTGAGATGGGCTGGTAAATTCAATCCTCCAACTAAAACTGCATTACAGTAATATAAACATTGCATCCTATTTAGAAGCGGTAGGGCAGGACATGAGCCTGGATCTGCCTCCAGTGCCTGTGCTTCTTCCAACAGAACCAGTTGCCCTTCTCAGTTGACACATTGTAACAAATTGATCTAGTCAAGTAAAGTTACAATTTTCAAACTGCACTTTTTTTTCTGGTGGAAAACAGTGCACAATGCAAAATAATTCTTGTTAAAGCTACTAATAAGTTCCTGGTTAAAAACAAGATATTTAAGAGAAATAGTATTATAATGATGAATACGATGCTATTGATTGGATTTATATGAAATTAACTATATTGCATGAGTTGATTGGTTAACTGCTGTGGGCAGTGGTGATGATACACAAAATGACACAATAGAAGGTGGGCTTCAAGCCAAGTCAGTGATGAGGAAGGATGGAGAAATACATCCAAACATGGGAAGGAAAATGCCTAAGACCTCAAAGCAATTTCTACAATGAACTTTTGCAAAACTAGTTCTAGGGTCTCTATGTGGGGTATCTTGAAGTAAAATACATTGAGCACAAGAAAACATTTCCTAACTTTTTTGTGTGTGCTTAGTATTATTGAAAATATATGCAAAATTCAAACGTTGTTAAAATGAGTTTGTTGAGTTGTTCAAAGTAGCTTGCTGCATAGCCCTGAAGGAAGACATGAGTCAGTTTATGAAAAGTTTATTTAAGCCTCTACTAGGGTAGTGTAATAAGTATGGTAGTTGATTAGACTGCTATATAAATACAATTATAGTCATTTCCTGATAATAGAATGAATAATCCAAAAAATTATAATACTTCTTGAATTAGTTTGAAGTTTAATATTATGTGACATCTTTAAAATTCAAAAGTACACAAAAATATAAGTTTTTTCTGCCATTTTAATACAAATGTAGACAAACATGAATATATATTATTTTGCTGACCTCTTTTATTTTAAAAACAGGCTCTCACTCTGTTGTCCAGGCTGAAGTGCTGTGGTGCAACTGTAGCTCACTGCAGCCCTGAACTCATGGGCTCAAGCGATCCTCCCACCTCAGCCTCCAGGGTAGCTGGGACTGCAGGTGTGAGCCACCGCACCTGGCTTAACCTTTTAACTTGGATACAACAGAAGAAATAATTTTAGGGGTTTATGCTAATTTTCAAAACATCATAAATAAGTTGACAAAATGTCATAAGCTGATGGTCTGAGAGCTATAGTAGGAAGAAACACAGTAGTTATGAGTCCCATAAAAACTTCCAGGGGAAATCAACTTCTCTGTATATGGAAAGATATTTAAAAACACCAACTGTTAAAATGAAGGCATCTTTCAAAACACTATAAAATAATGACATGCAAATTGTCCTTTTTATTATAGCTACGGTCTTTGAATTTCATACTTTTCATTTTGTAATGATTTTGTTGTCAGCACAGGGAACCCTGCTGCTAAGAAGTTTGAAAACATTGAGAACTTAAAAGTTTCATGATGTCTATGATGACACATCGCTCACCGAAAGCTCTTCTTTGGGAAGGTCAGCTAATGAGATCAAGAGAACAGTAGAGTTAACGTGTATTTAGTGATTTATTCTGTGCGGGGCACCATGCTGAGTGCTTTACGCTGGTTATTTCTTTGAATAATCCCAAGAATTTGGTGAGGTAGAGGTTATGAGAATTCCCACTTTACAGACAGGGAAACTGAGGCTTTGATGGCTTCACAGCCTCCTCAAAGCAGCTGAGCCAGAAGGGAGCAGGGAGGCCCCCAAGTCCCTGGGACCCCCGCCCACCGGTCCATGAGCTCTGCCTCCCCCAGGGCTCTGGCTGCGTGTTCCCCACAGCCGGGACAGAGCGACCTGGGGTCAGTGCCCCCCACTCCTCTGTGAGGAGTGCCCACCATTACCTGTTCACCAGCAGTCAATCACCAGGGTCTGCAAATCGGGCCGCACGCACTTCTGCTCACGGCAGGCTCACTGTCTTCTCGTGCGCGTGGGCCCTTTCATCAAATGCAGGTACACTGAAAATGACAACTCTTTTAGGACAAAATAAACAAACTACTATTTTACACGGCAGGTAGCAAATGTAAAGAATTCATGAAGCTGAGAGTGGAAGCTGTGAGGAAGTTCAATGAGGGGAAGTGTACTTACAGATGGAGTCCCTCCTGGACTGAGACACTAATTTCACCTGTGATCTTGCAAGTCACGTAGCACAATGATCATATTTTCTTATTTGTAAAATGCAGCTCCTCCCATTTTCTAGATGAATTAAAAGTTATTTTTCAAATCTTAAAAACATCCACAAACATAATAATATAAATTCTACAAGCATCTTTGAACATAAATATATATAACAAAAATATAAGAAAATGTATTTTCCCCCGTCTCCTATGCCTTCATTTCTTTTTCTCTTACGCTCCCATGTAAATATCCTGCCCCCCTCTTGGTCTCTCTCGCTCTTATATCCATATAACTTTCTCTGCTATTTGAATAGGAAAGTTTCTTCGTATACAATTAGTTTCAGGCCCCTGTTCTGAGGTGTCTACTCTGCCTTTGCTTTGGTTGCCCTAAGAATTATCCTCTATCAAGTCCCTTCCTGCACACACTGCTGGGTATTATCCGAATCAGCAGGCGCCGGCGAGAGCGGCTGGGGCCGAGGGTGAAAGGCAGCAGGAGGCCGGGAGGAGGGCAAGGTGGCAATGCTGCCCGTCAGTGCTTTGAAATGACAAATAAGTCGTGATGTAAGAACCACCCAATGATAGTGAAAACACAACCCTGTGTCAAAGACATACACATTTCAGAGTCCATAATTTATCCAAAATCTTCTCCTACTGTAAAATAAACTTCAGTGAAACACCGTGAACCTACTTAGGAATTAGTCCAAATGCCTAAGGTCTCAGGAACTATGAAATAAAAAATAAATAAAATTCAGTAAACACATAATAATATTGCTGAGCAACCTGGCTTAGCCTTAAACAACTTTTCCTTGTGTGAAAGCTTTCAGAAAGGAACCACTGTGAAATTTATGGAATATTCACCCTATGCGTAGTGCTGTGATATTCTAACGAAGAGCTACGCAGAGTGGTGATGGAATCCAACTACAGAGAGTCAGTCCCCTGGGCCACCCCCTTCTCCACGTCCTCACGTGCAGGCACACGAGCACGCACCCCACACACAAGCACACACACACATGTACATGCTGCCTTGACTTAGCTAAGGTGGATCCTTGACATACATGATACTTATTTTTTAAAAACCTTAAATGCATTTAAGCATTGATGAGAATTTGAAAGTCTCTCTCTTGCTTCTTGATTTTTAAACTCTGATGCATATTTTGAATGTACAATTGCATGATTGAGTCTAGGCTGGCAGAGACGCTCACAGGGACTGGAGAGCTGCCGGCAAACCTAAGAGAGGGAAGCAGTACAGATAAAATGTGCCTCGATCCAAACCCCCTCCTGTAATAGACGCTGAGGCCAAACCAAAACTGCTTTGAAGAGCATAATAAGAAAAAAACTGGGTTAACTTTGGGTTTTGCTTCTTTTAAATAATCATTAATCTGCAATATCTGCCCTTCTGAATCCTCATACTAGCTCAGCACTGCAAGAGAAACACCAGGCCCACCAAATGTTGACCAGCGAGCCATAATCGAGTGCCTGCCACATGCCATGGACAAAAAACAACCAGAAACTCCTTGGTGGCCTCTCAAACAGGTAATGCTTGGAATCTGGGTTGCAACAAAATGGAACATTCTGCTTATATTAAAAACACCTGAACAAAAAAGGATATTTTTTTTTTTCTCTGTGTCTCCTGTGTCTTCAAATTTTCTTATTCTCTTACAGAAAGGGGTCTTGTAACTTGGAATAATTCCTGGAGACATTTTTGATCACAGTTATAAATAACCAGCTATTTTCCCACCCAGGAACTCGTGTGTAGGAATCCATGGACGCCCAGTGCTCCCATCCATAAACCCCGACGACAGTCAGTGACCAAAAGACAGAACTGGAAACCATGCGTGCGTGGCCTTCAGACAAGAAATGGAACGTCCGCGCGGTGTGTGCTCAGATGAGTAACCCCAGCCAGCGCGTGGAGTTCATTGTCAGACCTTCTCTACATTTGTGTCAATTCTGCCTGAACACCATCCACAAAAGATGAACCCCAGATCTGAAAGGGGCTGGCAGTGCCAAGACTCTGCAGGCACTTGAATTCCATCCTCCTACATCCAGAGCCAGGAGCACACTGGCTGAAACTCTTACCTTTCATTAAAAAATAACTGACAGCAAACGAATCAATGATTATAATAAAAAATTATGCAGACAGTGCAAATCCACAAAATAACCACTGTCCAGAGTGAGGCATTTATGGAGGACGAAGGTAGTTCTGTTTTTAAAGCCTCCTCAGATCCCCACCCTGCCCCTTACTGGCTCAGTGACATGTGTGAGGTAACCATGGTGAATGTCACTCTCCCCTGAAGCCTGGGCACTTGACCTACTTAGTCTGCAACGTTGTGGAACCCAAGAGAAAGCACTTCCCACACACCTGGTGCACAGTGGGAGGAGTGCGACATGCAGCTGCATTCTCAGTGGGAAACACCTCCTTGTCCTTCCCCACAGGACACTTGGCAGACATCCACCTGACTTGGGGAGGTGGCCTCCCCAGGAATGGGCTGTGACTCAAGGTTGAGCACTGAAGGACAATTTGCCAGGTCAGCTTCTGGATACAGAAGAGAGACAAGTGGAAGATGCATGTCCCTCTGTTCCCTAGGGGAGTTGTGCCTGGATTTGACAACAGAGCACAAACGTTGTCCATGAACACTAAGAATGACAGAGCAGAGAGAAGAAAAGATTGTGGATCTGGATGTGTCTGCACCGCTGTGCAGCGTGGTGTGCCCAGACAGCACACCCAGCTCGGTGTTCGAAAAGCATTGACACAAGGCTGTTACCAACTTGCAGGAAAATCCCTGAAATGACTCAAAAAGGACTGAAATGGAGTGTGCTCTAAGAACTGTAAAAACGTCATTCGATAGAGTGGAATCTACTCAGAGAGACACCTAGTTCCTTCAGGTTTCTATAGAATTGTTCTCCATTCCCTCCCAAGCCCACCTTCCAACACTGTCAAAACAGAGAACTCCTCACTCGGAGAGCTCTTGTTGCTAAAGAGACTTAGCACTGTTATGACGTCATAGGACCATCGAGCATGAGTCTCTGTTTCCCAGTTCAAGAGGCAGTCATCACGAGCAAAGGTCCTGCAGCATCCGGCAGGTGAGTTTCAGCCATTTCCCCATAAAGCAGGGTTTGAAGGATTTGCACCTGCAGAAAATCATTTTTTAAATTAAATGAAAATATATATCTTGAAGTAAGTGTAGGTTCACATACAATTATAAGGAATAATACAGAGAGATCTCATGTATCTTTGGTATCTTTGTTCAGTTCCTCCAGTGCTAACGTCCCGCAGAGCTACAGTGCTCCATCCGCACCAGGACGTTGCCACTGATACAGTCAAGATTCGGAACACCTCCAGTCCCATGACCAGCCCCTGCTGTATTTTTCTAATAGGCCCCCTCCCTCCCCCCACTCCCATCCTCAACCCCTAGCAAGCCCGGCATCGTTCTCTATCACAATAATTCTGTCATTTCAATAATGTTCAATAAACAGAGTCACACAGTGTGCAACCTTTGGAGATTGGCTTTTCCTTCACTCAGCATGTGTTTAGATTTTTAAGAAACTGCCCAACTGTTTGCAAGGGTAGATGTGTCCTTTTACATTTTTACCTGCAACATATGTGACCCAATTATATTTATTTTGCCGTTCTATATATATTTTAGAACAATCTTGTTTGTATCTACAAAAAATATGACTGGGATTTTGATAGGAATTATATTAAATGTGTATATTGGTTTAGGTAGAATTGGCACCTTTACCAAGTTGAGTCTTCCAATTCATAAATGTGGTATATCTCCACTGATTTAGATCTTTGATTTCTTTCATCAGTGATTTGTAGGCTTGAGTGTACAATTCATGCTGTGTTTATAAGTAGTTTTCTATTTTTAATTTTGTTGTTCATGTGGTCACTTAGTATGAAGAAATACAATTGATTTTTGTATGTCGATCTTGCATCATGTAAATTTGTTGAATTCATTTAGTTCTAAGAGTTTTTGTAGATTCCTTGAGATTTTCTAAGTAGGCAATCATGCCATCTGTAAAAAGAGACAATTTTGCTTTTTTCCTTTCTGATCTGTGTGCCTTTTCTTTTCTTGCCTTATTTCAGCAACTAGACCTTCCAGCACTGTTTTAAATTGGAGGAGTGAAATCGAATGTCCTAGGCTTGTTCCAGTCCCAGGGAAAGCAAACTGTCTTTGTCCATCAGTGTGTGCTAACTGTAGGATATTTGTAGATGCTCTTTATGTGAAATTAAAGACATTTCCCTGTATTCCTATTTTTCTAATAAATTTTTATCCTGAATGAGTGTTAAATTTTATCATGCGTTTTTCTCCATCTACTGATACGAGTGTTAGCATGGCGCAGAACCTCTATTGGCTTTTGAATATTGAATTATCCTCGGCTCCTCACTAGATTTGGTATATAATTCCTTCTATATATTTCTGATTTCTAGTTGCTAATATTTTGTTAAGGATTTTTGAGTCAATATTCAAGGGGGATGTTGGTCTGTAGTTTTCTGTCCTTGTGCTGTCTCGTCTGGTTTTCGTTTCAATGTGATGAACTGGGCAGGGCGCTTCCTCTTCTGTTTTCTGGGACGGATAGCACACAATTTGTGTTAATTCTGTAAAGGTTGGGAGCATTCTCCAGGGAAACCATCTGTGTCTAGAGATTTTTGGGGGGAGAGGTTTTTAATTACAAATTGAATTTCCTTAATAGTTACAGGACTATTCAAATTACATATTGTATAACAGATGACTTGTGATTTTTTTCAAGGAATTGCCTTCATCTAAATTGTAAAATTCATGTTTGTAGAATTGTTAATTTTACTCCCTTATTATCATGTTGACACTGCAGAGCCACAGTAGATGCACCCTAGCGTGAACCTCAACACTGTCCCAGCTGGCCACTGTCCAGTCCCAAATCGCCACGTTTGGGCATTTGCCACAGCAGCCACACTCCTACTGATTCCTGTCTTAGTCCGTTCAGGCTGCTATGACAAAGCACCGCAAACTGGGTGGCTTATCAGCAAGTGATACCGCACTGCTTAGAGCTCTGGGGGCCGGAAGCCCAAGATCAGGGCGCTGGCAGAGTCTGTGTGGGGAGCCCTTGCTGGCCACGGACGGCACCTTCTCAGTGAGTCCTCAGCGTGGGAGGGACTCTCTGGGGCCTCTTTCATCAGGGATAACCCCATCATGAGGGCTCCACCCTCAAGGCCTAATCACCTCCCAACACTGTTACCTGGGGGGTTAGCTCTACACAGGTGAATTTTGAGAGTACACAAACATTCAGAACATAACATCAGGGAACTCACCACAGTTCCCTCAGGTCCTGAGGTCCTGAGGTCCCGAGCCAGCCTGCCTTCTTCTCTGCCTGCAGCATCTTCCTGTGTTTGTTGGATGTGAAACGCCCAGTGTGTCTTGTTGCCCTTAGTGAGAGGAGCACGTTGAATTCACCCCCCTGGGAAGCCGAAGTGGCACTTCACCGTCTCAGCTCTGCAGCCCACCAGGTCTGAGCTAAGAGGGGTTCTTTCCCGATGCCGGGGGCCCAGGAAGGGCCCTGAAGCTGCCCGCACAGCCATCCCCCCAGTGCTCTTCCTGGCGTGGCGGGAGCTCCTTTCTGGTTTTGCTTTTTGATTGATTGGTTTGGGTTTTTGCTTTTTAGAAAGAATCATGGCATTTCTGAGAAGTAGGGACTTAATATTTTCCCAGTCTTGAAGTGAATTCCCAATGTTCTGAGTGATGCAGAGAGGCATTAAATTAATAAGTTAATTCAACTAAGCTAGCCTAAATAAATAAGTTTAATTAATTAATAATTCAGACTAACTATGCTAAACAAGTAAGTTTCATAAATAGTAAGTAAATGGAATAAATAAATAAGCAGGTAAATCATTTAAATATTCAAACAAGCTACCCTAGGTCTTGGGTCATCCACGGAATTGGTCAATGCACGTGGGTGCACACTCAGGTTAACGTGCCCACACTGGGCTACCTTCATTGCCTCTTTTATTATGGGTCTAAGCATTTCATAGACTTGTACGAAGTATTTTATTTTTCACTAAAACATTACCAGTAAGCAGTTTATGTGATTATTATCCCAAGGGAAAGAGTCATTTCCATAAGATGAAGCCCGCCCCTGACATGCAGGTGAGCGAGATGTCCCAGCACATTTGGCGGAAGCATTTCCCCAGAGAGTCAGCAGCCCCATCTCAAAGTGTATTTGAACAAGATTAGAAAAAGAATTCAATTTGACAAAGAGGTTTTTGATTCTCAAGGTATTAGGTTCTACAGAGAATTTTTAAAATATAAGAATTGATGCATACCTGAGGTTATCAAGATCAAGTCTCCCAGGGACTAAGTATTTACTGAGTGGACATGTCCCAGCCCCCTGGGCTGACAGAAGTGCAGGTCGGCCGGCTCCGAGGGAAAAGCCTCCCTCCCCACCCTTGCTCCTGGGCCCCTCGCTTCAGCAGCCAGAAAGGGTCCCCTCAGAAATGTCGCTTCTGTGGCCACCTGGGGTTTTACGCTCCACGACGCTGCCAGGGTTCATCACAAACAGGAAGGGGCAGGGAACTCGGGCTGGACTCAGAAGGACCCGTCTTCCAGACCTTTCCTTCCCAGTCAACTGCTTCTCAGAGCCACACAGAACGTCTGAATTCATCAAAATGGTTCTCAAATCTCACTGAAGTCAGGATCACGTCTGGAACTTTTAAGAAATACACATCCCAGGGACACTTCCCAAACACATTTATGAATCAGACTCTGCTAGGGCAGGATTTGGGAATCTTTATTTTTCAAAAGCTTCCACTGCGATTCTAATGAGCCAGGGAAAGTGAGGAGACCACAGGTCCCCCCATTCCATTATTTTTCAGGAGGTCACCACCAGAACCTGCAAGCAGAAACTGCAGACTCGGCTCCGTCCTCGGCTCCCGGCACAGCCACGAGGAGCCCGGGATCACAGTCCAGGAACTTCTCACCACCACTGTCAGAGAAGTGAGCACAGAGCTCTGCCCAAAGGCCACATCTTCGAAAAGCAGCCTACGCTCTGTGACACCGAGACCCAGCTCTGGAAACCATCGGGAGTTTCCTGGGCGGGTGACATCTGACGTGAAGAAGTCCTTTGAGACCGAGGCTTGGTCAGTGGAGAGCAGGGTGACTCACTGGCCACTCAGACAAGCCCCTGGGCGCGGAGAAGGTGGTAGGCGTGGGTGGGCGCGGCCCTCCCGGCTGCCTGCAAGGAGTGGGCGCTGTGGCTCCACCGCCAGCGCGGCCTGCGGGGCACAGGGCTGGCAGCTGGGGCAGGTTTTGTCTGTGCCTGCTGCCCAGCAGAAAGATCCAGGGGAAAATCTGCTTCACAAAGGCCAAGTTGAATTTTGCAGACAGGAATGTGAGTGAAAGCTTTTCTCTCTCTCTCTTTTTTTTTTTTTTTTTAATATTTTTTCTTTCTGGGTTCCCTGGAAGAGTCTCCAGAGCACAGATCCTTATCCAAGTAAGAAAAAGAGTTTGTGTGAGAGCGAGGCCTGTGGGTTTGGGCCAGGAACAGGAATTCCGCGCACAGACACTGAGTCGCGGCCTGAGACAGCAGCGGCGGCTCCACAGAAAGCCACTCTGTTCGCTGCCACCAAGGACGGCTCGCAGGGCACACACACGCAGGCACGGAAAGAAGGGATATTTGAAAGGAGTGTTTTTTTTTTCCCCTAGAATATACAGTGCTCTTATTTCCTTCGGGGTGCAGTAAAAACTAGCCATGAATGGACGGCCAGACGTGGCTGAGAGTCAGGGAGGGCGTTTATCTCCACAGGCCGGGCTGCTGGGATGGGTCTCTGGGACAGACTTTGCACACTTCAATAAATCATAATGAAAGATTAAAATAAGAAAGCATTTGCTAAACATGTCTGGAAGGAGGCTTTTATGCTGCTATTTTTTCCCTACCAACTGCTGCTCAGAGACTTCACTAGGCGTTTTGAATCCAACAGAAACTGTGTATGTGTTGGAGGTGGGAAGTAAAAAAAGAGGTTCATAATTGGAGCTTTGGTTAACATAGATTTTTGAGGTCAAAGAAAATCCAATTGCTAAATCTATGTGCAGATGTTATATTAAGTGTAAAAATCAAACAAACATAAAAAACCCAAGATCCTATCCTCAGGACATGTAATTCTTAACAGAAGGATCTATTGCAATGTATCAATTGTTTTCTATTTCATTAAAATATAAGAATCAGTTTCCTTTAAAAAGCAGGAAAAATCCCAACAATTGTTTTAAAAATTATGCACTGTCCTTGTGAGCACAGGAAACGTTGGGCAGCCGTGGGCTCCAGAAAGCTTGTGGCTACCCCAGCACACAGGGACCACAGCCCAGGGCCTCAATCTCCTTTCTTGTGGCGTGAGAGTACCTTATTTGCTTTGAGCAGGAGTTCGAGCACAAGAGTCAGAGGTCCTCTCTAGCTTAGGAGCCACTGCTTCCTGAAGGTTGTTGGCCTAACCTTCCTTGAACACCCAGAATAACGTCCACTTCTGTTAGCCAGCCTCTGTGGGCAGCCTGCACCTGGCTGCCCTCCTCTGAATTCGGGAACAGCAGAGAGGCGAGTGTGGTTGCTGTGCTGATATGGCCTGTTGCATCCACCTTCAGAACCATAAGCTCACCAAGGGAAGTGATGATGGCTTAGGCTTCAGTTATGGGCTGAAATTTGCCCCCTAAAAATTCGTATGTTGAAGCCTTAACACCTAGACCTTCATGATATACTGCATTTGGAGATAGCGTCTTTAAGAGATAATTAAGGTAAAATGAGGTCATTAGCATGGGTACTAATCTAATATGACTGATGTCTTTGTAAGAAGGGGAGCTTAGGGGACAGATAGACACACACAGAGGGAAGTTCATGTGAGGACATAGGGAGAAGATGGCCATCTGCAAGCCAGGGAGAGAGGCTGCAGTAGGAGCCAACCCTGAAGACACCTCAGTCTTGGACTTCCAGCCTCTGGAACTGTGAGGAAATAAATTTCTGTGGTTTGATCTCCCTGGTCCGTGGTGCTTTGTTGTGGCAGCCCCAGCAGCTCACACACCTGCGTCTGCTCCACGGCACGGCCGGGGCAAAGCGAAAACTGACCCTTCACCCTCTGAAGGCTCACTGAAAAATCGACTCACAATAAAGCAGATTAATAAGAGAAAAACTACACAAAATTTTTTTTTCAGACCTGAAAAGGTGACAGACTCTCAATTTATCTTTTCTATATAGAGTAGGATAGAGCTGGCTGTATTCCCTACTGATACAAACTTCTCCCGACAAAGACACACTTTTGTCTGTGAGACTCATAACATCCATCTCAAAATATATCAAAGAAATATATTTTGGGGTAAAATATTTCTAATTTCCTTCAGAGAAATACTTCTGAGCCTTGAGCACAGACAAGCTCAAAACTTGTTTTTTGGTATATCAATTCAATTAACCCATGGGTATCCAGGAAAAAAAGACACAGAGAAATGACAAACAGAGAGAATAAACAGAAAGAAAAAGTTACATGGTAAGCTTAAGCCTTAACAATTCAATAATTTCATTAAATGTAAATGGTCTAAATACATGAATTAAAAGAGATTGGCAGAGTGTGTTACAAAGGCATGATCTAAGGAACTCATTTCAAATATGATATACATAAGTAGGAAGAATATGATGGAAAAGGATATATCACACAAATATTAATCAAAGGGGAATTGCTTTAACAATATCAGATAAGGTGAACTTAAGAGCAAAGAAAATTACCAGTTACAGACAAGAATATTACATAGTGAAAAAAGTGTCATGCTACTAAGAAGACACGGCAAGCAATTCTTAACATGTATACACAAAGCAACAGAGATACATATTATATGAAGCAAAATCTGATAGAACTGAAAAAAGAAAAATAGAAAACTCACAGTTGTTGTGGGGAATTTCAACACTCCTCTCCCAACACATGATAGAACAACTAGACAGAGAGCCACCAAGAATACAAAGGAATTCAACACCATCAGCCTACAAGATCTAGTAACCATATCAAGGGAGATCATAGCCTGGGTCAGAAAACAAAACATGACAAACTTAAAAGAATTGACATCATATAGAATGTGTTCACTGTTCACAATGCCATGAAAATAGAAATCAATAATGGAAAAATATTGCCAAACACTTGGAAACTAATGGCCACACTTTTAAATATGGGTCAAGGAGGAAGTCTCAGAAGAAATAAAAATATATTGAACTAAATGAACCTGAAAATACAACATATCAAAACTGGCGAGATGTGGCTAACACAGGGCGGGGAGAGGAATTTATAGCACAAAATGCTTATATTAAAAAAGAGGGAAACTTTCACATCAATACTCTAAGCTCCTGTCTCCAGACCCTAGAAACCTAAACATCAGAGAAAGCAGAAGGAAGGAAAGCAATAGAAAAGAACAGAAATCAATAAAATTAAAAACAGAAAGAAAATAGAATCAAAACAAGAAAAAGCCTTTTCTTTGAAAAGATTGACAAAATTCACAAACCTCTAGCAAGATTTACAGAGAAAAAAAATAGAAGACATAATTGCCAATTATCAGTAGTGAAACGGGATATTACCACAGACTCTGCAGATATCAAGATGGTATTAAAGGTGTAAAATGAACAGCTACATGTATGAATTTGAGAACTTACATAAAACAGGCAAATTCTTTGAAAAGTGCAAACTACCACAACTCACCCACATAATATATGTAACTTGAATAGCTTTATAACTATTAAAGAGATTCAATTTACAACTAAAAGCATCCCCAAAAGGTCACTTCTTAGCACAGATTGTTTCCATAGAGAATGCTACCAAACCCCTAAATGGCGAAGAACACCAATCGTATACAATCTCTTCTAGAAAATAGAAGTTATCGGTCACCCCCAGGCAGAGGGACTGGTAAAGTCTGAGCAACTGTCATGTTGGGACCCAGGAAGACCCAACCCTTCTGGGCCTCGCAGTTCCAGGACACACTATGCTGTCCGATGCTAACTGAAAGTGATTATTTTGTTGAGAAAGATAATAAATATATACAGCTATTATTTGCCAGTTAAACATAAAAATTTAAAACAAGATACAGAACAACTTACAATGGCTCAATTTTTTTACTTTACGATGGGTTTATGGGAGTATTAAATGCATTTTGACTTACAATATTTTTGGCCAATGATGGGTTTATTGAAGTGTAACCCCAACATAAGTCGGGGAGCATCTGTAATTAAAATAGAGTTTGAGGAACATTTCAAAGTGAGTGTATGGATGACACTGATGGGAATACAAAGCAGGTAAAGTCTACATAATAAACATTTTGGATTATGATAAATTTTAAACAACTTAAGTGTCAGTTCTTTCAAGTAATTGCACATCCAGTAATTTGAACTGTTAAAGAGTTGACAAGAAGTTAAGAAGTAACTAATTCTACATTGTAATTAATGAAATGTATTTGAACATAAGGTTTATACTGAAGAACACAGATATGCTGTCTTTAATATGTTCTGTGTAAACTTCAAACCCTGCTTGTATCATGAACTTTAAGCAAATAGTTTCCTCGTGTATATACAAATTTAAATGGTAGCCAAGCTAAGCTACGTGAAGTCTGACTTGATGTGGTTTTGCTATAAACACAAATAATTTTTGATATTTTTTAAAAAAGATAATTTATTGCAACCAGAAAGGTCAAATCTAAATGTAATATTAAATGTGATAAAATATCCAAAGTAAACAACTATGCTCATATATCCTCCTGTGCACAAACTCATCGTTATTTTTCAGACACTTAGATTCTACTGTTCACCTTTAACTTCTTTTTGCAGAACAAAGTCTGCTTTGTAAGCATATAATCGAAATTAAATCTGCACCCAAGCCAAGAAATAAAGCAGTCTGCAAACCAGACTCAGAGCAAGACCTGGTGCTCAGCTCCCAGCACATACTGGTCTGCTGAGCACGCTCTGCAGTGGGGCGTGTGGAAACAGAGCACACTCTTGACCCAAGAGCTCTGTCCACATCCATCTTGCAAGGGAAATGGCTTTCCAGGGACTGCAGGCTGATAAGAAATGGCAAATGATAAATGAGGCACTGGTGTCAAAGGACAAATAGCCCCTTGAGTATGGGAAAGCCAGTGAAATTTTGATGGGAGTTATGCAGGCAACTGCATGCCTGCAAAAACCATCACACACACATATGCACACAATATGCACACATGCACACACATGCATACACACGTGCACACACATGTAATGCAGAAACAGTCATCAGCCCATTTGGGGAGGAAACCATAGCCTCTCTAAAGTTGATTCCACCGTTTTCTACCTTGTAACACAGAGCAACTTACTAACCACTCTGAGCCTCAGTTGCCTCAAATGTAGAACAGAGAAAATACTAGTACCTACTTCATAGAGCCCTCCTCAGAGTTGGAAGCTTTAATATATATAAAAGGCTTCAGCAGTGCCTCTCATGTGCTGAGTACTTACTCAATGTTGGCTTACTCTTAAACACAAAATGTGAATTGTTCATTGCCACCTTTCTGGTGTCTTCCCTCTACCTCCAACTTTCTGCCTGTTAAAACAAGAATCCGTGATTGTAAAATGCTAGTGGATTCCAGCTAGGCAAGCTCACAATTTGTTCTCAGGACAAAGCTTCATCCTTAACTGACTTTTCTGGTGACCTCAGCTGTGTTTTCAGAGGCTTGCCCAACACAAACAATTCCAACTTGAGGAAAAGCAGAGGGGAAACCCCCCTTCCTGCTGGTCTTCGTGTCCCCTTCGCCCCAGGCGTAAATATCTGGGCACCGGAGGGTGCGGAACCAGTGCTGGCATTTCCGGCGGCTCCTGCCCGCCGGCGGGGGCTGACAGCGCCAAGTCTCCTCCCGGAAAAGCACCAGCTGTTTTGAAACAAAGTACTTCCTGGCGGCCAAGAAAGTCCATATTAGTACAGCCCTGGAGGACTACCTCGGCTCTGCCTCTGGAATCTCTCCTGGTATTTTTAGGAGTTCCTTTCTCTCTGTGGAGAGTATTATTACCAGGGTGATACCTCTGACCCCACAGGACTGGAAGCCCTGGGCCCTGTGGGGACCTCGGCAGCCACAGAGGTCTCAGTGGATGGTGCAGACTCCAGTCAGCCGAGGGTAGAAACCCCAGCTCTGGCACAAAAGCCATCTCGGGAAGCCCCCACCTTCTCACCCTCTCCAGCCGTGTGTGTCTTCCCCTGTAGCACTGCTAGATGGATGGAAGGTAGTGCCCGGCCCCGCTAGAGAGAGCCCAGACACAGGCTAAGTGTTTAGTAGCAGCAGTGTCCTGTCTGCCACCAGTTGGAGGGTGGCCTGCTGCACAGTGTCCTGACAAAGTCTCACTAGCACCACAAGACCCGCATGATAGGCCCTGGTTACTTCTGACCTTGTCATCCTCCTGGACTCCTGTGGTAGAAGCTGCACAGAGAGCCACGGCACTTCCCCCATCTCTTCCAGAGCAGCCACTTCTCCCAACAAGAGGTGTGACTTCTGTGCCCTGTGAGTCTGGCTGGCCTGGTGACTTGCTTGGATGAGCAGAGTGTGGGGTCTTCAAGGGACTGGCAGCATCTACTCAGGCTCCTTCTGCTGCCAGCATTGCCTATGTAAAGAAGCCCAAGCTGGCTCCCTGGAAGAAGAGAGACTGTGGGGCCAACACCAGCCAGCATGAGCCTGAGCAGGGACATCCTGGGCCACAGGGCTTCTGCTGAGCCTAAGACCACGAAGGGGACTGCCTAGCTCAGCTGAGCCTGGATGGTGAACCCACAGATTGGCCACTGTCCTGGGTGAATGGTTTTGTGGAAATAGATAACTGATACCCTGTGCCTCGGGCATGATGGCCTCCTGGCAGCCCCTCTAGCAGCCTGGGCTTGGCCCTGGCTCTG
Organism: Varecia variegata; assembly: GCA_028533085.1. NCBI lineage: Eukaryota > Metazoa > Chordata > Mammalia > Primates > Lemuridae > Varecia > Varecia variegata. The sequence goes on from CM052438.1 coordinate 89,915,932, forward strand.
GGCATTAGCCCCGGCCCTCTCCCTCCCTCTGGTGCTTCCTGCCCAGATGTCTTTCTGCAGGACTAGCTTGAGCATGTTCTTGAGGTGCTCATTCCAAAGTCTCTGTCCCACTGAGGCCACCCCTGACCCCTATCTGAAATGGTAACCCTTTCCCCTGATGCTTCCATCTCCCTTCCTCACCACCTTCACCTGCAGCCCTTACCACTACCAACCACAGCACATGTTTTAACTCTCTGGTTGGGTGCTGTCTGTCTCACACAGGAGAACTCCACAAGGGCAGTTTTCATGGGTTGGGTCTGAGAACACTCTCTGGCCTCACAAGCTGTGTTAGTGGGGACAGCTTGGCTGCTGGTAACAGAGCTCCAACAACAATCCAGTGGCTTTATGAGTAGTTACTTCTCTCAGATCCAAGGTGAGCTTTCTAGGCTGGCAGGTGGCTCTATTCCATGAGATTCTTCAAGGACTTGAGTTCCTCCATCTAAATTCTTCAGTGTCCCCTGCATGGTCAAGTCTGGGTGACAGGAAACGTCTTTGTCTCAGCTCTTGAGGGGGAAAGTGAACCTGCTTGGATATCTTAAGTCACAGGCCCCAAGGTGCCACAAACCCCTCAGCTCCTGTGGCCATTCCCACCCACAAGGCAGGCTTGGCCGGGGCCCCGCTGTAAGCCTATGGCCACGGGATGGAGAAGAGCCTTTGAGTGTCAGCAATAGACCTAGCCACAATTCCACCAGAAATGGATAGTTTTCCCAGGAACTGTTACTGTGGAACTTAAACCAAAACAATTAACATTGGGATTTATATCAAAAGGAGAGAGAGATGATGTGCTTGTACCTTTTTCTGAGGCTTCTCAGGTTTAGCTAAGAGACGTGATGGCTTAGCAGGTGGGAGACAAATGTCAGCAGGAAGAATACAAGCACCCAGTCTCACATCAGGCAGGGAGCTGGAGGACAAGGAGGACTAATCAAGGCCATAGTAACTAAAACAACTTGGTACTGGCACAAGAACAGGAACATAGACCGATGGAACGGAACTGAGAACCCAGATATAAAACTATCCTCATATAACCATCTAATCTTTGACAAAGCAGACAAAAACATACACTGAGGACAAGAATCCTTATTCAATAAATGGTGCTGGAAAAACTGGATAGCCACATGTAGAAGACTGAAACAGGATCTGCTCCTTTCACCTCACAAAAATCAACGCACAGTGGATAACAGACTTAAACCTAAGGCATGAAAGTATAAGATTCCTAGAAGAAAACATTGGAAATACTCTTCTAGACAGTGGCCTAGGCAAAGAATTTAGGAAGCAGACCCCAAAGGCAATCACAGTAGCAACAAAAATAAATAAATGGGACCTGATCAAATTAAAAAGCTTCTGCACAAAAAACTATCATGAGAACAAACAGACAACCTACAGAATGGGAGAAAATATTCACATGTTACACATCGATAAAGGACTGATAACTAGAGTCTATTTAGAACTCAGAAAAATCAGCAAGAAAAAATCAAACAACCCTATCAAAAAGTGGGCAAAGGACATGAATAGAAACTCTTCAAAAGAAGACAGAATGGCCAACAAACATATAAAAAAATGCTCAACATCTGTAATAATGAGGGAAATGCAAATCAAAACCACAATGAGGTATCATTTATCCCCAGTGAGAATGGCCTTTATCAAAAATTCCCAAAACAATAAATGTTGGTGTGGATGCAGAGAGATAGGAACACTCATACACTGCTGGTGGGACTGCAAACTAGTGCAACTTCTGTGGAAAGCACTATGGAGATACCTTAAAGAGACACAAGTAGATCTACCATTTGATCCAACAATCCCGTTACTGGGCATCTACCCAAAAGAACAAAAGACATTCTGTAATAAAGACATCTGCACTAGAATGTTTATGGCAGCACAATTCACAATTGCAAAGATGTGGAAACAACCCAAGTACCCATCAATACATGAGTGGATTAATAAAATGTGGTATATGTATACCATGGAGTACTACTCAGCTATAAGAAACAATGGTGATATAGCACCTCTGGTATTTTCCTGGATAGAGCTGGAACCCATTCTACGAAGTGAAGTATCCCAAGAATGGAAAAATAAGCACCACATATACTCACCATCAAATTGGTTTTAACTGATCAACACGTAAGTGCACATATAGGAATAACATTAATCAGGTGTTGGGCAGATATGGTGGGGGGAGGGGATGGGTGCTTATATATATAATGAGTGCGATACGCACCATCTGGGGGATGGACACGCTTGAAGCTCTGACTGGGGGTGGAGGGGGACAAAGGCAATATACGTAACCTAAACATTTGTACCCCTATGATATACTGAAATAAAAAAGAAAAAAAATGAGCCATTCTGATCATCGGCTTCTTTCCCTAGAAAATCAGGAAATACTTTCAGAGGGTATTGTTGAGGAAGAAATTTAATGGTGACTAATGAAAGCAGACTGGGGTCCAGAAGGCAGCATACAGTAGGCTATGACCTAGATTGATGTGGTGGGGGCACCAAGCAACCAGCTGAGGACATCTCTGGTCTTTGGCAAGTGGGTATCCTCTGAACTAGAAACTTTTCTGATATGGCAGTCATACCTGTCATACCTGTGACTATATGGTGTTAAGAGGAAAAACCAATGCAGGGCATTCCATGACCATCATGGAGGTAACACTTGGATTATTCTATAGTTTATTATTTTCTTTTAAATGCAGCTGTAAGTATGAATACAGGCATTACATTTATTTGATGCACTAGCACACACAGGCCAGGTGTGCTTAGAGATCTGTGAGCCCAAGAGGAAAAAGGGACAGGGAATACATTCAAACAATTCTGTCCAAAAGATGGCCCAATAAATCAAAGGTGGCACAGGAAGGAGTTCTGGCCACACCTAACCCATTGTCTATGTTGAAATAAGCCCCCAATCCTATTATCAAAAGGAAATGGTGGCAGCCTCTCCAGAGCCCAATGAGTGGAGTTCCACTGTGGCAACACTGTGACTTAGATTAAGGAACAATGTCTCAGCAACTGTTAGGAGACTAACCCTCAAAGTTCTTTAAAATATATTTGTTTATAAGAAACTCACAATTCTACCACTAGGGCTGGCATTATTTTTAAAGCAAAGCCTTACAGAAGATCTTATGTGAAGCCCAAAGTAGGGAATTGGAGTTTTTTTTACCTGTGTACTCTTGTTCCCCTCATCACAAGTGGCTTTTATAAGTCAGTTAGCTTTGTGTTGTGCTGCTCCACTATCCAGAGCTTTGCTAGTGAAAACGAAACGTTGAGATAAACCAATGTTTCATCTAAATAAGGAATTAGTTGATTAACTGTTACCTAGTTATGTTGTTACATACACACATAACTGTAAAGTAAGTTTTAACATGTGTATGGTAGACATCAATGATTCAAACAAAAGACTTTGAAACAAAGACATTTAAAAACTTGAAATTGAGAGATGGATGGTGAAAAATTACTTAGTGGGTACAATGTGCACTATTTGGGTGATGATTACAGTAAAAGCCCAGACTGCATTCCTATACCTTTTATCTGTGTAACAAAATTGCACTTGTGCCCCTTAAATTTATACAAATAAAATAAAAATAAGAACTTGAAATCCAGACCAGGAAACACGAAACACGGTGTGCTTTAGTCAACATGAAAGGGCTTTACAACACTGGTTCAGTTTTTGTTTAAAGGCGCGGCTCTCTGACCACTAAAAGGAGATAATTTTTAAGTTCTTAGGCTGAATTTGAAATCGCAGGGTTCCCACTTAGCTCTCTGCAGTGCAGGACAGTCTCTGAGAATCTTTTCCATGATAGCCATTGGTGGCTCCCAAGTGACATTAAGTTGAATCATTTTTTTTTTCTACTGAGATTTACTGGTCCTCTTTAATTTCTCAAGTCCCTGCTGGTCCCATAATAATTTCTGAATCTATCAATACTCATACTTACATCCAGCTTCGCAAAGGCATCATGGCTAGCTACAGAAAATCAGTTAGAGTCACAGTGATTGTAAAACAGCACTGCTTAGCTGGTGGTTTAGTCTTTCTCCCCTGAATTGCCTATAGTAGATGCCTTGTTAACTATGCCCTCTGAAATCAGCATTAGTCACACTTCGTTTCATAGAGCCACGGGTCTGAGTTGAGTGGTGCTGCTTCAGGGAAATTCAAAAAGACACATCAATTGCGAGGTTTCATTGATACAGAGTCAGCTGACACACATTTTCCCCATGCTGAAAACTTTGGGGGAAAGAGGCAGAAACAACATCGGCCTTTGTGCCATGACCTGTTGCCCACTGTGACGCTGTAACAGTCATGTGTTCTCTGCCATCAGAGTTTTAATAAGAGACTCTTATATTGGGCAGACTGAAAACTCAGTCAGGAACTGATTTCACCCAGGATGAATGAAGAAGAAAAATATATTCAATTCCTCCTAAGCTCTCCCTAAACAAACTAAGGTCATTGTATGCCCCCTGTATAAATCAATATTTTATTAAAGAATCTCTTCATTCTAACTCTTCAAGTTTAGCTAAACTGTGTGTATAGCTAAAAGAAAATAGAAGATGAGTAACGCTGTTTCTATCCACAGGAAATTCAGCGTGGAATGTGAAAGAAAAAGTCAAGGTCTCAGTGATTTTTGAGGCTAAATCGCCACTGAGGCTTAAAGAGCAGGACCATGAACAGCCAGAAAATTGTAGGAAACTAATTATCTACAAATTCAAACCCAACTTTGACATTTCAAATGATGTCATTGTAACTGAAGCTGCAGTTGGGACTTCTTATTGTTTACCCCAATGTATCTTTAGTACAGGACGTGACACCACCTTACAGAATACAATGCAGTTTGAGGGGGGCAGATGCTCAAAACAATAGAAATGAGAAAAAAATAGAAAACTAATTTCCAAAGTGTCAAAGACATCATTCCAAAATACACTTGAATATCAATGTAAAAACTGAAGAGAATTTTACGTGCTTTTTGGAGACATTAAGGGGAGAACACTTTTTTTCCTAACGCAGGAGGGAAGGGTAGATGTGATTGCTCAGGGTAGAAGGAAAACCAGTAACAATTTAGAGGCTTCATGTAGGGTCATCTCCATTTCCTGTCTGAAGTAGGAGGCGAGGCTTTGTGCTAAGGGAGTGACACCTGCAGAGTGTTGGGGACAAAGAGAATGCAGCAACACACCCCGCAGAGTACCAAGAGGAAGAATTTCCTGGCAATAAGTTACTAGATCAGAATGAGTTGGAGTTTTGTTTTTAAGTTCTGGAGTGTATTCTAAGTCAGGATCTCAGAATAACATCCTCTGATGTGTGCTGACAGGTCATACCTGTCTTAGTGCGTGCAGGCTGCTATAACAAAATACCACAGACTGGGTGGCTCAAACAGCAGAGACGTTACTCACAGTTGTGGGGCTGGGAAGCCCAAGATCAATGCAACGGCAGATTCAATGTCTCCTGAGGGTCCGTTTCCTGCTTCGCAGACGTCTTTTCACCGTGTCCTCACATGGAGGAGGGGTGAGGGAGCTCCCTGGAGTCACTTTTATAAGGGCACCCATTCACAGGGACTCCACCCTCATGACCTAATCGCTTCCATAGGCCCCACCCCCTGACACCTTCTCATCGAGGGTTAGGATTTCAAAATATTCGTTTTGGAGGCACACACATGCAGTCCATAACGTACCCTAAGACAAGTGTCAGAGAAGCTGGAGGAGGCGATGGTTGTGCCTTTGTTTGTTTACTTGCTTTCAGAATATCATAGGTCTTGCAGTCACTATGTGCCTGTTGCTAAGTGCATTTATGTATTAAATTATCTGGTTTTAACTAAACTAACACTGACAAAAAGGACAGGTAGGTTAACATTATTTCTTCACAGAAACCCTGAGTTGGGGGTAATGCTAGCACATCAAGCACAGGCCGGAAGGAGAGGGTGGCGTGCCAGCCTCTCCTCTCCCAGCAAAGCTCACTGTGAACATGGGAAGTGAAATCTGTGCTGCCCTAGCCAGGCCTGCAGGTGCTGGCCACAGGAAATACAAATTTGTTAGAAAGGTAATTTAACTTATGGGATTACAAATGAATCATTGAAAGAGAAACTTGCACTAAGTGTGCACTGTGATTTAAAATACAAACTAATGATAAAATGATTAGTAAGGTAAAACTAGGTATCTAGAATATGAAAAAAATTACAGTTTTTAGAAAATAATTAAAGCCATGAAGACTCAACATTATACTTAACAAATTTTTTATTAACTTAAGGATAAATATCTGTAAATCTTGCTTAGGGGGTCTCACTTAATAGCAAAAGAGGGGGGAAAGCCAAATAGCTTTAGGAAAACACCACTTCTTCCTGCCACTGTAAAATTGTTGAAGTAATACACAGAAATGAATATGTCAACACTGTACAAATCATTCATCTGTCCCTTAGTCCATTTTGTGTTGTTATAACAGGATACCACAGACCAGGAAATTTATAAAGAAAATAAATGTATTTGGCTCACAGTTCTGAGGTCTGGGAAGTACAAGGCATGGCACCTGTATCCGCTGGGCACTTCGTGAGGACCTTGCTGCATCATCTCATGGTGAAAGGTAGGAGGACAAGAGTGTAAGAAAGAGAACAGGAGATTGAATTCACAGCCTTGAGCCCTTTTACAACTGGCATTAATTCATCCATGAGGGTGGAGCCCTCATGGACTGAATGATTGTCATTAAGCCCACTTCCCAAAACTCTTGCATTGGGGATGAAACCTCAAACACATGATGTTTGGGGGTACATATTCAAATAATAACATTTCATCCTTGGTCCCCAAAATTTCATGTCCTTCTCACATACAAAATATATTAATTTCATCTGTTAGCCCCAAAGTCTTAAGTCATTTCAGCATCAACTCAAAAGTCCCAAGTCCAGGGTCCCATCTAAATCGGATATGGGTGAGACTCAAAGCAGGATTCACCCTAAGACAGATTTCCCTAGCCTGTGAGCCTGTGAAATCAGCAAGTTATCTCCTTCCAAAATACAATGCTGAAACCACAATGGGGCAGCCATTCCACTCCAGAAGGGAGAAATAGGCAAGAATAAAGGAGAAACTGGTCCCAAGTAAGTCCAAAACACAACAGAGCAGATACTAAATTTTTAAGATTCCAGACTTATCTTTCACTGGGGTTGGGGGTTGGGCTTCCAATGTCTTGGGCAGCCCCACCACCATGGCTTTGCTGAGCTTCAGCTCTCTCGGGTTGGAATCTCATGCTGCAGCTCTCCCAGGCTAAAGTTGCATGCTGGTAGCTTTACAGTTCTGGAGTTTTGGTGGCAGTCTTGCTTCCTAGCTTCACTAAACATCATCATGATAGGGACTCAGATCCACTCCTGCAGCAAGTTTCTGCCTGGGCCCCCAGCCTGTCTGCAACATCCTCTGAAATCTGGGTGGAGACCACCATGCCCCACAGCCCTTGCATTCTGTGCAACTGCAAAATTAGCACCACATGGACACCATGAAGGTGTATAGCTTGTACCTTCCAGAGTTGTGGCATGAGCCACACATGGGCCCACTCAAGATAGGCTGGGGTAGCCAAGAAGTGCTGCACCAGGATGAGGGGAGCAGAGTCCTGTGTGGTTGCGTGCTGAGGTCCTGCTGGTGCCTCTCTGGAAATCTTGCCCTCAAGGTCCTGGCTGGCCTCGGAGATCTCTGAAGTGCTGTCAGGATCATTTTCCCACTGTCTTTGACGAATAGCATCTGGCTCCCTTCTAGCTGTACTAATCTCTTTAGCAAACTTTCACGGGGGCACATCTTTGGTTTGCTCTCTTGAATATGCCTTTTCACTCTCTATGAGGCCAGGCTGAAAATTCTCCAAATTTTTATGTTCTATTTCTCTTTTGATTATAAGTTCCATCTTTAAATTATTTCTTTCTTTTTTCATCTCATTATATGTGACTAAAAGTAGCCACACAACAACTCCTTCAATATTTTGCTTAGAAATTTATTCTACCAGATATCCTAGCTTGTCACTTAAATTCTGCCTTCCATAAACCCTGGAGCATGGACACGAGTCAGCCAAGTTTTTTGCTACTTTACAAGGATGGCCTCTACTCCAGTTTCCAAGATGTTGTTTTTCAGTCCCATCTGAGACTGCATCAGATTTGCCCTAACTGTCCATATTTCTACCAACATTCTGATCACAACCACTTACATAATCTCTAAGAAGTTGCAGCCTTTTCCTACATCTCTTGTCTTCTCGTAAGCCCTCACCAGAATTGCCCTGAACACCCCACTCACAGCAACCTGGTGTTTTCTATCCTGCTCTTCTAATTCTCCTAGCCCTTACCCATTACCCAGTCCCAAAGCTGCTTCTACATTTTCAGGTATTTGTTATAGCAACAGACACCCTTCTCAGTATCCATTTTCTGTCTTAGTCCATTTTGTGTTGTTATAACAGAATAGCAAAGACTGGGTGATTTATTTTTAAAAGGAATTTATTTGGCTCACAGTTCTGGCGGCTGCGAAGTCTAAGGGCACAGTGCTGGTGTCCGCTTGGCATCTGGTGAGGGACTTCTTGCTATAACTTCCCATGGTGGAAGGCAGAAGGGCAACAGAGCATGTGAAAGAGCAAGTGATTAAACTCACAGCTGCAAGCCCTTCTAGAACAGTATTAACGTATGCATGAGGGTGGAGCCCACATGACCTAAATGTTTCCCATTAGGCGTCCCCCAATACTGGGGCACTAGGTTTCCAACACACAGATTTGGGGAACACATTTAACCCCCCCCCAGAAGACCGACTGGATGGTGCCTGGCACATCGAAGGCAGCTCTTTCCCGCTCAGTCCACCGACTCGCATGCCAATTTCTTCTGGAAACAACTTCACAGAAACACACCCAGAAGTGTTGCTGCACCAGTGCTCTAGGTATTTCTTAATGTAGCCAAATTGACACCTGAAATTAACCATCACAATTCGCCAGCAAATACTCCTAAAAAATGCAGGTAAATAATTACATTTATTTGAAGCATTAAAAGAGGGAGTGAGTTCTGTCACCAGGTGGAAGATTGGCTACACTATTTTGCTAGACAGATATGTACTACTCAGGATAGGTTATCTGTAACTTCCCAAACGTTGTGAAGCAATAAAGATACATTTCTTACTTATCCAGTGGCTACTGAGGAGGCTCTTGACCACAGAGCTCTCCCAAGTGGCTGCCCTCCAAGGGTTCACTGCAGGGGCTCAAGTTCCTGACCCCCTGTGCCGGAGTCAGGAGTCATGCAGTGTCCCTTGCTTCTAGCAGCACAGAGAGGGGAACCACACAGAAGATCAAGAGGTGTTGTGTGGCCAGGCCTGGGTGTGACTTCTCTTTTTCTGCTCCATTCCTATTGGCCCCTCTTGATGCAAAGGGGCTGAGAAATGTCGTCTTCCCATATGACTCAGAGGAGAATTAAACATGTGTTTCAAACTGTCCCTGTGTATCTCCAACATGTCTAATCTTAAGGCTTTTGATTAATTCTGTTTCAGGAAGGAAATTTTGTGAGCTTCTAAAGGACAAATATGTCAAAGAAAGTATATCCTAACACAAAAGGAAGTAGTAAATAAAAACATTTTACTGGAAAACTGTGATGATTTAACCAGAATGAAAATACAATAAAACAAAAAACACTGGGTAAGGCTATTACATTAATATATTTCATAATACATAAGCCAAGTACTTCAGTAAGGAAATTAAATCCAAAGTGAACAAAATCAGGCAATTTAATGAAAACAAGAGCTTTAAACTGTAGTGCAATCTCGTTACTGATTCATAATGAGACAAGTGATCATGTGCCTTTTCTGTGCCACACCGGCGTTTGCTGTTCATAGCATGGCAGAGTGTCACAAAGCTGTCAAATTCAAGAAGTTGTGAATAATTTCTTTACTCAATGACAAGGATTCCAGGTCTGTGGATGCTCCACAGGATACGTAACCACCACCTAGTGGACACGTACTCACGCTGCTTCAGCAGTGGTGGGTGAGCAGCGGGACACTCAGCACCCACTGATGACGAACACTCCCAGGACACTTGGACTAGAAGACAAATTCCTCCATCTGCTATGGGGCGTCTGTGAAAAACCTGCAGCAAGCAGCATATTGAATGGTGAAATATTTGGCACTCTCCCTCCAACACAGGGAACAAAGCAAGGGTTCCTGCTTCCAGCACCGCACTGGATGTCCTCACCAGTTCAGCAGAACCAGAAGAAACAAAAGCATCAAGTTGGTGAAGTAAGAAGTAAAATTGTCACCATTCCTGAACAACATGATTGCTCCAATAAAAGTTCTAAGGAATTTGCAAAACAGCAACTAGAACTAACAAGTGAAGGATATTTAACAAGTTTGCAAAATACAAGGTCAACACACAGAAATAAATTGTGTTTCTATATTCTAGAAATAAATAATTGGAAATTAATTTTTTAAAAAGGAATTGCATATATGATAGCATCAAAAACATGAAGTACTTAGGAATACATTGTTTAAAACTACAAAACACTGCTGAGAGAATTAAAGATGACTAAAATAAAAGGGATATCTCATACACATGCACTGGAAGATTCAATATTACAATCACAGTTCTCTCAGAATTAATCAGTAGATTTGATGCTATCCCCATTTTAACCCCAGCACGCGCTTCACATAAAAACTGGCAAGTTGATTTCAAAATTGATGTTGAAACACAAAGCACCTTTAATCATTTTACTCACAAGACAATACTTTTTGGGAAACTGAAGACCAAAATAACATTTTCAACTTTATATCTCATCCTTTTATATTTCCATGTGTACACTTTATAATGCATAAATACATTAACTTAAAATAAATGTACATGAATGTACATAATATGTACATATCTAAACAAACATATATTTGGAAATATACACACATTTTTAATAGGGATATTATGAAACCATGAAAGTGTGGAGGCCAGAGCAGATTTAAATGATGAAAAGTATACCAAAGCAGCTTTTCACGAGGATATTATAAATTAAATAATCATTTTTAGTTTATTACAATTTCCAAAAATCTCAGAATTTGTGCTCCTGACACACAATTTTCTTATTTAAAATATGTGATGGGACTTTTGCTTCTGGCCCAGCTGAAGTAATGAGGATCAGAGTTACTCTCCTAACTTAAACAGCTGGAAAAGCAGACACATTGCATTTGAAATGGTTCGAGCTTTGGACATGAGGCAGCAAAGGATCATGGTTCCAGGGAGAAGGGAAAGAAGGGTTTGAGCCCTACAATGATCACAGCTTACTCCTTGGCCGTGGTGCCCGGGCCGAGTGCAAGGACAGGCTGGGCTCAAGTTGAGACACAGATGGAAGTTCATGGAGGCTAAGATGGCTAGAAGCTGGGAACAGATTTGCAGAGAGGTCACCTTGATTTTTGGTTGAGTACTGCTTTGTGCAACTCACTGATTGGGGACAGGAAATTATACATGAACTGGGGAAAGAAATACCAAAAAACAAACAAACAAAAAAACAGAAGGCAGAATCATGCGTAGAGCTCACACAGAGCTGGGAATAGTCCACGGCCTCACAAGTCTGGTTGAAAAGACTTTAATTGTAGCATCAGGCAGAATCCTCAGAGTAGTATCACCCCTGCAGTGGGACCCTATTGGCTCTAGAAAAAAAGCCTTCTCTAGACTGATCATAAGAAAGTGTAAAAGATTGCCTCAAAGAATCCAACTGATTCCAAGGAACATAACTTGGTGCTAGAACAAAATCCAATCTCATTTAAAGAAGCACAGCAAAAACCAGCAACAAATAATATAAGATTCACAATGTTCAGCATCTATTCAGATATACCAGGATTGAACATAAACTCACAACCTGTCAGTTTTGTGGGGTGCAAACTTAATTTGTACTGAGAGGGAAATGTGAAACATTAAGTGCTTCTGTTAGAAAAGAAATATATTAATATCTAAACTTCCATCAAGAAAATTATAATAATAAGAGCAGAATAAATTTTTATTTAGCAGAAGAAAGGGAATAATGAAGATGAGAACAGGAATTAATAAAACAGGAAATAGGAAGACAACAGATTTAGTGAAACCAAACCTAGTTCCTTGAAAAGGTTAATAAAATTGATAAACTTCTAGCCCGACTGATATAAAGAAAGAAAGAAAACAGAGGTTACTAATAATAAAAATCAAAGAAGGGACATCACTGTAGATCCTAGGTTCATTAAAAGGAAAATAAGGGAGTATTATGAACAACTTTATCCAATGAATTTACATTTTATATGAGATGAATAAATTCTTTGAGACTAATACTACTCAAGCTCACTGAAGATGAAATAGACAATCTGAATTATTCTACATATATTTGTTAAAAATCAAATTTTTAGTTTAAAAACCTCCCCCAGAAGAAAACTTCAAGGCTAGATAAATTCACTGATGAATTTTACCAACAATTTAAGGAAGAAATTTAAGAATGCTACATGAACACTCACAGTAAATAGAAGAGGAAGCAATAGCTCCAAATTCATTTTATGAGGTTATCATTATTCTGATACCAAAACCAATTATATTACAGGAAAACAAAACTACAGACCAATATTCCTAAAGATAGATGCAAAAATCATCAACACAAACCCAGCAAATTCAATCCAAGAATATATGAACAAGAAAATATATTATGATCAAAGGTTTAGTTTGAAAATTCAACATTGGTTTAACATTCAAAAAATTAATCCATATAATATATTGTGTTGCAAGACTAAAAAAGAAAAAACCTCTGATCATCTCAGTAGATACAGAGAAAGCATTTGACAAAATTCACCATCCATTCATGATAAAAAGTATCAACAAAATATTAATAGATGGGATCTTCTTCATCTCTGTGAAAGGCATCATGAAAAACCTGTGGCTACCCTCAAACTTAATGGAGAAGAACAAAACCTTTCTTTCCCCTGAAGATGAAGAGCAAGACAAGAATGACCATTTTCATCACTTCTATTCAACATTGTACCACAGGTTTTTGCCAGGCCAGTGAAGGAAGGTAAATGTAAAAAGGCATACAGATTGTAAAGGAAAAAGTAAAACTGCCTTTATTTGTAGACAATATGATCTTCAATGTAGGAAATCTTAAGTAATCTACCAAAAAATCTAATAGTGGTTATATGAGTTTGGCACAGTTTCAGGATACATGACTAATATACAAATATCAATTATATTTCTGTGTACTATCAAGAACAATAAAATTTATATTAAGCTTTGAATTTATATTAGCATCAAAAATACTATAAGTACATATAACAAAAGTGCAGATCTGTACACTTAAAACCTCAAAACAATGCTTAGAGAATTAATGAAGACTTAAATAAATGGAGAGATATACATGTCCATGGATCAGAAAAATCAGTATTGTTAAGATATAAATTCTACCCAAATTGCTATATAGATATATTGCAATCCAAATCAAAATCTCAGCAGAATTTTTATAGAAATTAACAAACTGATTCCCAGATTTGTATGAAATGAAGAGGCTGTTGATTAGTCAAAACAATTTAAAATAGAACTGCCTTAAAGAAGTTACACTATCTGATTTAAAGACTCACAATAAAACTACGGAATTCAAGACAGTGTGATTTGGCATAAGGACAGACATAGTGACCAATGGAACAGAACAGAGAGTTCAAAACTAAACCCACACTTATTTGCTTGACAAAAATGCCAGTGTAACTCAATGGAAAGTGAGTAGTCTTATACACATGTACTAGCTAGCCATGTAAAAAATAATGAACATCAATCATTACTTTACATATATACAAAAATTAACAGAATGGACCAGAGATACAAATGTAAAAGATAAAACTATAAACCACATAGAAAACACAGGAAAAAATCTTTGTGATTTTGTGTTAGGGAAATAATTTTTAGATAGGAAACAAATTTTTAGAGAGGAGTCCTGTCACTCTCTAGATTTTAGGGAGTGTTGCCTGGACTGGCATGTCCCAGGGACTGAACTCCCAGGTGGAACTACACAGTGTAGAGCCAGATCTTCCCAGACTTGTAGAGACACCACTTTCCCCACGTTCCAACATGAAGGGTCAGTGCCCAGCAGGTGGGAACTGGGTGGGTGTAATTCATCAGTACCTAATGTGACAACCCTGGCTCACAGTGCGAACTCATAGTGTGATATGTAGACACATATACCTCCAGGGTTTCTCAGTCAGTCACTTCCAGAGAGAGGTGGCAGCCCCCCAGGGCAGTGAGGACAGAGCAGTGCCTGCCCCATGTACAGCCATTTGGTATTCCCCACCAACACAGGAGACAAATTGAAAGAAAAAATTCCCAGTTCCTTCCTACGGCACACCATAAATCTAGAATGGGAATCACGGGGAATTTGAATAACTGAAGGATAATGTAGCTACTTTAAATTTGCAGATAAAATCTCGGCTTTAAGTAGATAATTTGAACTATTGAGCATACGTGAAAAGATGCAACCATGCATTAGGTTGATATGAAATTGCAGGGGTTTGCAGGTCAAAATGGTCAACTGCTGACACTTTCATAAAGTCTGACCTAGTGTAAGGACAGTGAGAGTATATAGATGTCAACTTCGGTATGGCTTTCAAGAATCGTTAAGGTGGAAGGACCTTTAAAGGAAATGAAGTACAACTTTCTCATTTTAAAGTTTGCATTTGTAGGACTAGGTGTAAATGAAAGTTTTTGAAAACCCCCACATATCAGTGGGATAACTGAGATGGAAGCTGATTTCACAGTCCTGCAGGGGAGAGCCCACAGCTGAGAGACACAGCCCTTTCTAGCTTACATTCCACTCTGAGGGGCTCCACGTCCTCAGTGAACCTCAAGATCTAACACGGCTGCGGGAGCTCCAGCCTTTATATACACAGGGACTGGTCAGAGAAGAGGCCAGATATTAGAAAACCATGGAAACCATGCTACCGGGCTTGGGCTTTATCCTGAGGGCACTGGGAAGTCATTTAAATTTTCAGCAGGAGCAAAACATGGTTGGGTTACTCTGGCAACTCAGAAGATGGTTTTGAGAAGGACAAGAGGGAAGACAGCAGCTATTGCAGGACCCAGGCCAGGGCACAGAGGATGGACAGGGCTAGAGGTGTAGCAGTGGAGGGAGTGAGCACACCCCGCACTCCCTGAGAACTGCGGAAGACAAGGAAGGGTAAGCTAATAGGATGGCAGAAAGGTGAGGCAAGGTCGGGAGGACAGTGACTTCCTTCTGGAGAGGAGTGAGCAGGTGTGAGGAAATGGTAACTGTTCCTGAGAATGTCTACAGAAGAAGCAATGTTTTCAGGGGAGCAGCAGGTGTAGAGAAGAAAGGTGAAAACATGGCTCCGTGCAAAAATGGAGTATGGAAGGTAATCATTCACTATGGAAAAGGGGGTTTATTGGGTACAATTGAAAGGAATTACAGAGACTAGGCTATGAAATAAAGTCTAATATGGGGGTAACATTATTTGGAGACAGGCAATTCTGAGAATTTCCTTTTCTCGAGTACTCAAAAACTATGGAGTTAGAGAAAGCGGTTAAAAGGACCTGGTCGCAAATTTTAGAACTAATTCAGGCTATTTTCTGGTTAGCTTTGGCTAAGAGGGCTGGGCAGTGCATGGCCAGGTCTGTGCAGGAGTCCAGGTCCTGCTCTGAGGAGGAAGTGTGGGATTCTGCAGAATTCCCTGGTTAGTGCCAGAATGCCACCAGGCACCCTGGGCTCAGCTGGAAAGGGGCAGGCATCTCTGTCCATGAGGTAGCTGTGCAGATAGTGCAGTTGCCCTGACCCTGGCTGCAGGTGCTCACGGCCCAGTGTGCAGTGGGATGGAGCCCAGCAAATTCAGCAGGATTTCTTGGTCGGTTCTGTGAGGGCTGGAGGAGCCAGCTTCTTTATGCAACCTGCTGACATTATAGCTATCACAATAAAAACTTGTCACAGGTCACATCTTAATTACACCTTTGTAAATTACATGAAAGATACAAGAATCTTGTCCATAGTAAACCATAGGTATTTGCCTGACCCATCAGTTACTTGATTACAGCAAAAAAAAAAAAAAAAAAAAAAAGTCTAGAGATGAGTTAATACCAGTGAATATTGAGTGTAAATTTTGGGGAAAAGCCAGTTTAAGAGAAAGCTCTTTTTATAGTGCCCAGCTCCGGGGGTACTTCAGTGAACTCGGAGCTCACCCCTATGCAGGCAGTTCTCCCACAGCTCTTCATCAATACGGACCATACGACAGAGGGTGTGTTGTTGAACTTCGGAGGCATAGAAAGGTGATAGACAGATAGATGCAGAGATGCAGAGGTTAAATGAGACTCTAAGAGTCTAAGACTCAGAGAGAGAGAGAGATCATGTACTTCCCAGTCTAGTGGGAAGGGGAGATTAGAAAAAGACAAGTAAAGTCCACATAGTAGCAAGTGCCAGAAAGGAAGTGGCCTGAGGCAGAGTGTCTGGGCAGGGAAGGATTCCCTTCACACAGGGAAGTGGAAAGTGCTCTTTGAAGAGTTGTGGTTGAGAGTGGGTGGGGGCAAAGCACGTGCAGAAGTCCTGAATGCCACGGCGGTCAGCCGCGAGCCTGAGGTGCTGAGGGCGGCGTGTCCGCAGCGCCACAGCGGAGGGAACATGGCAAGGGACAGCAGTGCACGTCAACCGCCCTAACAGTTGGCCAAATTTAGCTTTGAATTTTTTTATCACTATCTCCACAAAACAAAATTAGTAAAATTGTATTTAAATTATGTAACTAATGTTTCCATTTTCCTTTTATTAAAGCAATTTCATAATAAATTTGCAATATACTTGAAGATAAATTCCATGATGTCATTTCCTAAACAGCTTCCAAGGGCCTTCAACTTAAAAGACCCACGTCAGGGAAAACACTTTCATCGAGTCAAGGTCCCAGCAACATTCTGATGAATGTTGGGTCAAAGAGAAGATTGTTTTGCGCACAGAAGTAAAGGAACGTTATAGCTTAGTCACTTTAATGCACTTTTGTATTTACAAGCATATTCATCTTGAAGTTGCTGGGATTTTGGAAAGTTCTATGATCATTTCATGCATACTACAATTGATGTACAATACAAATTAAACACTTTTTATTACTGCATTATTGATTGATTTGATAGGAGGTGAGTGCTCAGACTGAATTGCCTTATTCTGAGAAAGGCCTTGGGGAGAAGCAGTCCTTTGTCTACTCAGCACAAGCAAATAAAAATTTCAATTTGCCTTGAAATATGATTAGCTGATTCTATCAGGCCTACAACTTGTTACTAAAGTCTAAAAATATTAAGTTCCAAAACTTCACAAGAATGCAATGAAAGCTCTGAAGTTTACTCACATATTGACAAAACGTGCCCTGAATGAATACTGTGCTTTCCCTGATAAAGATTTGCAAGACCTTATAGTAAGGTCAACTCTGCAGCCTACTTAGGGAAGTGAACTTTCACACAGCAATGCATCTGGACTGTTTTGCCCTAAAAGAATAGTATGGAAGAAAGAACCGGGGGAAAGATGGGTGGGAGGAGAGGAGATTGCTCAACTGGTTAAGGAATGTTTGCCTGGAATAACAGATTTGCCTATTTTAGTGTCAACAGTCTGAGATATTGCCCCTACATCATCTTTTTCACTTTAAGGGAACATAGCCAATGGGCCCTAGGCCTGAACCTTGTGAAGTAATAACCGATTAGCTCACCCATCGGTGCTCCCCAGCAGGTGCCCAGGGCACGCTGTCTCCCAAGGCTCCCGGACATGCCCACAGGTGTGCACACCACCAGCGGAGGCTGCTCCCCGAGACTCGCCAGCGGGGCGGCCATTCAGCCCACCTCACAGGTGGTTCTTGACAGACCTGCCTGCATCAGGTGGGAGACCATGGCTTCTCTTACTAACTCCTGACAGCCACTCTTTCCACTCCTTCGTTCCACAAACAGATGGAACAGTGACAGAAAACCAGAGGCCTCAATATTGGAATTACTTCATTCTGGATTGTTACTCATGGTTGGAAGAATTTTTCTGCCTTCAATCAAAAGATGACAGTATGGATACAATAGATTAGTTTGCATTCCAAAGGCATTTTCCCCTTTGAGGTTAAACAAGTAAGTACTCTGGAGATACTGTATGTTACTGAACTGCACTCCTGGCTGAGTTAGCTGTCTTAAGTCAAAGAGGGTATGCCATGTGGGTATGAAAAGCAGAAAATCCTCCCACACTAAAGTGTAAGGACTATCCTTTACAGGCACAGAATCTGTATTTCAAGTAAGTAAAGGATCAATTTTACTGGGCTATTTTCCAGAAAACCAAGGTTGAGTTGTACCCCACACCTAAGTGCAGTTGTCAGCCTGTTTCTATTTGGGAGACTGCCTATTTAACCAGTTTAAAAATTGCCAGTGGTTTTTCCCATATTCCACAGACAACCACCACCTCCCAAGAATGAGATGAGGGTGGAGGAAGAGAAAAAAAATCTACAGTCATGTGCTGCATAATGACATTGTCATCAACATTGTACCACATGTACAACAGTGGTCCCTTAAGATTATAATACTGTATTTTTACTGTACCTTTCTCTTTATGTGTGTTTAGAGACACAAATACTTGCCATTGTGCTATAATTGCTACAGTATTCAGTTCAGTAACATTCTGTACAGGTTCGTAGTCCAGGAGCAATAGGCTATACCAGATAGCCTGGGTGCAGAGTAGGGTGTACCATCTAGGTCTGTGTAAGCACATTCTATGATGTCTTCACAAGGACAAAATCACCTAATGACATATTTCTCAGAACATATCTCCCTCCTGAGGCAACCTGTGACTGTATTCCAACTTCTTGCTCTCAGAAACGTTACTAAAAACCTGAAGATAGAACTGTCTAGTGACAGACTCCCTCCTGGTATCATAGCACAAAGACTGGCAACCTAAAAAGAGTGGCTCTGCCTAAAGAGTAAGCTGCTCACCCTCCTGCACAAGGCCTGGCAAAACTATCATGTGGATAACACGCCTGCTATTTTGTGAAGCTTCTCCAAGTCCCCCCAGATCTTAAGCCTTCCCTAGAGGTTCGACACCGCCCAAAACATTATGATACTGCACAATACCTCACACAGCGTGCATACCATATTTTTAGACGTTGATGATTTACACTGTAGTCAAACAGAGGTGCTGTCAACCCAAAAGACAGTGGCACTGAAAATTAAAACTCCAACGTTCTCAATCAGAGCAGTCTGCAAGGTGCCTGGCTGGGAACCTTGGAGCAGCATCGCGCATCCAGGCCGGCTCTGCGTGCGCCCTCGCGGAGCCAATCAGCGGCGGTCCGGCTGTTGCCATGGCCACGGTGCGTGGGAGGGCGGGGATGCCCCTGGGCGCGCCCGTGCCCGGGAGCCAATCGGCGGCCGGCCAGCCGTTGCCATGGCCACCCTGTCTGTTAGGGCCGCGCACGCGCCGGGTGGCGGAGACCCAGCGGGTTGCCCCAGCGCCTGGGCTCGCGGGAGTCCAGCAGCCGCGCGCCGCCGCCGCCGATTCCCTGAGCGCCCAGCATGAACCGCAAGAAGCTGCAGAAATTGACGGACACCTTAACTAAAAATTGCAAGCATTGTAAGTAAGACTCGAGTGCTGGGCAAGCCGAGCTCTTGGCCCAGGTCTCGGTGCGACCGGGGCTAAGGCCCGCTGTTGTGCCAGCTTCGCGCCTCCTGGGCCGCGGTGGAATAGGCCTCCTCCGCCCGCTCCCTGGAGAAAAGAGCCGGGAGGGGAGCGGGCGCCAGCTCCTGGGGCGGGCACCCACCCCGGGACCTTGGGAACTGATACTGCGACTCTTGCCACCTACACTCCCGCACAGGACTGCCCTGGTTCTCATTATAGAAACGTGATGTATATGCCCACGAGACACATGTGGTTTTAGCCTCAGACAGGTGTAAAATAAAAACTAAAAACCACCGGACCCAAGAAAAGTAGAATAACCAACGTCATCAACATCTGAACAACTTTAGGAAAGATAAGTTGAAGTGGCCCAGAGATTTATGTCTCAGAGCAAGGATATTTGTTTGGAAACCAAAGAGCTCAGCAAAGCTAAACACATGGTAAAGAATCGGTTCCCAACTTTAGATTTCCACTGGTCAGGTCCTGGCGGGGTTGAAAGATAAAGGAGACGTGGCCAGGTGACAACATGAGCGCTTATTGGAGGTGCCTCCGCTAATCTCACAGTTAAAAAGGTGGTCCTAGAATTTCATAGAAAACTTTAGGATTGTATTCAGACTGGAAAACCGAACTGCACTTGGGCAAGGAAGCCATAAATATGGTTTAGATGAGGAAAATTATTGTCTGGCGAGCAAGCTTAGAAGTTGTATGCTGATTGCAAAACTAGTGCCACTTGAATAAACAGAAGCCATGATCCCCAAAACACCCTCATTGTGCAGAGGAGGAGGAATAAACATATTTTAATGTAGTACTAGAGATTACAGGATCTAGTGCCTTCTAATCATCGTTCGTATTTGATATAATGAGTGGTAAGGAATGCTCTCCTAGTGAGTTGGTGACATAAATAAAAATTATGGTGTGTATAAGCATCTTAAAATTCTTAGAAAAAAGGCAAAAAAAGCATCTTATAATTTAAGGTATTATTATGGTTATTATAATCTGATGAGAGTTTTGTTCTATTATTGTTTTGCTTAAAACACTTTCATTTCTGGGAGAAGACCAGATATTATTACAACATCTAGTAAACGTTTTTGATAAATACTCATACACAATTCAGTATCTGCTGTACACAATACTGAATTTGAGTTAGTCCCTGTTGAATAAGTTTGACTGTATTGCAAACAAACATTCTGTGAGCAATCCAAAGGTAAATATATATTTTTAAAGCTAAGTGAAACCATGGCAGGAAAAAGTCAACTCTCTTGATTTTTCTCTGTATGTAAAAGTTTTAAAATGAGCCTTATAAACTTTGAGGATTACTAGTTAATTTCTATAGAAGTAGTTATGTCATGGACATTATAATCATTTTAAATTTCTTTGAACAGAGGACCTTTCCCCTGAAGTCAAATTTATTTTTAGTTGCAAGATGATAATGCTACGGGGATGAAATGGGTACATTTTGTAGAATCAGCGAAGAGCAAAGGATCTTAGGAGAGCATCTAGATATGATCTTCAGGATACATTTAGAACTTTCTAAATAGATAAAAATCCATTCTTGAATTTTTCTTAATTTCATTTAGTATTGTGTTAGCAGGGAAAATTTTCGTAGGGCTAACCTTTGACATAGTGGGTAACAAACTAATTGTTTTAAAAAAATTTTAGCTGAAGTGGAAAAATGGCTAATTAACATCCCCTCTTCTAGCATTTCTTGAATAGAGCATATCATTCTCCATGTAGGCTTTTCTTCTCCAATCATTAACAGCTCTTTATTTTTAGAGGTTTCTGTGTATATGTGTGGTTAAGTATGTACACCATAAAATTTGCCATTTTAACCATTTTAAGTGTATAGTTCTGTGACATTGACATTCACATTGTTGTACAACAATCACCACCATCCATTTTCCAGAACATTTTCATCTTCCCAAACTGAAACTCTATACCCATTAAACACTAATGCCCCATTGCCCCCTGCCCAGCCCGACAACCACTATTCTGCTTTCTGTCTCTACTTTGTTTGTAAAAATACTCAACCATAATTTTATCTGGTTTTGAAACAAAATTATCCCCATTTTCTGCCAATATTTAGACTTACCTCTATATTCTGAAGACAGGCAACAACCCTTTCACTTACATACCTCAAATAGGGATTGGAACACAAATAATTAACTTGGTGTTTGTAACTACCACTCTTTATGCAATTATGTATATGGGCTGGTATCTGTGTATGTATATATTGTTTAAATAAAAAATTCCTTTCTCCAAAATAACTTCTGAATAATTGCATGTTAATTTTTACATAATTCTCAAGATGACCCATATTGGGTGCTCCGATATGCTTAAAAGCTTCTTTATTGGAAAATAAGTCATCCTGATTTCCAAAATCTGGCTTATGAATTCATTAAAGCTAAAGTGCAATGAAAATTGTTACCTAGTTTTCATGAGCCTGGTGTCTATTTCCAGGAAAAGAGTACACTGTAAATCTCATAGATACCTATAATCAAAATGCTGGGAAAGAAAGTTACCATTCTTAAAACTTACCATTCTTACTTTGAATCATATTTCTACCAGCCTTGTAGAGTTTAAGATCTGACACCACAATCATTATTCTAGTAACTTGGCTAATATTATTGGTTTTTGTTCTAAACATGACAACTCCTGTCTGGAGGGAATGCTACTTCTTTTATTTTAGTGGTAATGTAGCTTTGGCCATCTTCTACTAACCTAAGACAATTACATATTTGATGTCTTTGATGTTGTTTCTCTGTAACCTCATTAATGCAAAATTTAAGTTAGGACTTAAAGACAAAAAATGCATTTTTTGTTATATGTTAATTTTATTCTTTCACAGTTAACACATTTGAAGTGACTTGTCTTATAAAGTTATTTTATAACTTGGTGGGAGAAGGCATAGAGCGGCAAGGAACAGCCATTGGACTAGATCGTAATGCGTTTCGAAACATCCTGCATGTGACATTTGGAATGACTGATGACATGATAATGGACAGAGGTAAGACACATACAAGATTCAAATTAGCCAAATCCAGCCACAACTAATAAAAAATTTTGAGCTTGGACATACTCTTGGCAGGAAGCTTAATGCCTACATTCCCAATTTCACATGAATATGAAAATTTAATTTTGCAAAGGTCATAGGGAATGAAGTAATATCATCTCTATTTTGTGTATTTAGAAGAGAACAAAGTCATATTGAATAACTAGGTTTCCTTTACTTACTCTATAGCATAACGCCACAAACATGTCAATTTCTACTTAGTAAACATAATAATAAATATTTACTAGAATAGTTTTAAAAGGACATTTAAATTTCCTTACATCAAAGAAAATATTTCAATAAAAGTTAAGATATAATTCTATCCATCATGTAATAACATTACTTTTTTTGAGTAACAAAAATATATTGATAAAATATCATTTTTATATTAACATATTTAACATATCTGATTAATATAATTAACATATTTATACGAATATATTATTAATTAATTAGTGATTAATATATTTATACATTCAGAACTTTCTTTGTTCCCACAAAATACGAAGAGAAAATTTGAGTGTTTAAATAAAAGAGTTTCCTGATGTTACGATGTCTTAGTTTCCCTTTTGTCAAATAAGAACGTAGAATCATATGATCCTGAAGTTTTCTCTGAATTTCAAAAGCAAGCAATGCCAATGCAGATACCTTACTGAGAATTAAAATGCAGTGCAGGTATTACATGGTACCTTTCTCTCTTTAGTATTCCGAGGTTTTGATAAAGACAATGATGGCTGTGTAAGTGTAACAGAGTGGATTAATGGATTATCACTGTTTCTTCGAGGATCTTTGGAAGAAAAAATGAAATGTAAGATTGCAGATTATCCTGTTTGTACATCACAACTAACATACATAGAGCTCTTAAGTCAATGTCCTCCAACCCAGCCAATGAAGTGGGTGGGTGGGTTCCTTGTTTGGTTGGTTTGAATGCTTGTTGGCCTCTTTTATTCAAGTCAATAAGGGATGAAAGAAAGTTAGTAGAAACAAAAATCAAGTGATTCTGAGGAGTAATTCATACCAAGGAAGACTGCATATGTGTCACTGAACATGCTAATTATGTACATATACATTTACATATTAAGTATTTTACATATTTGATTAATTGAATTGTAACCATAAAACTGAAGAACATTTCTGATTCTTAATTAATTCTCAGTTAACTCCGATGAACTCTGTTTAAGAGTGGTATTTCAATCAGCTTTCCAAGAGTTTCAAGATGTAAATGCTCAAGTTATTGTTCCTTGGTATGATTTTTTGTAGCTGAGTGTAAGGACACGTTTTCTAAGGATTGTTAAATATATTCACCTACTATACATTAGCATTTACTAATCAGGTTGCACCAAGGTCTGCTGGGTCGATAGAGTTTCAACAAGGTAGAAAGTGTTACCTTAGTGATAGTATCAAATTCACAATTTGTTATTTTTTTAAAAAGATTGCTTTGAAGTGTTTGATTTGAATGGTGATGGATTCATTTCAAAGGAGGAAATGTTTCACATGTTGAAGAACAGCCTTCTCAAACAGCCATCTGAAGAAGACCCTGATGAAGGAATTAAAGATTTGGTCGAAATAACACTTAAGAAAATGGTAATCATGGGTAATTTAGAGTTTTATATTGAAGTTTATAGGCCAGATATGGACAAGAAATAAAAATTGAAATTATAATTTATTTAGCAAGTTTCCTGTTTGGTTAAATAAAACACTTGAATTGTGCTGTTTATTATAATATTAAAAATTCTCTTCAATTTTGCTATATAATTTCTTATTTTTCTAGCACCTTTTCTCTATTAACACTTCACTGTGAAAAGAGTATGTATTTTCTTTAAGCACTTTATATGTTGACTGACATGCTGCTGTCACCTGCAGGACCATGACCATGACGGGAAGCTGTCTTTTGCAGACTATGAACAAGCTGTGAGAGAAGAGACCCTCCTTCTGGAAGCTTTTGGACCGTGTCTACCTGATCCAAAGGTACTGATGTGACTTTCACTGAAGGGTAACCAAAACATAACCTAGGAAAAACGACTCAGAACTTTTCGGTGTGATGAGTGGTGGATCAGAAGAACCCTGTTCACTCACGGGGAATACCTTCTAAATACAGAAAGCTCATTGAAGAAGAACCTACTGGTTCTTTTCATAGCACTATTTATGGTAGCCCAATGCTGTTTTCATTCATTAACTCATTCATTCATGCCATAAACAATTAATGGGGCTTAATGTGTGCCAGAAGCACAGACGAAAAGCTCAGTGGCTTCACTCAAGGGCTCCTATTTTCTAGGGGAAAACGAACATGAAAATAATTATGCAAGAGTATGATAAATATTATAATGATATTTAATGACTTGTATGGTACTTCATGTATGCCAGGCAATGTTGTAAGCAGTATGCCCCAGATTGCCTCATTTAAGCCCCCTAACAACCCTATGAAGTAGATAGTATTGTTATCCTCAGTAAACTGAGGCTTGGAGAGTTTAGGCAACTTGTCCAAGTTCACTCACTGATTAGTGGAGTACCCTGGGTGTGCTGGTGCCAGAGTCAGAGGTATATGCAGAGTGTCGGGAGAAGGGCATCTGAATCAGCTGTGTGGAAGGACTGGGGAGTGGCTGGTGGGACAGCAAGGCTTATTGGAAGAACTGGATTTCAAAGGACAAAATAGCCAGGTCAAAAGTAGAAAAATAATCTGAGCAAAAGGCAGGACATATGTACAAAAGAGAAAAAGAGCGGGAGAGAGAGAGAAAGAGATCTGGCCAGAGATGCAAGTGAGTCGGTATTGGGAGAGTGCCTGCTGTGGTCTGAGGAGTTGGTATTGGGAAAGTGTCTGCTGTGGTCTGAGGCCGGGTTGATGCACAGGAGGACCACATCCCCTGGGGTTCCGAGCCTGGGTTTCCTCTCAAGGGTGATGAGGCCTCCCTGCAGGATCTGAAGCAGATGGAATGATGTGATACATAAATATTACCACTCCCCCAGGCTCTAGTTGTATCTCCAGATGCCTGATCAACATGTCCACTTAGATGTTCTCAAAAAACTCTTGATTTTCCCCCAAAACTTGCCCCTCCCCTAGTCTCAATAAATGGCAACCACATACACACAGTTGTTCAGGCTAAAACCTAGAGGCCATCTTTGATTTCTTTCTTGTGGTACCATTAGCTGCTCCTCTAAAATATATCTCTGAATATAACCTCTTCCCTACCCATCTGTTAGCCACCACCCTAAATCAAGCCGCCGTCATCCCTCACCGAGCCTAGATCATTAGTTTTCTTGAGTCCACTGTTGTCCCCTACTGATTTTTCTCCACAATATCCAGTACATTTAAAATGCGAATGCTATCATGCCTCTCTCTTGCTCCAAGCCCTCCAGTGGGTTCTGGAGCTGACACAGCAGGCCTTTTCTCTCTCTCCAACCACATCTACTGTCGCCCTTTCTCTCCTGCTGCTGGAGGTAGAGCAGCTGTCTGGTGGGCCTCCTTCCATGCCTTTGCACTTGCTGTCACCTCTGCCCAGAAGTCCTTTCCCTGGACCTTCATGTACCTCAGTTTCTTACATCATCTCTCTCTGCTCAAATGCCACTTACTCACAGAGCCTCATCTTGACCATCTTAACTAATCCTCCCTCTCCATCACTTAACTCCGCTTTCTTTTCTTAGCAGTTCTTTTTATAACTTAAGATATATTTACTCATTTACTTACTGTCTGTCTCACCACATAGATATAAGCTCATCTGAGGTTGAGAACTTGGTCCATTTTTCACTGTTTCCCTATATCCTGTGTGTAGCAGCACTTGGTAGGTGCCTAGTAAATGATGGATGGATGGATGGATGGATGGATGGATGGAAGGAAGGATGGGTGGATGGATGGAAGTAAGTATGGAAGGATAGATGGATGGATGGAAGGATGGATGCATGGATTGAAGGAAGGATGCAGGGATGGATGCATGGATTGAAGGAAGGATGCAGGGATGGATAGATGGAAGGATGGATGCATGGGTGGATGGAAGGATGGATGGATGGAAGGAAGGAAGGATGGATGGATGGAAGGAAGGATGGAAGGATAGATGGATGGATGGATGGAAGGATGGATGCATGGATTGAAGGAAGGATGCAGGGATGGATAGATGGGTTGATGGAAGGATGGATGGATGGAAGGATGGATGGAAGTAAGAATGGAAGGACAGATGGATGGAAGTAAGGATGGAAGGATGGATGGATGGAAGGATGAATTGATGGATGATGGATAGATCTCAAAACTTGCTGGATGGGTAATTCTGGATCTGTCTCCTTCCATCTCCTCAGGAACTATTTCATCATTTACCTTTACATTTACCACTTTTACATTTTCAACTTCTTCCCTCTCTAGAAAAATCTTCTCATTAGAGTTTTAAAAGGTTCAGAACTTTCCCATCTGAAAAATAAAACAATAGGAAGGAGGGAGAAAGGGAAGGAAGTCAGAAAGGAAAGAAAAGGAGAGAGAGGGAGAGAGGAAGGAAAGTAGAAGGAAAGGAGAGGAGAAGGAAAGGAAGGAAGGAAGGAAGGAAGGAAAAGAAAGAGAGAGAAAGAGAGGGAGGGAGGGAAGGAAGAAAGGAAAGGAAGGAGGGAGGGAGGGAGGGAAGGAAGGAAGGAAGGAAGGAAGGAAGGAAGGAAGGAAGGGAGGGAAAGGAAAGGAAAAAGGAGAAAACTTTCCTCAATTCCACAGATACTTGTATCTCCTGTCCAATGGCTTTCCTTCTCATAGTCAAATTTCTTGAAAGAATTGTCTTATTGAAAATCTACACTGCTGCCACTTCTCCTTGTCCACCCGTGAATCTGCTATTGCCAAGGTCACCCTGCCTTCCTCATTAGTAAATCCCATCAGCCCTCTTTGGATTCTTATCTTCCCGGACCACAGCCCTTTCTCGCTCCCAGCTTTCAGTCTGGCTTCTCCTGCTCTGTGAAGCATGTCCTTCCCTGCCAAGGCCTACTGTCCCCTGATCCGTCCTCCTGGACTCCCAGAGTCCACGTGTGCCTTCCCTACTGCGGCTCTCAGGCCCTGCCTTATGCTCGCCAGTTTTGGGCCAGTCTCCACCATCAAGTGGGAAACTCATGGAGAACTGAGTGGACTTGTCCATATTTGTGGCCCCAGAGCAAGCATTGTGTTTGGAGTGTAGTCAGCACTGACAGGATCTGTGAGTGCCGCACGCATGAGCACCAGGAGTTCTCCACGCCTGCTCTCCCTCAGTTGTCCCGCCTCTACACACACTCAGGAGATAACACAAAACATTTTGTGTTGTTCCACCTTTTGTGGAAATCTGTACTAAGTTGAACACTTTTATTTTACAGAGCCAGATGGAATTCGAAGCCCAAGTATTCAAAGATCCAAATGACTTCAATGATATGTGAACATTTCTGTATTGTCTCAAGTAAGAAAAACAGGAGGCACATAATGTTATTGTTTATTTTTTCTATTTAGCCCGGAAAGATGATGTTGAATTGTGTGTGTGTGGGGGGGGGTGGGGTATATAGTTCACGTACATATCTTATTTAACTCTAGTATAAGGTGTGAGTAAAACAGATGCAAGACAAGAAGTTCCTTGTTAGATGTTGGGTTCGGCAAGACAGGCTAACATTGCTAGAGACGTTTTATCATGGATCATCTCTCAAAGCACGTACTGTCATTAGATGAATGAAGAGAGTATATAATCATGAATTATTAAGACAAATGTTCTTCATGTGAGGAAGAAGCTGGCTATATGCGGAAAAATCATTGAAACTACTGGATTTCCTTTGAAACAATAAATAAGATGGCATCAAAAGAATAGTAATACTGGCATTTAACATCTAAACACCTTTCTGCTAGGCATTGAGGGAGATACAGAGAGATGAAAGATACATGGACCCTCTTTTAATATGATATATACCCTTATTTGAGGCTTTGCCTTAACAACCTTACTAGATTGTAAGCATCTGTAGGCACGGTGTTAGCCGCACACACCTTTATAGCTGCCATAGCAGTTAGTCTTCAGCATGTAATGGGCCCTCCACATATACCGTGGATTGGATTGAAACCTGAAAAGGACCACAGGATAAATACAATTGCCAGATGAGCAGAGGAAGAGGAATATGCTCCCTGTTTCTCAGGTTTAATGAATAATGCATAGGCCCAGCTTTCAGCTTATCTCTGGAGTTGCTCCAGACAGCCCCTGCCCCCTGCTTTGCCATGGGTTGGCAGAGCCCCCACCTGGCTCCCTGTGTTCCTCCACATCCAGCTGAGTGCACCACAGTGTCTTCGTCTGCTCCCTGCACTCCCCCAGGATGGGGGAAGGAGGGATGGATAGATGGAAGGAAGGATGGATGGATGGAATGAAGAAAGGAAGGATGGAAGTGTAGATGGATGGATGGAAGGATGGAAGAATCCCATCTGGGATTCTCCTTGTGCACCCCGTTATCAGGGAATGGCTGTGACACTGATAGACAGGCCTGGCTTCTGCCTGCATCCAACTCTCTAGTAAGTGTTTGCAGGCATCGTGTGGAGCATGAGAAAGATGGAGCCTAGTTAGGTTTGTGTGTGCTACTTTCTGCCTTCTTAGTACACACAGCAAGCGCCTGAGAAAAGTGTTTACAATGTCTATTATATCCGTATATGAACATGCTTAGAGGCTACTAGGGATAGTAAATCTTATTTTTATTACATATGCATTATCAAGTTTAAGTAAAAGAGTATATTGTGTAAAAAATGGACTGTTACTAATATATAAAATAAATAGTTCCATGAAATAAAAGAAAAATATTTTACTGTGCAAGTATCTCCTTAAAATTTTAGATTCTTGTAGAAGTGGACTTTCACACAATTTTTCAATCTGCAGTAGGTGTAAATAATGCAGTGTACAATGATTTTAACTTTTTTATCTTTATTCGGGAGTAATTAACAATTTAAATTTGTATATATTTAAGGTGTATAACTTGATGTTTTGGTATACCTATACATTGTGAAATAATCAACACAATCAAGTTCATTAACCTCATGCAGTTACTATTTTGTTATGTGTGTGATCTACCCTATTAGCAAATTTCAAGTCTATAATACAGTATTGTTAACTATAGTCACATTGCTGTTCATTACATCTTCAGAAATTATTCATCTTGCGTAACTGAAACTTTGTCTTTGCCAACATCTCCCAATTTTCCCCTCCTCTCAGCCCCTGGCAACCACCATTCTACTCTCTGTTGCTATAAGTTACAGTATTTTTGATCCCTCATATAAGTGAGATCATGCAGTATTTAGTTTTTCTGTCTGGCTTATTTCACTTAGCATAATATCCCCCAGGTTCATCCATGTTGTTGGAAATGACATAATTTCCCTCTTTTTAAAAGGTGAATAATATTCCACATGTCTGTACATATATGGAATGCATATGCACACACATACATATATGTATACAAATATATTATGTATATATTTCGTACTTGATCCATTCATCCATGACATTTAGGTTGTTTCCATATTGTGGCTACTGTGAATGACACTGCAATGAACATAGGGATGCAGATATCTCTTTGTGATACTGATTTCATTTCCTTTGGATGTATTCCTAGAAGTGGGATTACTAGATCATATGGTAGTTCTAGTTTTAAATTTTGAGGAGCCTCTATACTGTTTTCCATAATAGCTGTGCCAATTTGCATTCCCACCAACAGTGTTCAGGGTTCCCTCTTCTCCACCTTCCCAGCACTTGTTATAATATCTTTTGTCTTTTTGGTAATAGCCATTCTAAGGGGTTATTATCTTACTGTGGTTTTGATTTGCATTTCCCTGATGATTATTGACATTGAACACTTTCATATGCCTATTGGCCATTGGTATATCTCTGAAAAATGTGTAGTCAGGTCCTTTGCCCATTTTTAATCAGGTGTTTTACAGTTTTGTTTTGTGTGTAGAGGGGGGGTTGTTTGGTTGGGTTTTTTGCTGTTGAGTTATATGAGTTCTTATATATTTTAGGCATTAACCACTTATCAGACTTATGATTTTCATATATTAATATTTTTATGATGGTTTCCTTTCCAGTGTTAATTGTTTCTTTGCTGTGTTTGTTGTTGTTGTTCAATTTGATTCAATCCTATTTGTTTTTGCTTTTGTTGTCTGTGCTTTTGGCATCATATCCAAAAAATCAGTGCCCAGACCAAAGTCATGGAGCTTTTCCCCTATGTTTTATTCTAATATGTTTATAGTTTCAGGTCACGTATTTAATCCATTTTGATTTTTGTATATGGTATGAGATAAGGGTCCTATTTCATTCTTCTAATGCAGATATCTAGTTTTCCCAACACCATTTATTAAGGAGACTCTCCTTTCCCCATTGTGTGTTCTAGGCACCTTTGTTGAAGATCAGTTGACCATAGACACTCTGATTTATTTGGGACTCTGTATTCTGTTCCATTGGTCTATATGTTTGTTTTTATCAGTACCAATCTGTGTTGATTCTTACAGCTTTGAAATCAGGAAATGTGATGCCCTCAGATTTGTTCTTCTTGCCCAAGATTACTTTGCTTATTTAGAGTCTTTTGTGATTCCATATGAATTTTAGGATTATTTTTTCAACTTTCATAGAAAGAATGTCATTAGGATTTTGATAGGAACTGTATTGAGTCTGTAGATCAATTTATGTAGTAGGGAAATTTTAATGATATAAATTCTTCCAATCCATGAGTATGGGATGTCTTTCCATTTATCTGTATTTTGTTTAATCTCCTTCATCATTGTTTTTATAATTTTCAATGTACAAGTCTTTCACCTCTTTGGTTACGTTTATTACTAAGTATTTTGTTCTTTTTGTTGCTATTGTGACTGAGATTTTTTTCTTAATTTTCTTTTCAGATAGCTTGTTTGTGTGTAGAAATGTGACTAATTTTTGTAAGTTGATTTTGTATCCTGCAGCTTTACTGAATTTGCTTATTATACTAACAGTTTGTGTGGTTGTTGAGTCTTTAGGGTTTTCTACATATATAATGATTTCATTTGCAAACAGAGATAATTTTACTCCTTCCTCTTCATTGTGGGCACCCTCATTTCTTTTTCTTGTCTAATTGCTCTGGATAGAACTTCCAATACTGTGTTGACTAGAAGTGACAAAAATGAGCACATTTGCCTACCAAAGCTTAGAGGGTCTTACCAGATCTTAGAGAGAAAGTTTTCCATTTTCATTATGACGTTAGCTGTAGTTTTTTTCATATATGACCTTTATTGTGTTGAGGTGAGTTCCCACTATACCTATTTTTTGAGGGTTTTAAAGATGAATGGATGTTGAACTTTGTTAAATGCTTTTTTTTCCTATATCTCTCGAGATGATCATGTGGAATTTTTTTCTTTCTTTCTGTTGATACATTGTATCACATTGATTGATTTGTATATGGTGAACCATCCTTGCATCCCAAGGATAAATTCCAACTGGTCATGGTGTTATGATTATTTTAATATATTGTTGAATTCAGTTTGCTAGTATTTTATTAAAGATTTTTTCATCTATGTTCATCAGGGGTATTGACCTGTAGTTTTCTTTTATTGTGTTGTTATTGTCTGGTTTGGATCCAGGATGACACTGGCTTCATAAAATGAGTTTGAAAGTGTTCCCTTTTCTTCTGTTTTCTGGAAGAGTAAAAGAAGGATTGGTATTAATTGTTTGAATGTTTGGTAGAATTAACCTATGAAGATATCTGTTCCTGAACCTTTCTTTGTTGAAAAGTTTCTGATTACTGATTCAGTCTCCTTATTTGTTATTGGTCTGTTCAGGCTTTCTTTTTCTTCATAATTCAGTTTGATAGATTGTATATTTCTAAAAATGTATCCATTTCTTCTAGGTCATCCAATTTGTTGGCATAGTAATTCTTCATAATAGTCCTTTTGTTTCTGAAGCATCCATTCTAATGGCTCCTCTTTCGTTTGTGATTTTATTTCAGTATTCTCTCTCTTTTTCTTCATATAGCTGTCAATTTTGTTTGTCTTTTCAAAAACCAACTCAGTTTTGTTGATTTTTTTTCTATTCTCTATTGAATTTATTTCTCCTTTAATCTTTATTATTTCTTTTCTTTTGCTAACCTTAGGCTTAGTTTGTTCTCTTTTTTTCTAGTTTTCTGAGGTGCAAAGTTATATTGTTTATTTGAGATCTTTCTTTTTTAAATGTAGGCATTTATCATTACAAACTTTTCTCTCAATCCTGCTTTTGCTGCATCCCATAAGTTTTGGTGTGCTGTGTTTTTGTTTGTCTTGAGATAATTTTTAAATTTTCTTTGACTTTCTCTTTGAAAAAATCATTATCCAAAAATGTGTTTAGTTTCCATGTATTTGTGAATCTTCCCGTTTGCTTGCTGTTATTAATTTATAGTTTTATTCTGTTGTGGTTGGAAATTATACTTCAAATGATTTCAATCTTTTTAAATTTATTAAGTTTTTTGTGACCGAACATGATCTATCCTAGAGAATATTGTATGTATACTTGAGAAGAATGTCTCCTTTTTACTCTTGGCTGGAAAGTTCCATACATGCCTGTTAGGTCTTTTTGGTCTATAGTGTTGTTCAATTCAGCTGTTTCTTTATTGATTTTCTGTCTAGATGTTCTATCCATTATTGTAAGTGAGATATTTTAGTCCCCTACTATTCCTGTATTGCTGTAAATTTCTCCCTTCATATCTGTCAATATTTGCTTTATATATTTAGGTGCTCTGATGTTGGGTGCATATATATTTAAAGTTGTTATATAGTCCTGTTGAGTTGGCCATTTCATCATTATATAATGGCCTTCTTTCTCTCAAGAGAAAATTTTTGACTTAAAATCTATTTTGTCTAATATAAGTATAGCCTCCCCTTCTTTCTTTTGGTTGCCATTAGCACAGAATATCTTTTTCCATCCCCTCATGTTCGACCTATGTGTATCTTTAGATTTAAAGTGAGTCTCTTGTGGACAGCATATTGCTGGATCTTTTTTAAATCTGCTCAACTATTCTGCACATTTCAATTGAGTGCTTTAATTTATTTACATTTAAAGCAATCATTGATAGATATAGACTTATTAATGCCAATTTATTCATTGTTTTTTGTCTGTTTTGCAGTTGTTTTCTCGTTTTTTCTTCCATTCCTGTCTTCCTTTGTTATTTGATGATGTTTTGTAGTGATTTGCTTTGATTCTTTTCTTTTTTGTGTGTGTATATCTATTATAGGTTTTGTTTCATAGTTAACTCAAGGCTTGCATAAAATATCTTGCCTATTTTAAGTTGATAATAATTTCAATCACATATGAAAATTATACTTGTAATCCTCTTCACACATTTTGTGTCCTTATAGTCAGAGTTTACTTTTTTATATTGTACATATCTTAATAAATTTTTATCTTTTATCTTTTATGTTAGGGTTAACATTAATTTATATACTACCATTACAGCATAACATTATTCTGTATTTGTCTATATATTTACCCTTAACAATGAGATTTATGCTTTCACATTGCTGTTTAGCATGTTTTTGTTTTAATTTGAAGAACCTCCTTTACAGTTTTTCATAAGTCAAGTCTCATCATGATGAACTCCCTCAGTTTTTTGTTATCTGAAAAAGACATTCTCTATCCATTTTTAAAGAATTATTTTTCCAGGTATAGAATTCTTAATTGGTAGGGTTTTTTCTTTCAGTACTTTGAATATATCATCCCATTCTCTCCTGACCTGCAAGACTTCTGCTGAGAAATCCACTGATAGTCCTATCCAGGCTGTTTTCTGTGTGATAAGTCACTTTTCTCTTCCTGCTTTCAAAATTCTTTGTTCTTGACCTATTTTAAAGTTTACAGAGTCTGTCTTCTGCTTAACTGAGTCTGCTGTTGAAGTTCTCTATTGTATTTTCTATTTCATTCATTTTATTCTTTAGCTCCAGAAATTCTGTTTGGTTCTTTTTTATGACTTCTTTTTGTTGACCTTCTAGTTTTGTTCATGTGTTATTTTCCTGATTACATTGAGTTGTCGATCTGTGTTTTCTTATACCTTGCTGAGCTTCTTTAAACCAATACTTTTGGAATTTTTTCTTGTCAGGCCATTCAGGGATCTTCGTTTCTTTGGGATTGGCTCCTGCAATTCATTGTGTTATTTTTACAGTGTCATGTTTTCTTGGTTTCACATGTTTCTTGTACCCTTGCATTTACATCTGTACATTTGAAGAAACAGACAATTCTAGACTTTATGGACTGCCTTTGGTGGGGAAAGACCTTCACCCATGGGTAGGTGTGAGAGCACCAGCTGGGTGGCGTGTGGCAGCTCTGGCTCCACATGGGCACAATAGCTTGGATGCTGGGCAACTCCATCAACTGGGTCAGCATTAGTGAAGACTGTGGGGGTCCTCAGTCATGAAAGCCTTGAGTGTCCATGATGGTGGCAAACACTGCTGGAGTCCTCAGTGGTGAAGGCTGCTAGGGTCCTACTGCTTTCCTTTCCCCCCACAGGGAGAGGTCACAGCAAAGGGGATCCCTTCTATTGCTGAGCTATGCCAGGCTAGTGGATGGGGTAATGCAGGTAAAATGCTTTCAACACTTTTACATGCAGTCATCCTTAGTTTTTGTGCCTTAATGGGTTGCTGCAACTTCTAAATTGTATGCTGGAGCTCTTCCAGAGCTATTTTTGTTGGTGGGTAGTTCTAAAATTGTTGCTTTTGTAGGGGAGACAAGGGCTGGGATCTTCAAGTCCATCATTTTGCTGATATTACTTGCCTGCTTTAAAATTTTTAATTGATTTTTCTGATTACAAATAATTGAGGCTCACTGATGAGTATTTCAGAAGTTTAGAAAATTAAAAAAATAAAATTAAAATAATAATATTCTGATATAAATTCTTTCAGATGTTTTTAAGGCATTTTTAAGTGTGCCTATATTTTTGTAAAGAAGATGCTGTATTTTTCAGATGATCAAATTGAAAATTCATTTTTGTAAGCTGCTTTTTAAATGTACTACTATCTCATGAACATTTTTTCAGGTCATTCAACATTTGTCTATAGCCTGATTTGTAATAGCTGCCTGGTATTCCATCATGACAGACTTTATTAAACCACTTTCTTGTTATTGACATTTCATATGTTCCCACATTGTTGCTATTATAAATAATTCTAAAAATTAACATCTCTGTAGATAAATCTTTTCACATGCCTCAGTGCTTACTTTCTTGGAGTAAATTTGTGAAAGTAGAATTGTTGGGTTAGAAGCTCTGCATAATTCTGAGATTTCTGGCCCATGATGTCAGATCACCCATCAGGAAGGGCTTCCAGTTGAACTTCCATGTCCAGTATATGAGAATACCCATCCTCCTTCCCCACAATACACCTTTTAACTCCCTTGCCTGTGGCATGGACCATTATGTGCTTGATTTTAATTAATCATTTAAAGAACTACTCTAATCTTTACCTATTGTAGGTTGAGTATATATTGACCTCCATACAAATAACTCTCTTTTATTACTTGACATTATTTACACCTAAAAATAAGGTTAGCAAAAACCGTAAATGATTTTAGTCCAACTTAAGATGATGTTGGCACTGGACTGTAAGAACTCACGAGTTCTGATCAAGAACTTCCCAATACATACAGAACACTCCTCCACTGCTGTTCCTCCTCATAGTCTGCCCAAATCATTTCCTTCTGCTACTATAACTAGATTGCTGGATTCTCTTGATTTCACTGTTGTAGCGACTCATAAATTATTTTAACACAGAAAAGACATGTGGGTACTGTAGGAATGGGTTAGAGGAGGAGCTCTCCTCCCTTCCTGCTCACTCTGGGTCCTCACCTCCCCACTGCTAGGTGTGGCCAGACTTTTCTCCTCCCTTATTGCAGCCAACTTGGCTGATTCCAGTCTTTGCCTGCCTCTGGGAGGGCTGGATTAGGACAACGGAGGAGCAGGTGGTGGTTGCAGGGTTGGAGATAGCCTTCCTCTGCCTGGCTCCTCCCTGTGTTGGCTTCCCCTTCTCCCCATGCTCTGGGTGAACCAGCAGAGAGCCAGCCTGGCCCTTTGGGGAGAAGTATACCTCATCCCACAAGCAGCATGGAGAAATTCTATTTGGGAAACAATCCAATACTATTTTTTTAACTACAGGATTTTAAAACCACCACTGAAAACTGGTAGTCCTGCATTCTTAACCTACAAATATCTCTGTGTGCAAGACTGCACTTGTAAGAAACCAGGCCTGCAATTGCTTGTGCCATAAAATCATCCAAAACATTCACTAAGTTCCCAATTGGTGCAACACTGTGAGGGTTAATATACTCTAAAGTCAGTTGCCCCGGCCCTCACCCCATTCGTGATGTAAAATGGCAGTTCTAGGCCATGTGCTGCTTGTGTCCCCTGCCACTGCTTGGATGAGTGGGCATAGCCCCTTTCCTGCCCTCCTGCCCCACAAAGTTACCTTATTTTTATTAAAGAGGTTTGTTAAAGGGGATTGAAATGAATTACCTGGAAACTATTAAGACGACCATCCAGGGAAAGTTCCTGTAAGCTGCCCTTTGGAGTCTCCATCTCCCTGATGCTGCATTTTATCTCACAGGTCCCATCTCCCCACGGAGTCAACCCTCCCTCCTGCACAGCCACCCACAGCAGCGGTCAAGAGAGCACTGGGAATCGCATTAGACATAGACTATAAAAGGCACATAATAAGATGGAAATTTAACCCACCTACCTGTTAATTACAATTTTGGAAATTATGAGGATGGTTTGGTAATATTTCAAAAAGAGGCAAAGTAATACATTTGTATTTTCTGATTTAGAGACTGCCCTCTGTTAGAGAGTGAAGCAGATTATCTCTTGTTTTCCAGTCTAAGTTTCCATTGAGGGAGAGGCCAACCCAAATACATATTACATAAATGAAAGCCCCCTTCTCATACATCTATCTCAAGTAAACTTTCTCAATTCATAGGAGAGTGAAAAAGGAAGGAAATCTAACAGGAAAGTAAGTAACAGGAAAGTAAGTACCCGGAGTTGCTTCTGCCTTTGAAACGTCTTTATCAGGTGCCATTGCCCTGCGCAGCAGTTAGCACTCACAGTCCCATCACTGGTAACGTGTGGCTTTCTATGTGCCTCATGCCTCCTACCTAATCGTCAAGAAAATACTCCTCCCCCTAAGCACACCTCCTCCTTTATCTTTACCTCCCCCTGCCTGTTTTGCTCCACTCTGGCCCATTATGTGGCCCCAGCCAGGCTCACAGAGTTCCCTGGGGCAAGCACTTGTCAACTTAAAGGACATTTGAATACATTGGGTGAGATACAGGCTGTCCTCCCCTTACCCTGAGGTGCACCTTCCCACTACTGTCCACATCTCCAAAGTGTCTTGTAGATGAAGGGGACCCTAGCAGCCTGTCACTGAGACACTGCAGCTCAGAGCCACTCAACACTGGGCCCGAAGTCAGAGACCAGCGCGGGGAGAGGCAGAGGAATTTACAAGTCCTCTCTGTGAGTGGCATTTAGAACTTGAGTCACTACCTCCCAGGAGGCACAATTAGCCCGAAAGCACAGGGCAGTCCAGAAGATTAATTAAAACCATTTGGTCAAGTCTTCCTTAATGAATCCTTCGAAAATATGTTAAAGTCAGAAAATGGGATAAAACAATTCCCATAGCCTCAATAATACATTATACAAAAATCCAGTGAGCGAGCGCCTTTGTTCCAGATATGGTGCTGAGCATTTTACATTCATTATCTCACTAATTTCTCACCCATCCTAAGAGGTAAACACAAACGTTCCTTACTATCTTCATCATACAGATTGAGGAAATTGGGCTTAGGAAATTCACAACACTTCCTACGTGTCCCAAACTGGTAAAAAGCAAAGCCAAGATTCAGACCTTATCTAGTTCTTATACTAAAGATCTTCGTCCCAGCAAAGTTTGTTCTTCTTGCCACATACCCGAGCCTCGAGCCTCGAAGTCACTGAGTGCCTCCACCTTCCTGAGAAATCTTCCAGGCACCCTCCAGGCGCGGGCGGCGGTTGCCGTGCAACGTGCATCTACTGTGAGGTCACTGACTCCTCTCCCCTCTGCTCTCCTCATCTGAACACACCTTAGGGTTTCCTTTCTTTAGTCCAAGTGTCCAGTTTTGATGTAAAGGCTTTTGTGTTTTGTACTATCAGGAATCTGGACATTAGGCTGGGGCCTTGCTTTACCCAGAGTCCAGAGGTGGCGAGCAGCATGGAATGGTGGCCAGGCTGCCGAAGTCCGGTGGCTCTGAGGTCTGTGAAGGGAGACAGAAGTGAGAGGAGTGTCAACAGGCCATGGAAAGAGAGATAAGGAGAGGCTGGCACTATTGCTGGTTTGTGGCAGAAGTTGTTTCTTTGGGCCATCTTAGGTGGCTCAGGGAAAGGTTTCCATCTGAAGAAGGAGGAGGAGGAGGAGGAGGAGGAAGAGGAGAAGGAAGAGGAAGGAAGAAGGTGCCAGTGATAAAAGGCGAACACAAGAAATTATGATGTGGCACTTGCCAGGTGCCCGTAACTAGACCAGAGACACAATACTGGTACACAGCAGAGCTCAGGTGTGTGCAAGGTCCGAATCTGCAGCCCAGGTGCTTAACCATGTTCCAGCCATGACTGCCACGTATGAAACCACATGGCATTACATAGATCGCATGAACTTTGACAGTCTGATATAAATGAAAGTGATGTATGGATGGGTGGGGACCGTAGCATTTATCATCCAAACTGGGACAATATTGAGGGTAAAGGGACATGTTCATAATTACCTCAGGACAGTGTAACCTGGAGTTGTCTCAGGCAAAGCAGGAGGCATGGTCACTCTATTGGTAGGCTATAAATTACTCCACAAATTACATTGTGAAATGAGAATAACACCTGCTCTCTGTACCTCTGCCCTGCAGGGTTTTGTAAGGAAGGACTGAATGAGATGATGTCTATTCTGTCACTCTGTAAGTTGTAAAATGTGATATAAATTCATAGATTGTGATACGTGTGCCCTGGACAGTGGTATGTGTGTCCCATGGGGAGAGCGCACTGGGGTCCCCACAGGAGCTCATGTGTCATGATTAGATACGGACAGCAGCAGCCTGAAAGTGGGAACCCTGGCTTCTGGGTCCTGCCTTGTGCTAAATGCATGGCATTTCTTAAGTCTCTTAGCCGGTATAAGGAAGTTGAAGGATATTTCTAAAATATCTTTAATAACTGAATTAATTTAGAAAAATGAATCTCATGAAATGAAGATAAAACTCCTATGTAAACATCACTAAAATTTGTGTGAATGCTACACTCTCAGAGTTAGCATTACTGAAGCCACCTCCCCACAAGACATGCACACAGTAGTTTATCACATGTCACAGACACAGTAGAGTTCCTCGAATTTCTTTCTCACCCCATCAAAATATCAATACTTCTAAAGTGATTGGCACCACACTAGCAATAACGTCAGTTCTTCTAATTAACCACATTCAAGATTTAATGTGTTTGTTACAAGGTTCTAAAGTGCTAATATGTCAAAGAGAAATTAATGGGACACACAATTTTTATGAAAGCATGAAAGTTGAAAATCACACTGAGTAAACATGAACTTGCATCCAAGGTGTGTGAGCACCAGCCACTCGCTGTGTTCTAATTTGGGCAGTGTGAACCTTACTGAGTGTAAAGCAAGCTGCTTCCTTTTTGAGTTTCCAATTACTTGGTATTATATTTTGATTTGTGTAAACTCAAAAAATAGCGCAGCAGCCTTAAGAACTCCAGCCAGCCACTAACTAAAAAGTAGGCAGACTCTCCTCCTCTCTGAGGACCTCAAAATCATGCTGTTTGGGTTTAGGCACCCTGTGAGCAGGGCCCCATGTCCAAGACCTGCGCACTATGCACCAGGCAACACAGGGGACCTTGTCCCCACCTTCCAGGAGCACACAGTCAGGGAACTCAGTCACTGTTGTCTTGGGGTGGGGCGGTGCAACGAGGGAGGGAGGAGGAGGTGGAAAAAGAAAAAGGTTAACTCAGTGAGGGAAAAAAGTTTTCATGCCATGATTTTTTTTTTTTTAAAGAAAACACAGGTACGTGGAGAGCTAAGATGGGTGTTTCTTTTCTGTCTCTTCGTGGACCCTAGACAACACAGCAGCGGCTGTGAGGGGAACAGCCTGGCTCCGCAGGGCCTCCCGCGAGGCGGTGCGCGGGGAGAAGGCCGGGCAGGGCAGGATGCGCAGCAGGCCGGGGCCTGCAGCGGCGCCCAGGTATGCGGCTGAGAGGAGGGCCCTGGCCCCGGCAGGTGCAGCACCGCCAGTGCCCGCGGCCCCGGGAAAGGAAAACCTGCAGGTGCCGTCAGGACATGTCCTGAGCCTCCCAAGCCACGCGTTTTTCTGAATACCTGTCCCACCCTCATTGTCTGCCTGAGAGGTGATGGTTTGCAGGGGGAGGGGCCGCCGGGGAGGGAGTGGCCTGAGGGGTCTCCTGCTCCAGGGCTTTGATGGCAGCAGGGGCGGCCCAGTGAGGGGTGGCCCGAGGGGCGGGGCAGCGCGCAGGTGGAGGGGCCAGGGCGGGCTGGCTGGGCCTGTGCCAGAGGTGTGGTG
The DNA here is from genome assembly GCA_028533085.1 of Varecia variegata. NCBI lineage: Eukaryota > Metazoa > Chordata > Mammalia > Primates > Lemuridae > Varecia > Varecia variegata. The sequence goes on from CM052438.1 coordinate 89,957,100, forward strand.
GCGGTGGAGTCCCCCCTGGCAGCCCGGGGCAGCCCCCCCACCCCGCTACCCCCGTGCCGGGCATGCACCCCTCCTCTCCCTCCCCTCCCTCCCCAGGCCGTGGTGAGGGAGGATGAGGGGCTGCAGGCTGGGGAGTAGCGCCCATGTCTATCTCCCCGCCCAGGATGCCCATCATCCTCCGCATCTGGGACTGTCTTCCTGTGCCCCTTCAGCCACCCTGAGGCACAGTGACCCCTAAGCATCCCAGCTCAGTGCCCGCAATCCCAAGAATTTCCAAATGCTGCCCAAATTTTCTCTGCACATCCCAGGAGCCAACACGGTTGGCACACTCACTCTGTTGGGCTCGGTACTTGTTAAATCACCTCTCAGCCCCTCTCAGGACCTGTAATCAGAGGCACTCTTGCAAATAAGCAGTTATCACATTCAGTTGGGAACAGGAGAAAGCCATGTGTGCTTTTTGCCATCTCCCATGACTTGGGGAAGGGGAACCCCGCCCTGTTCAGAAAGGGCTAGTGGATTTAGGGGCGTTTCTGGGCAGTGGGAAATGTGAGACATTTTGCGAGCAGTGGGAGGAGGGGCAGCCAGGAAGGCGAGGGCGAGGTGCTGCTCCCTGCGGACACTGGACTGGAATCGGGGTGCTGGGGCAAGCAGAGGCCCCAGAGCAAAGTGAGAGAAGACAGCAAGGAGCAGGTTGGGCCCTTCAGATAGTGTCCCAAAGAGGAGTGCAGGGTATTCAGTCCAGGGAGAGGCCAGAAGGGGAGGATGAGGGTGCATGGAGAGGGCTGGAGGAGTGGGGGAGGGGAGGCCCAAGACAAGAGGAGGCAGGAAGACCCAAGCTTGTGGCCAGGGTGAAGCAGATGTCCTGGAAGCCGCGTGCTGGGGCGGCCCTACAAAATGGCTTGGATCTTCCCTCTGACACAGGTCTGGATCTTCCAGGTGGCACTCAGCATCTGGGCACGGTGGGCAGAGAGGCAGGAGCAGCAGCACCGAGGTGAGAAGGGCTCAGATGCCACCAGGTGAATCCCTGCTTTCTGGGGCCATGGCTTTAGCTGCGCATACCCCTCCCTGCGCTCCTGGCCTCCCTGATCCACAAGGCTCAGGCCCCGCTCCAACTGCACATGCCGTGGTGCCTGTGGCTCCCGGGGAGGATGCAGGAACGTGAAGTCCCCTCAGTGCTGAAAGGGGCCAGAGAGCCCTGCCTTGTGTGTGTTGGGAAGGGGTGTGAGTAGTCATAGCGCAAAATCAGAATATAGGATGATTTAAGACCTGACCTCTGGACCCAGAGAGACACACAGAGACAAAGACAGATTCCCCTTATTTGAAGAGAACAGGTTGAATCTTTCTGCTCCTAGACAGTGTGGAACCCAAGACCACACAGCACCCTGTCTTTCTGCCCCAGGTGGGCTGGGTGCCTCACAGACCCTTCCTGCTGCCTCCTGGGAAGGGGCCTGTGTGCACAGCTGACCCCCAGGTTGGAGTGACTGCACGGCTGGCTGGGCCACTGCCCGGGAGTGCCGCAGCACCAGGCCCGCTCCCTCCTCCTCACCCTGGCTGGCCACGGCAGCACCCCACCCAGCAGCCTGGCGTGTGCCCAGAGGAGGTGCCAGCCGTGGCTGGCGGCTTAGTGGCCAGGCATCGCTGCAGCGCTGCTCCATGGCCTCCCTCCTGGCCCCGGTGCCTGGAGCACTCTGTGCCTCACTTAACATGACTGCAGTGTGTGTGGCGGGGCGGGGGAGACATCAGAATACCTGCCATGTAGAATAGAGAAAAGTTTAAGTGAATGGACTGAAAGCACATAGAGTGGTGCCTGGCACGTAAGGGAAGCTCAGTAAATGTCAATTTTCATAATCATGACATGCAGATGGTTTGTCACATACAGATCTGTGTGCTCTGGCTGCATTTCAGGGTTTGTGACCTGTCTTCCTATTCAGTGTCACTCTCAAAAATAGCTATGATCCTGGTTGCTGTCTGGGTTACCACTGTGGCATTCAGGCAGTGCTCAGTAAGTGCTGCTGGCTGCCGGCCCACCTGCCACCATTCCTGGGCAGGACCAGCGTCCCAAGAGGGCATGCCTGGGAGGAGACGAGGCAGGTGCTGTTCGGCTGCCCCGAGTAGGTGATTAAGAGATTCCTTACTGTGTGATGCACAGATACTCCCCTGCAAACACACTCAGCTAAGAATGCGACTGTCAGCTTCCAAAGAATGCCAGCTCTAGGTCAAATCAGTGTCCCTATTGGTTGAGCATCCAGGGGTGCTCTCCTCACAAAAACAGTGTCCCAGAAGCACACAGGTTACTTTGGAGAAATCTTTTCCTATACCTATTACTAACCATGGAACTGCAATCTATTGCTACGTGAGTTTTGGGGCATTTTGTTATCCGGTCTTAATTTCAGCCCGGGTTGTGTGTGCAAGCATGTGTGTGAGTGAGTGTGTGGACTTGCACTTACACCCAGTGGGATCCCCACTCCTCAGCTTGTCCTGGTTTTGCAGATGTGTGTCTTGCTGATGAAGGCTCCAGATTCATGCACATGGTTTTCAACTCACCCTGTTGGCCATTCATTCACTTCATAGAAGATGATGAAAAAGTAGAGCCCACATGGGACTCAGGTAATAAAGGTGAGCTGGACAGTCTTGGGACCACAGTGGCAGGTGTGCCGCTGGGCCTTTGACTGCAATATCCAGACCAAAGCCTGCCCCTGGCCACTGGCTCCCGAATGCCGAACTGCAAAAGCTGTTCTGCCCCCGCCTCTGAGGGTGGCAGGCACAGGGCAGCAAGCTGGCTGGGGTGACTGCTGAGAGGATGGAAATGGAAACCTGAGTCCACTGGGCCACACAAACTCTACATGGCCATACTAAGTGGCTTCCTCACAAACAGTGAAAGAAAGACTGCTGACACACAGTGACAGTAGTACTCCCTGTGCAGCCCACATAGCAGCACATAACGCTGTCCTTTCACTACCGACTTGGACGAATGTGAGCAAAGGACAGGGAGAGTATGGAGAAGAAAGAGGGGGAGCGCGCAACCGGGAAATAAGTGGTGAGCAAAGAGGAAGACGGCCTGAGCCTCCCGCTCATCTAGGGACTGCCGAGTACGTGGAACAGCAAAACAAAGAAAAGATGTGCTCTGCCTTCTCCTAACCAAAGCACACTTCTGATGGACAGGCAGGGGACACAGCTAAGCCGCCCCAGGAATAGTAAACAGCTACCTGCAGGCTCTGCAGGGAACAGAAAGGGGCTGCCTTGCTCACAGCAGGGTCCTGGTGCACCCCATCCGTGAGCATGGTGTAAAGAGCTCTGGGAATACAATGTCTGCTTTCAGGGCCTCACCCTGTCCCTTTGGTTGTGACATGAATAGCACAGCGGTGGGCTGAGGTGAGCAGAGGCTGGCAGCACGGCAGTGTAAGCCCTGGACCTCAGGATGGGCTGTCATTGTACTGGGGGCCACGAGCATCCACGGAGTCCATGAGTGGACAGAGGGGAGGGCACGTGCTCCTGTGAGCGGGTCTATTTCTCTCTGGAAGGTGAATCCAGAAGTGCTGATGGCCCCTTGGCCAGGGGCAACTGCACCCGGCCCTGCCTGAAGAGCACAGGCACCCCAGATGCCCGCTGATCTCAAGAGCTGGTTGCAGTGCAGAGTCTCAGGCCCTGCTGAATGCAAACCGGCATCTCAGCAGCTCCTTGGGGAAGCGCGCCTGTGCGTGTGAGCAGCTCACCAGCCGGGGCCCAGCACGGGGCGAACGCATCACACCGCACGAGAAATCTCTTGACCTGGAGAAATGAAGACTAAGTCTTACTTTAATTGCACTGAGTCCATTACAACAAATCGGTTTGTTATAATACAAATGTTAACTTAATGTTATCCATACCCAAAGAATGTTTTCTTCAAAAAAGCAAATGGTCTTGCTTGCAGCTAGAGATGATGGTAAGGAAGAATGTCTCGATGGCCCGTTAGCCCAGCAGCAGGACAGACCGAGTTCCTCATTGGAATATGTCAGGACAGCCCAGATCAGCGGTTTGTGGAGGGCTGAAGAATTCACCCGCTTGTAGGTTGAGAAGAAATGAATAGACATGCACTCGTAGGCCTGCCAGTGACTTGAATATTAAAAAGAAATTTTCCCCCAATGTGTCCATCACACGGGCAGAGGTCTCCTTCACTGGGGTGGGGGCCGTTCACCCCACGTGCACTGCCTCGCCTGGACCTCTGCGCTGAAAGCTCCGAGCGACGCCGGAGTGCCCAGGGTGTGCCTAGTCACACCTGCACGCGGTGCCGCGGCTGCGGGACAGGCGGACAGCGAGGCCTCTTCCCCAGTAGCTTGTGATTGGCTGTATACCTCATGCTGCAATTTAGTCCCTCAAGAAAATATTCCTCCTCCTGAGACACACATCCTCCTCTTTGCTTACCTTTCTCCGCCTGTTTTACTCCACGCTGGCCCATTATGTGGCCCCAGCCACAGGCACAGAGAGTTCCCTCCGTGAGGGGCCTGTGGGGTGAGAGGACATGTGAACGTGTGGGTAAAAGCCGGGCTCTTCCTCCTCCCCTCCACCCGCAGTGCACGGTTGCATCCTCCTCCTCTGTGCCCCAGATGTCCACAGACACAGACGAAGGCATGGACTTCCAGTCCCCGCAAGCGGAAAGAGCCTCTCGAGCCCCGGACGAGATGCAGTTGCAGGGAAGTGCGCAGGCCTGCATGAGAAAGGCCAGCTAAACAGGAAGCAAGACTGCAAACCGCTTCAGGGAAGAATATTTGCAGTGTTTCAGTCATTCTTTAGGTCAGAAAAGTTAGTGGCACCTGCTCAACTACTAATAGCAAAATGTTCCACTGGCTGGCTGCAGCCCGAGTGCAAACGCTGAGGCTTGAGCGCTGGGCGCTGCGGAGCCCAGGCCTGGCTGGCAGCTGGCGGCTCCCGGCTCAGAGCGGCCCCGCCCCGCCAGGCCCTGCTCGGGCCGCCCTGCACCTTCTTTCCCAGCGTCCTCCCCGTCTCTCTGCACAGACCCAGCCCTGCAGACACCTCTTAGAGCTTGAAAAAAGTAGGAAACAGTTTCAGGATCAGTAGCAAACAGCCTTCCTGTTCGGCAGAGCTTGCCTGTTGGTGCTGGTAGAAAGGAGCCAGCCGCCCCCGCAGGACAGCGCCCCATCACCACACGTCCCTTCGTCTCCGAGTGATCAGTTTCCCCCTTTCCCAGTCACCCACTGGGATGAACACAGTGTGAACCCACAAGGTTGCTTCTTGTAACACCATAATAAGGAAAGGAGTTGGCTGACGACAGATTGGAAGACAGGGAGCAAGGTCTCACCCGCTTGTGGCAGGGAGGGACAGGCAAACTTTTCTGTCTCTTCGTGGACCCTAGACAACACAGCAGCGGCTGTGAGGGGAACAGCCTGGCTCCGCAGGGCCTCCCGCGAGGCGGTGCGCGGGGAGAAGGCCGGGCAGGGCAGGATGCGCAGCAGGCCGGGGCCTGCAGCGGCGCCCAGGTATGCGGCTGAGAGGAGGGCCCTGGCCCCGGCAGGTGCAGCACCGCCAGTGCCCGCGGCCCCGGGAAAGGAAAACCTGCAGGTGCCGTCAGGACATGTCCTGAGCCTCCCAAGCCACGCGTTTTTCTGAATACCTGTCCCACCCTCATTGTCTGCCTGAGAGGTGATGGTTTGCAGGGGGAGGGGCCGCCGGGGAGGGAGTGGCCTGAGGGGTCTCCTGCTCCAGGGCTTTGATGGCAGCAGGGGCGGCCCAGTGAGGGGTGGCCCGAGGGGCGGGGCAGCGCGCAGGTGGAGGGGCCAGGGCGGGCTGGCTGGGCCTGTGCCAGAGGTGTGGTGGCGGTGGAGTCCCCCTGGCAGCCCCGAGCACCCCCCTTCCGATGCCTGGAAAAGTTAGATTGGGTGCCCTGCACTCATTCAAATCCAACCCTCTGCTTTCTCCAAATAAATCAGGATTTAATATTTCTCTCAGTTATTTTGTCAGTAAATGGAAGACAGTGCTAAGCTATGAGAACTTGCGAAGGTAAATGTGAAACTCAACAGTGCCACCAGTGTAGCTTCCTGTGCTAAACCGCGTACGTCACTGTACCACCATTCTCTGCCTCAGTTTCCTCTGTTTATCTGTCTCTCTTTCTTTCCTTCTAGCAGAATGTAGGTCCAGGGAAACACAAACCTCACAGGTCCTCCTCCCCACTGTTGCGCACAGCAGGTGCTCGGTGGACGTGTGCTGAGCAAGGGAAGGGCTGAGCCCGGGGCACGCCACAAGTGGCAAGTTTCTTTCTGCCTTGGATCTCACGGAGTCTGTGTGCTCAGGGTAATGCTGTTTTCCAAGACAGTTGATGTGACACCATTGTGCACTCAACCAGTATAAAGCGAGGGGCTGGCTTAGCTCCTCAAGACCCCGAGCAGCCTGACAGCCTAGGAGTTACTGTACGAAATCAAGAACAGGAATCAATGTTTTTATTGTGCCCATAATTGCACAGGCTCCAGTTGTGTCCTGTTCATTTTGGTCATCAAACAAAATTGCAAATATCCCCTTACAGAACAAAGAGGCATTAACCACGGACACTTGCATACCTGGGAAAGTCACTGGGATAAGCATTTCTTTGCCTAGAGAAGAGACCTTGAACTCTACATATGTTAAGTTTATCACTTGAAACAAATCCTCAAAAATGGAACAAAGTAACAGACTCCAATTGAAGTGTATCTTAAGTTTGTTTTGATTTAAATAGATCATTCTATTGATAAGGCTAGAGCAAGCTCTGACAATCCCTTAAGAAAAACTGGGACATTCAACCCTCAGATACTCTGACTCCTAACTGAGCCCTGCAGGTGTCAGTGGCCCCAAGGCTCCTCATCACTGGGATGATGCCCACTCATCTTCCGGCCCCTGGTAAAGTCATCATGTTGAGGATTTCAAAACTCATAGGTTTTCAGCACATGGCTAACCACAAAATCTTAACTTTTAAAGGAGGTGAATGTGCAGGTAAACAGGGTAAGAATTTATATGGTAAAAGTTACATGAGATAAAGCTTCCTTTTCTCAGCAGGTACTGTTACATTCTTACACAGGTGTTATGGCAATTTGGCGCTTCTGAAAGGTTGTCCAGGTTCTTAGCACACACACTACAACACTTTCAGAACACAAAGGATGTCTGGAGATGCTTCAGATGCCGCAACGCCCAAATCTCTGGCCTGCTCTGCACTCTGGCACCTTGCAGGAATGGCCGTCCTCCTCTCTCCTGCCAGGCGAGCCCTGCTCTACCTCGTCTGTGAAACCTCTGCTGTCACTGCCAAGAAGTCTGGCCCCCTTAGTCCACGCCCAGGCCCCTCCTACAGCATCAGAGAGCATTGCACTTATTTCTCAACTTCTGATGTCACCCAGGCCTGGGACTCTAATTCACCTCAGTGTCCCTGTCTGGCATCTAATAATCCCCCACTAAAGGGATAGGTAAAGGAAGAATGCTCTCAGACCAAACTCTTGGACTCTAGCAGTCTCTGAAATTTCCCCAGGCATCCCCCAGAATCCAGTTCTTTCCCCTCATGAGTGACAAATGTCCACAAAGACAATCTGTCCTAGCCTCACAGTGCCCACCCTCTCAACCAGCATGGCCTGCCCAAACCTGGCCTTCACTGGAATGCACCCTCCCACAGTCTTCATCTCAATTATTTTAAACCTGGAACACCATCTCCTGAATTTCTGCCTCTCAAGCTCCAGTCTCTATCACTTGTTCTTCCACTTTTCTTCATCCAAGTGACTCTTCCTCGTGTGCCAGACTGGCTTCTGACTCTGAGCTGTGTCTCCTCTGTAATGTCAGCCCACTCTCCTGTCACCCACTGCTGCACTTAGCCCCGTAAGGTGCAATTTCCTGTTAGTGTGTCTTTACACATGACAAAATAGCTCATTCAGCTGCAATCCCCATGTCAACCACTGACGGTTGAGCTGTCACCTTGTATGAAAATTCTATAAGCCACCTGGGCAGGGTCTGTGGAGCTGAGGGCTTTGCAGAGAATAGGAAGTTGTGTGGGTCCTTGGAAAGTGACAGCACTCCAGGAATATTGCTCAGATCTAATGAAAGTCAAACCTATTTCCTTCTCTACAGGCTTACAATTCCAAACTGGAGAACAAAATGCCTCTCCAATCAGGAGTGGACAGGTGAGGAATTTCCTTTTCCACCAGAGCTGCAATGCAGCCACTGCTCCTAAAGACTCTGTCTCCAGCTAATCTCAGGTTTTCCTATAACAGCAGTCTGTGCAAGTGTTCACCCCATGCCTGTGGGGTGCACAGGTCCACACAGAGGCATGCCACACAGGAAAGCAATGGGTGGCTGGGTACCTTAGGGCAAATTCCAAAACAGGATTCACATCTGTACTCTCAGCGAATGATTCCACAAGTCCATCCTTCGTTCCTCTGTTGACAAAGAGTCTACCCATCCTTAAGTTATATGCCAATTACTGCTTCTTCCTTGCCACACTCCTAACCCTAGATTCATCAATAAGAAACACAACTTGACAATGAGAGGGGTAGGCAGGAGTCCTCGTCTCCCTCCTTTTAATCCAGATCCATCCTTGTCTTTATCATCAATTTAGTGTGACTTTTTCCCATAAGGGGCTCAGGAGGTTGTAGTTACCACCGCCCTCATATGTGCTCACATTGACTAGCATGGTGCCTCGCTTGGTGCAGCTGTCCTAAAATTTTGATCAACTGATTAATGAAAAGAACACATTGATTACTGATACAAAGGAAACCTCTCCAAGGAAGCTGAAGGCCAGAGTTTCTGGTAAACAGAACCATCATTCTTCAGGGTCATCCATCCATCCATGGAAATAAAGCCTGTTTCCCAAAAGGTATCGCTGAAGGGCCACATGCTGAGTCAAAGAGCCGGTGAGCTGCTTAAGTACATCCACGCCCCAACCCTGGGGGACTGCAGGGTTCTTATTACTTGTGTGTCGTTTTTATACTTTGCAGATCACTTTATATCCATGCCTTCATTAGCTCCTTACAACCAACCCGGAAGTCGATGGGGTGGATGCCAGGGGTGATGGGTGGATGAACCGAGGCGCAGAGAGACACAAACCTGAGCAGGGTGCAGCGCCTGCCCAGAGACACACAAAATCCAGCAGGACCAAATGGAAGAAGGTGCTGAGGGCTGAAGCAGAGGTCTGCCTCGCCTGCTCTAGAGGCACAGAGGAAGACAGCAGGACAGACTTTCCTGCTTTGCACACATGGTGCCCCCAGGAGTGGTGCATCCAGGGGGCCTGGCTCCATGGGGCCTGAGCAACAACCCCCCACAGACCCTCCCAGACACTGCAGGTTCTGGAGGGATGAAAGGGACTTTGAATATGCAAGCCGCAGTAATTACGTTTGCTTTAATGGAGCACTGCCTGCTTCTGTTGTACTGTGGTGCAAAGGCCTAATTATTCCAATGCAGCCATTAGTTCCCACATGGCAGAGATGAAGGCAGATGTTATAAAGATAGCATCTCTTGGCCATTTGCCCACCAGGTTCAGCCACAAGCACACTTCAAACACCACAGCAGTTCCTGCCAGGAGCATCCACTGTGTGTCCTAGGACATCAGGGCCCAGAGTTGACCTGAGACATCTGGAGGGAAGAGGGGCCCATGTGGCAGTGAGCCCTCCTTCCCGGCTCCCAGGTAAAGGAGGTGCAGCCCAGCCAGACAGAGTGGAGCCCTCTGTGTCCTGCCTGCTGTTTCCAACAGACATGCAGCTCCCGTCAGGGTACGGACCTCGCGTCAGGAACCCATTTCAAACACACAAGGCTGAAAGGAAATCATTCATTTCCCTGGAGGACAACATGTACCCAGAAACCTGTCCAACTTCTTGCCACCACCACCAAGAAAAAAACAATGTGACCAGCCGAGTGTGTGCAGCTCACTGTTGCTCAAACCTGGGTGCTCAGAAGCAGGTGCTGGCCTGCCTGCATTTTTCCTACCCCAGCCCTTCTGTGAGTAACTGTTAGGAAAACATAAAGGGCTTTTAAAAGTTCAAAGAATTAAAAAAAAAAAAAAAAAAGAAGTGGCTGCATCATTATCACCACCAACCTGCTCAATATTTAGACTTCTGGAAACTAAAACTGAAAAAAAATTTTTTTTTAGTTGGGAAAAGAACAGGGGTTATTTTTTCTCTGTGGCAGTCATAGCAATGAGTTCCTGGAAGTAGAGTTCCTCGGGGCTTTCTTTTCTTTCCTCTGCAGGTACATTTGCATGCATGCACGCACGCACGCACGCACGCACGCACGCGCGTGTGCACACACATGGACGCACAAACACACTCACGCACACACACACACACGCACACACACTCACACACATGCACACACTCACACACACACACATGTGCGCATTGCCTTGGATCTGCACCTGCCTGGAAACAAGACCTGGGGGCAGAGAGAGCTCTCAGGAGACACTCCTCTTGACAAAGGCCTCCACCACCCTGCTCCTGAACTGTGTCTCCCTCCAGCTTCTTTCCTCATGCCCCCCACAGGCTAGAAGGAATATCTCCCAGAAAAATAGCTGTGTGAGAGTTCTCAGTTTTAAAAAAGAAAAAAGTGGAAAAACCTGTGCCATATTAATGAGGGAAGCCAAGCTGTGTTCCTCCTAGCAGGGACTTTGTTTGAACACAGAGACATGCGTGGAGCTAGGTCAAGGACGCCCCTCCATACCGTGTGGCGACAAATCCCATTGGGTGAGGCTCACCTGGCTCAGCACATGGCCTCTTTGGCCACTTGGAGTTGCAGAAGAAAACCTAGGAAGAGATGAAGTCAAAACACTTGCTGTTTAGCTCAGGAAAAGGAACACGAACGTCAACAAAACTACAGAAGTCAAGAGAACTCTGAAAGTGTGACAATTTTATAAAAAGCACACATAGTAAAAAACAAGATGTTTAAAAAAACAGGCAAAATATTAACAGTGAGAAGTGGGCGTGACAACCCTGGCAGGGCTACTTTTGCACCAGGTGAAACAGAGGAAGGTCGGTCAAGGAAGGCCCTTCACTAAGAATGGAAAGAATTTCATAGGTCTAAGAAAGATCTGGAAATGGTACTTAAATCCATATTTTAATGCCCAAACAAGAGAACATCAAGACATCACCAAATGCTATTCTGGGAGGTCAGGATGTGGAGAAGCAGTAGAGGTCTTGAAAACCGAAGGCTCGTCCTGTAGGCAGGAGAGTGGGGCCCACAGCTCCCAGGCGCTGTGGCTGGCTGCTCAGTGTAGGACCAAGCAGAAAGGCAAGGCAGGTCCTGTCAGCGTCCCGGCATCAGAGACACAGACACTGGGGCTGAGGAGCCGTCTGGAGGCATCCAGCTAACAGGCAGCACACAGGACTCTCACCCTCAGCTCGCACAACTTCTGCACAATGCAGCTCCAGGACACGGAGCTGCAGGTGCAGATGGACAGAGGAGATGCCACCCTTCTCCTGCACCCAGTCCCTGCCTACCCCGGGCCCAGCTCCAATCCCTGATGCTGCCTACAAAGGTCATCAACGCTTGGTTCTCCTGATGAGTTTCTTCTGAACTCACTTTCCACGTGGAAAATACAGAGCAGAAGCAGGGCAGCTTGGGCTTCTGAATGCAGCAACACAGCCAGGGGTGAGACTGGGCTACAGGGTTTTACCACCTACATGAAGAGACACTGAGGAAGACACTGCCCCAGGCACAGCCCACCCAGGCTGGGTGTGCGACCCACCCTCGCTGGCCTTGTAGGCCGGAGCTCTCAGCAGCTGAGAAGCACGACTCTAGAGGATCCAGCGACTCTTGTTAGGATCCAAGGCCAACCCTCCTCCTGGGAGGGGCCTGCACACCCTCGGCAGAAGGACACATCGTCCTCCGATCTTGGGGAAGGTTCACGTGAGGGACTTGCCCTCCTCTGTGCGGCCAGGTGCCAGGCCTGAGGTGTCCTGGGGTCAGGAAGGGCAGCCACCCAAGGGGAGGCAGGGCTTGGGGTCAGTTCCAGGGACCTTCTGGCCACTCTCTGGGGCTGGAGACAACTGAGGGTGTGTTTGGGGTTCTTAACCCATCTTTCTGTGTGGACCGCTTTGGCCTCTATGAAGCCTACAAACTTCCTCCTCAGAAAAATATTGTAAATACACAAAATTAAATAGGATGGATTAAAGAAAAACAATTACATTGCAATAGATTGTATCCCTGGTGAGGAGCCCAGTAGGGAGCTCAAGTGACCTAAATTTTGGCATAAAAAGTAACCGGGGGGGGGGGATGTATCGTGAGCCCCGGCTTTGCAGCCGCAGAGTGTCGCAGGCCGCTCGGGGCCATCGTGCTGACAGACGCCTGCGGCCGCGGAACGCCGCATCCAGGTGAGCAGCGCCGCCGAGGGCTTCCCGCGAGACCCTTAGGTTTCGAATTATATTCAGACATCAAAGGGCAGGCTAAAAGGTTAGCTAAAATGTGACTTCCAAGTTCGAAGACATCTGTAGGATCATATTTTTAATAAATTTTATTGAATAGATTTTCTTGTATAGAGCATCAATATATATTTTATAGTTTATACCACTTTTCTTATGAAGTGCTCAAATCAAAATACACCCAAGGATATTCTCTCACAGACAGATAATTACGGGTTATCAAGGACTTGGTTTTAATTTTGTTTTACATCTTCGTAATGGTTTTCCAATGGCCAGAGTTTGCTGTTGATGTAGAAGCTTCTCCCGGAGCCTGAGAGCAGCGCGCGCAGCCAGGGCCTGCGCTCGGCACGGGGCGCCGCCTGCCCGGCCGCCCGCTCCCGCGGCCTCTGCGCTCCGCTGCGCACCTGCACGTCTGGGGCGTCGTCGTTACCCTCAGAGCTGTGAGCACAGGCGTGCCTGTCCGGGCGTGTTGCGATTTGCCGCCGGTAACCACAGCCCCAGACGCAGGGCGCTGTAAAGGAGCCAGGAGACAGGCGGCACCCACACCCTGTGCCCCAACCGCCCTCAGGACCTGGCACCTCTGCCAGACCCCACCTAGGCCTGAGCCACAGCCCGGATGTGCAGCCCCGGGACCCTGGCCCCAAGCCCAGCCCTCACTCCCTGCACAATGTGCACACAGCTGCCCCTCTGCCAGCAACGGCCCCCCAAATGTACTGTGGAGAAGTCTCCCACCTAAGGAGAGGGAGCCCTGATGGCTCTGCCCAGGGCCTGAACTCTCATACCCTGACTTTTCCGCATCCGCCCCTTCAAAGGAGCCTTCCTTCTCGGTTTGTGGAAATGCTTTCCACCTGTTGCCTTCAGTCTGGTTAAAGGCAGCCCTGATCACCATAAAGACAGGTCCTACAGAGCCCTGGAGTGAACTCTCCTACTAGTGGCATCTAGGGAAGACTCGCAGCCGTGCTGAGCCTCGGCTGTGGCCCACTAGAGCTCCCACCTACCCAGGCTGCTGGCCAAACACTTCACACATTGTCTCATCTTCTGAGCCTGCCCAAGTCCAACATTCTTCTCCCAGTGACTCCTCACAGATAGGCATTTCTGGTCCCTGGGGTGTTCCAATATAAGGGTTTCTGCTCCTCCTGTGAGCCCCAAAGACTTCTATACTCACGTAGCCCCTGTGCAAGGTCCACTTCAGTTCCTGGTAAAAACATGGGGTTGCTGTACTTAACTACTTAGGAAGACCTGCTAGAAGAAAAAAGTCTCCAGATAATGAAGTCTAAGCAGTGTATAAACATCAAACACGTCACTTCTTTGCTTTGGGAGCTGTCAAGTGGAAATAATGTTCCATCTGACAGATCCAAAGGCAAGAGAATAAACTTCTCATCTCTATGAAAATCAGGTTTCCAAGGGAAAGGAAAGAATGGTGAGTGGAAGGAACCCAAGGCCAGGTAAGCTCAGGGAGATATTTTGTCTCATGCACTTTATTCATGTGTAAAATGCAATCATGCTACCCACTTCTTCAGGGGAAAGCAAACAGAAAGAAAATGCTGAAGCCTCATTTTCCCACCACTATTTTTCATGGTGCAGGAGAGTTTGATCCCAGCAGCCCTAAGCAGGAGCTGGAGGAGATGCTCACTTCTGGCCCCCGTCACCCCTGGCTCCTGACCCTGCCCCGTAGGCTGCACAGGTGGCTCCAGGTTACCAGCAGTGTGGCAGGTAAGCCCTTGATAAAACTCCTGCTCTGAAACCTTGGCAAGGGCCACTTGGCTTTCAAACATTCCTTTGTGTATCAAAGCTCTGGCCTGATGCTTCCAAAGGGCACGATGCAAGTGACTTGGGGCAACTCTGTGGCTGAGCACTTTGCAAGACATTGGCAAGGAGGTGCTCTTCCCCTCCCAAAATACACCCGTGAGCACTCTCTGGCCCACCTGCCGCAGCCTGGCAGAGCCGGGAGCCTTGCTCGTGCCGCTCTCCAGGCCTGGACGGCCCTTCCTCCTCGTCCTTCTTGTACGTTATGAGGTGTATGGTCCTTAGTTGCTCTTCCATAAATGTAAGGAAACTGAGGCCCGAGGCGCTACACCCCCAACACCATATCACACTGGCAGGCGGCACCTCAGCCTCCCTGAGATGACAGACCTCAGGTGTCCCACGTGGGATGAGAGTGCTGACTCACAAGCACAGTAGAGAGGACAAGTGAGCAGTGCTACATCTGTATGTTATGTATCGAGAGCAGCATTTGCATCATGCTTAACATTATTAGCGTATCATTTCTTAAAAGCATCTTCTTTGGCACTATTTTTGTTCCCTTAGACACTGTCTCCATTCTTTTATGTAGTTTCTCATAGAAAGGCTTAGTTAATTCTGATATTTGTGGAAAGTCTAAATAATCTAACTTCCTTTTTATCAGTTTCCCTTAAAAGCCACAGCCATTGAATGAGATTTGTTGAAATGTGGCAACTGCCCCTGGGACATGGACACTCAGGGTTTCTGTGCCCCTCTCCCTGGTGCCTGTATTTGTATGTGATGACTTTGTTTGTTTTTGTGGGGTGCTAGCTTCGGGTTGGGGAGGGGTGTGGAGGAGCAAGCAAGCAGATGGTTTCCCCCAAGTCACTTGTTCTAGAATGGAAGCTGTTCCTACAAAGGTTCCGAGCTTCACCTCCCATCGCCATCCCTGGACTCCACGTTCTCTCTGCAGCCAGACCAAATAAACGGAACGGCAGGCTCTGGGGGCGGAGTGAGCCTGGGAGCTCTGCTTCCAGCAAGGGAACCCAGCGATGCGGCTCTCTGCGGCCAGTGAGGATGCAGCTCTAGCAATGCCAAGGAGGCTGGGCCCGGTTCCTCGTGAATTCATTCATTGTGTGTGTGGTAACATGGGCTGCCTGTGTCTTTGCGGCGTGCGACGGTAAGGCATGGTGGCAGCAGGTGCCTGCGGAGCGGAGGGGATTCGGGGCAGCCCAACTCCTCCCGCCCTCCCTGCAGGCCGGCCGGCCGGAGGACCCCCCCCCCCCAGCCCCTGGCAGCACTGCACCAGCCACAGACCCGTGGTGTAGATCACCAAGGGAAAACCGTGATTTAAATTGGGGAGAAAACATCTTTTCTTAAAAACAGTGGGTCCCTATTTTACATGAATTTGACCGCAGACGACACCTACACGGTGTAGGCGGGCGGGCGCAGCAGCAGACGGAGGAGAAGCCGCCCCACGGGGTCCTGGCCCAGGATGCGCCTGTGAGGGGACTGAGCGGGTCTCTGGGGACGTCCTTCCAGCAGACAGCAATTGGGTTCATCCACTTGTACACTGCAGATTCATTCCCTCTTCGCTTCCTGTCTTCTGGAAAGGCCAGCTCGCGGGCGCAAGCCTGCGGCGCCGGCGCCCGGGCGTTTGGACACAGGACACACAGGCCATCCTAATTCACAACTAAGTAGCAAATGTTTTATAAGAAGCAGAAGGGAATGGGTACCGAAAGAACTATTTTGTATTTATTTCACTTGAATAATTAGATACTCCTCTAGCAAATTTTAAAAGTAACCTAGGGTCTCAAAGATTTCACATTTTCTGTATTTGTGCCTTACCTACATTTATCCATTGAGCGACCACTATATGCCAAACTCCTGGTCCACGTTCTACATTTCTCTATTAACTTCATGACTGATTTAACCTGTGCTAAGTAGTTTAACTCTGGATCACATGTTCTCATAGTGTTAGACTATAATAATTTTAGATACAATTACCAAGAAAATATGTACGTATGTTATTTTACAAGAACTTAGAGGAGTCCTTACACTCGTGGAATTTGCACTTTATGTTTTGTGTAATTCCATATTCACTCTCAATTTGCAAGCTCCAGTATCTACTTTTAATAAGTAGGTTAATGAGTTGTCTTACTATTGCAATATGTATACTTATATTGAGACAGTCAATAAAAGTCACCAGATACTTTATGAGTTTCTAAGGTAATTCTATGAAAGGAACACATGCAACATATCTTGTTGAGAGCCACTGTAAATATTTTCTGCAAATAAAGTATTACATCCTCTTAAAAGGTTTTTCTAAAACTTAACTTATATTTCACTTTAATCATTGAGACATTCACTAAGCCCTACTGGCTAATTAGCAATATCAGTGGAAAATATTGTTTGGCAAAGAGCAATAGTGTGCTAGAACCAGCTCATAATGGCTAGCAAGAAAACATTTGTAAAACTGTCGGGAATTTTGGGAGATATTTGTTAAACTCTGGCATTATTAACTATCAAATTACATAGACTTATAACTTAATGAATTATATTACATGCAAAGGTAGTAAGAACTCAAAACTCATTGCTGCCTAAACATTTCACTCCATTTCACCGTGGTCTGTGCTCCTGAGGTTGCCCGGGTCTCTCTTACGGGCGTGAGGGGAGCGCAGCCTGACAGCCACTCCTACCCATGGTCCTGGCCACCACCCCCAGCTCCCGCGTCCCCCTGGCAGTGTGAAACCAGTGGGCTGGGGGCATTTACACCAGAGAAATTAGCAAATGCCACAAACCAGAGCTTGATTTGTTGTTATGTTGAGGGCCTAGACTTAAGAAAGTGAAGAAGAAAATGTTTGTAACATTTAGATTAAACTCAAAAGATTAAACTTAAAAGTCTGTTGTGTAGGTAGCTGTTCCATTGTGAAATAGCAAAACAGATTGAGAAGCAATTCTTCCAGTGTTCAGAACCTATCATCCAATTCAGCAAAAAAGTCGCTCACATCACTGAAGAACAAGTAAATTTCCAACATACATCTTCATCGTTTCATTTTCACCTTACTTGCTAGCATAATTATGAAAATATCCGCCAACATTCTTGTCTGAATCACATTTGCATATCAGCTACAACACTAATTTGGCTACATACACAAGATTTCAGCAAAAATCAATGAAAGCATTCTATGGAATTTATAATAAAGAGTATATTTTCTCATCACATATGATTATTTGTAAATTGTGCACAATATATCTTTACACAAGGATGCTTGATAATAAAATGATGTATGTATGCACACTTTTTTCCTGAAGACCTGGTTGTTAAATATTTACCAGCCTGCTGCTTGCTGTGTGTATTAGTTTTTCTCTGTGTGTATGAAAATTCAAGCCAACCTAAAGGAGATATGTTTGCCTAAATATTTTCCCTCAGAAGACAGTAAGGGATATTTTGTATTTACAGAAAGAAACAGTGTCAATTAAGAAATAAATTTCTTCGATGATGTTTACCAAAATAAAAAAAACTATTCTCAACAGTGGTTTAGATACCACCATTCAAGTTGGTCATCAAAAAAATAGTTGTCCATGTATATCTGTTTAAATAATATTCTTGTCTCAACAGTTAATAATAGTATATACCTCATGATTTCAAATTGTTTAAATAAGGATTTTTCTCCTAAAATTTTAGTTTTTTTTTTAAGAAATGATATATACATCTATAAATATTCACACACACTGCACTTTTTCAGCAGAGAGAGCAGGAATGTTCCAGCATGCTTGTTGTCCAGGTTCTTCCCATGAGCTTGGATGGAAGGGTCCTAACAGAGTTGGGAAGGAAAGGCACAAGGTCCCAGTCCTGGTGCTAACCCCAATCCCAGAGGGACATTGTCCAAGAAAGCCCCAAAGCGTGTTCCAAAATCAGAGACCAAGCTGCAGTGAGAGAAATCATTGAGGTGAGCTCATGGCAAATGAAGATGAGATAGAGACGATGCCAACTGGGCAAGGTACTGCTTAAAAGCCATTCAAAAAATAGCCAGGAACCAGAGGAAACAACCCAGGTGACATAATGAGCACAGAAAGGGCTTCTGGGGCAAATATCTTAGGACCAATTGTGAACATCAAGTTATATTTCTGGGATTGTTTCCTCTGTTGCAACTAGGTGAGTGCGTAGCCACAGAAGGGCCCGACACCCTGCAGTGAATGATGAACACATGAACGATATGCTGGCCCTGCCCCCGAGGTGGGGACAATTGCTTAAGGTTTTATGTTTGGAGAACATGTGGTATGAAAACTTTTTTCTGGCACTAAGTTTAAAACACCAAATTCTGTGCCAACCAACCCTTCAAGCAGTAGTAGGCAAACTCCAGCCTTTGTGCCCAACCCCCCCCACCCCTTGTGTGTGCAAATTAAGTTTTCCTGCACAGAGCCATGCTCATGCATTTATGTATGTCCAGGGTTGCTTTTGCATTACAACAGCAGAGCTGAGTAGTTGTGACATAGAGTGTACAGACGGCAAAGTCCAAATATTAACTGTCAGGCCCTTTAGAGAAAAAGTTTGCTGATTCTTGCCTTAGAGGAATTAATACAATAGGCAGAATTCTTCTGATGTTTCTCTTTTCCAAATGGTTCCACAGGAGCAAAGCATGAGTAAGTGATAATTCACTTGTCCAACTACCATTTGCTAAATGCCTACTATATATCACTGGGAAAAAATGTCACCTGCCCCCACTCGCCCAGGAGGAGGCAGAGGCATAGATGTCTCTAATAAACGATGTTCCACGTAACATCCAGGAGGGGACCATTAACTTGAAGGAGCCATCTCTCCCAGGATGTGGCAAGTGCAAGGGCCACCCGTGGAGGGAGGTCTCAGGCTTCCCTGGAGAAGACAGCTATCCCGCCTCTCTCTGCTTCTATGATGCAACTGGGGTCCTGCTGTCTCAGGGGTGAGGGACTAAGGATGACCCCGATATCCTCTGGAAGGGGGTGGAGGTGTTAGGGTACCAGCTCAGATGGCAGCATGCACGGTTTCTCCCTTGTCCATATGTCCCCCTGTCCCTGCAAGGAGGGGTGAGTGCACCCCGCATTGCAGGCCACACCAGGCACTGTGCTAAGCATCTCAACAGTGTCACTTCACACAGTCCTGGCAGTAAACTGTGCAGCAGGTCCTACTGTTCTCTCCCATTGCATGGGAAGACTGCAGCTGGGAGCCATACAGGTACGCAGCACCTGCTGGTAACAAGTGGCAGAGCAGGGATTGTGTCTGTCAGACTTCAAAGCCAAGCTGTTGGGAACTCTGCACATCTGAAGCCCGAGGGAGGCAGGCGTTTCCAGGAGGAGGAGGAGGGAGTGGCAGATGCAGGCACATGGAGCAAAGTGGAGGAGAGCACTCAGCAGACCCTGCATAGGGCCACTGTGGCACTGCTGGTGGCCTCAGGTGTGGGGACAGCCTGCCCCCTCACCCTAACCGTAACCTTCTGTCTGGTGTCCTCCCCATGAGGCTGCTGTCAACCAGGTGGTTCTGGGGAGTGGGAGCTTCTGGGCTCTGTCATATTCTTGGTGTCAAGGTCAGCCATGAAGGAAAAAGGAGTCATACTGGGCAGTCTGCATAAATGAGGTCTGTTTGTTCAGATAATAACCGAGGACGGGAGAGCTACTCAAGGTTACCCAAAGACTTGTAGGGCAAATCCGTGTGCTTATTTAGAACTTCCGTTCTTTCATTAGGGAACCAGGTAGACAGGATGCAAGACTCAACTCCATCACTTAGTAGCATGTCCTCTTGGAACCCTGTTTCTTAAGCTGCACAGAAAGGGTCATAAGGCCTGATCCCCAGGGTGGCTGTGATGATGAACTGAGGTCATGCTTGCAAA
Source organism: Varecia variegata (assembly GCA_028533085.1). NCBI lineage: Eukaryota > Metazoa > Chordata > Mammalia > Primates > Lemuridae > Varecia > Varecia variegata. The sequence continues at coordinate 89,977,036 of CM052438.1, forward strand.
GCAACTTTGTGTGGTGCTTGGCACGCAACAGGCCATCAATAAAGCTTTTGTTCTTGTCATTCATATCATTAGGATGCATAGCATTAATAGTACTGAGATTACTAATGGTCAGGTACTATGCTAAGAAACCAAGGGAGAAAGGTGACAATGGCGTAGCCTGTGTGCAGGGGCCCATTGGAGGCAGGTGCAGATCCGGGTGGCACCGTCTCTCCCGTGTGGCTGCTTTACTGATTCTGTCCTCCCGGCCATGCGTGTTTGTGCCTGACTGCAGACCCTTCCTGCTGTGCCAGCACCCACAGCGCCCCCTCTACACAGCACCTCTGCACCCCTGCCAACTCTCCCCCACCAACACTCGCCTCTCCTGAGCATCCGCACAGATACTCTAACGGGTGGCTCCAGCGGAACAGGCTGCTTCCTCAAGCTCACGTTTTAACGAAGACCACGGATACCTAACCTACATAGCTGGCAGTGTGTGGATTTCCAATAAGGTGTTAAGCTTGGGGTGGGGACAAAGGGTAAGTTTGGTGGTCCCTTCCTTTGTGCAGCCTTCCCAAAAGCCATTCCCCAAAGCCATCCCAAATAGACAGATGAAACCTCAACTCCAACAGGCAAAGCCCAGCGGTTCCCGTGCCTCCCAGCCCAACTAGCTCATTGCTCCATGAGGACGACACATCACTTGTCCTTCTGCTCACCAGCCTGTGAAATGTTAACTATTACCGAACTCAATACAATTGTGTTTCTTCCATTTGTTTATCAGGTATAAAAAGGGAAAAGGAAGGATAATAACGCTTATTGCAAAAGTATTCACCAGAGAAAGTTCCAGGCATTGATTGAAGCTGCCCAGAAGAAAAGTGCGCTTTAACTAAAACCTATGATTATACCACCTACCGATGAAGATAAAATGCTTTGTGTGCATCCCATGTGCCCATTTGTGGAACTTTCAAACACAACCTCCAAGAAAGACAAATTATAAATATTGGGATTTTTATTTTCTATACATATTCTAAGTCCACTCTGCAAAAGAACATGGATCAGTAAAGGGGAAATGGATTATTTGCATCTAGTCACCTGTAACTAGCAACATATATAGACTAGTTTTCACCAGTGGTGGGCTGGTAAGTGTTTAACAATCGGTTTTTGAAGAACGAGGGAGAGGTGAGGTCCTGGTTTGAAGCCTTTGCCCATTTCTTCACTGTAAATGCTCCGAGCGGGACAGAAGTCACTGACCGTGGAGTTGGGATATGGCTCTGTCACACCACAAGCACTGCCCACGCTGCCCAGCATGGCAGATGGGAACCACCCCAGCCTAGGAGCTGGAGATCAGGGCTCAGCCCCTGTTGCAGATAGAGGGGACCCCAGCTGGGTCACTTATTCTTGGAACCTGATGTCCTCATCTGTAAATTGGGAGATAACAGCATCCTATAAGCTCCACAAGGCTGTCATGAAAGTGAAAGTAGTTCTCTGAGGTAACTTAAACTCTCAGGTGCTGTGCTGTGGTGTTTTTGCTATCATTACTGGGCATCTGGGGCAGGGCCTGGCAGCTCCCTTGTCTATCTCAGTTAGGGTGCTTAGAAATCCTTAATTCTCCTCTGACACCTGAGTGGTGTTCACTGAATGTCTCAAGTAGTGATCTAGTCTAGTGTGTGCTACAATTTTGTTCACTGGTAAAATATGACATCACTCATCAGTCTCCTTATTATGACAAACTCTCAGTTATCTAGAGACACTCTAAGAACCCCACAATCATTTGAAAGGAGAGCCCTACACCACCCTGTGGAAAAGAGAACCTGATGCCCAACTGCATGGAAGCTGTTAGGACAGAAGACACTGCCCAGGAGAAGACGGGCTGGAGAGATCTCCAACACTGACCGCCAACAGACACATCACTGCGACCCATCCCTGGAATGCGACTTTGAGGATAGTGTCTTCTATGAAAACTTGAACCCCAGATTCCATTAACTCATCTCAGTTAAGACCTTCAGATTATCTAGAAAGTGAATCTGAATTCCTACTGATCATGAGACCTTGTTCAAGACATTATCTCCTCTAAGCCTTAATTTGTCTTCATGAAAAATGTGTTAAAATCTATGCCATAAAACTTTTATAAGAAATAAATATGGCTTTGTAAATGACAGGCATTTAGCTTATTTTTTACTCAAATACAATTTCCTATTAATTGACTTTTTTTTGTTTCAGGCTAGTATAACTGAAAATGCTGAAATCCCAGTGGGCACCTACAAAACAGTCATCATGTAGTGGTAACTAGACACAGACAAATAAAAGGAGGCCAGGATTTTTATCTTTGAATATGAAATTCCTTCTGTGGTTTGAATTTGGGGATTTAGAAAAGTCTTAAGTTCTCTTTGAAATATTCCTCAAAATTGTGGGTATAAGAGTCTCCATAAAAAAATGGAGGTTTTGTGTCTCCATTTCCATCTCTTCCTGGAAGACAGTGTGCCTTTGGTTCAAATGTCCGCTACTATGGGTAAGGTTCGCCTTTCCCATGTCTAGGTGTACATGGTGATTGGTGTAAGCCAATGACAGTGATAACATTCACCTCGCCAGGGGTTCATCTGGCTAGGCAAGTGATCCATTTCCAGCCAACATAGTGTAAAAGGAGACTTTCTTGGGGGGCTTCTAAGAAAAGTTTTCATACCCTTAAGGAGACCCTGGTACATATGGCCCATTTCCTGCCTTTGGACGCTCTTGGTTAGGATGTGATCCCAGAAGAGCTGCAGCCAGAACTCAGAGCTGAGAAAGGCAGAGGGAAGCATGACCCAAACCTGTTCTTAAGACACCCATAAGCCATTGAATCAACCAACCTGAAACGTGTCTTGTTTCTGGACTTCTTCTGAAATCATAAATTTCTTTATTGTTAGAGTTTTCTCTCATTTGCAATTCAATGAATCTTCACTATTTCTTGTCTATATATCAAAGCTATCCAAACATATTAAAAGCAGTGGTGCAAACTCATCTAAAAATGCATGTTGCATCTTCAATAGTTTCCTGTGAGACGGGAATAATCTCCTATCGTCATACGCAGCACAAGGGTTGAGTCAGTCTGATCTCTCACATGTTGAAAATGATCCCACCCGCAGTTCAAGGGGCCAGGCAGCTGGTGAGGGTGTCCCTGAGTACAGTGGTGTGTGCTAGAGAACTGTCTGCTCTCTCATATGTGTGTACTTGAGAAATGTTCTAAACAGAATGTGTTTCCACCCATATCAGTGCATTTCTCTAAATCAATAAAATTCTCAGTAAAGAATGGGAAAATGAGGTCAAGAAAGTGACAACACCAGAAACGCTTGCCTGGGACAGATGTGTACTAACCCCCCTGGAATGACCTCCCCAAATTAGAATCCACCAATGGAAGGACATTGAGAGTGCAACACCATGTTTAATGATGATATTTGATGAGGATGACTTCATGTGACTCATAAACTCAATTAATTATGTTATTCTACCTTTAAAATATAGTAGGGAATGTGTCAGGGAAGCTCTAGTATCATACCAGATGCCAGAAGTTCAAAAGTTCAGGCAAAATAAAAAAATGTAGTTTTCTTTAATAATGAGAAATATAATGTCAAGACGGATTCAAGTAAACACACAAAGAAACATCTATTAATGTAATAAAACTTCGAGGAATATAAAGAATATAGTGACCTTGGATAGAAGAAAACATTTGCATGTTCCAGAGATGCAGAAGAAATTAAAGACAGGTCATGCACTAAAATACGACCCTTTGAGTCCTGCCAAGGTCAATGAGACCCAGAGCGATCAGCTTAATCTAAAACTGGGTTTGTTCCTTTTTCTTATTGGGCTAGTTCCTCCCTTTCTTGTATATCTGTCACTTTTTTTATTTCTCTACCATTTCTCCAACTTCACCTCCTTAGCACATGTTTCATACTTGTCCCGGAAGATAGTTGCCGCACATGTCGAAGAACCCAGGAGCGATGGCAGCGCAATGATGAATGACCCCTGTGTCCTGGACTGGTCTGTGTTCTGCATTCCTGTCCTTGATGAGACTGTCTTTGTTTCTTTGAGGCTTCACTGCCAGTGGCGGTGGGATGGGGGGATGTGTGTTAGTGCAAATGATCATTCTGAGTCACTTTGTTACACGAGTCAGACACTCCCTCACCACTACTTGTCTTTTTCTCAGGATCTTTCACAAGCTATCATCTTTGCAAAAGTGAAATGCTGGCACCGAAGAAAGTTCAATGGCAGGTTATAGAGTATATGGCTTTGACTAAAGTCTAAAATTATACGCTCAAGGTAAGGAAGTAAAATCTAAGTCTTTTAGTGAACTAATAGATTTAAAATTCTACTGGCAAATAGTAAGGTAGTTTCAGCTCCAAATCATCTTTTGAAACAATAATTATAATTGTTCCCTAGGTATGCAATTGAAACTACCATACAACTTCCAGAAATACTGATATTTTAAGACATCTTGTATTGTCATAGAAACAGGAATAGGGTAATAAGAGATTTTTTAAAATCTTTTAATACAAAATAAAACAGAGTTTCCTGTTAGAAACAAATGAGCATAAACTTTAGTTTCTCATGACCAAAATTACAAAAGAAAAATTCATAAAACATGAAGCAGCATGATTATAGTCCTGTTAGGAAGAGAATGTTATAGTTTAAGTTGCATAAATATTCTCATAACTCCTATTTATTTCATTTACCGTTTTCTGAAAAACAAACTATTTTTTCCTGAAAACTTTCCATGCTACAATTTTTCTCTTTCTCTAGGGGTCACTTATTTACATTTTGGAAAAATCTTAGGAACATCTGTTCAAGGACTTGGCTTTTAGGAAGAAGCATAAAGTGGAGGAAACAAAAAATAATACACTTGTGCCTACAATCTCCACTCATTTCAACTTAAGATCACTAATTAATAAAGAAAAATAGCTGAATTTATTCACAGAGTTCAGCAAGAAAGATAATTATGGAAAATAATTGAGCCTAAATGAGAAAATATTTGAATGCGATAGTGAGCTCTTCTCCAAATACAGCACATGCTTTATGAATCCCTCCCCGGAAACACGTGCTGGGTGTTCGGCCTTTGTCCCGTCTGCTTAGCTTAAGACACCATATTCATTCCCTGAGGGTAAACACTGAGAGACAGCTGTATATTCTCAATTTAATTTTAAGCCATGTAATTATAGTAATACCTTAACTTTCATAGCTTTAGTCCTCTGAGGACTAAAGTTCACGCGCATGTTGCCACACCGACTCCCAGGGAACACAGTGTCCAGAATGCCGCCTGCTACAGTCGGAGAGGGGACTTCGCTGTGAGCTTAAGGGCCGGGCGGGGCCTCCGAAATGAGCTCTGTGTCTCACAACTGCTTCCCTGGTCCTGTGTGCACCATGCTCCACGTAACTCATGTTTTCTTCCAGAATCTTCTAGAACCAGACTCAGAGGAGCCAGTGGATATGATCTACTGATCTTACACAAAGGTCACTTGCATTTTTATGTCTTAAAGTTGGAGAAGGAAGGAGTGACTAACACTCGACCTTGTTGCTTCATACCAGAGGTCACTGTCAGGCCAATTAAGACAGTTCAATCCTAGTACTTCTTTATGGCATTCATCCCCTGAAAACTCTGAGTTTCTTTTTCTCAATAATTGTCAAAAAATTTGAATATTAATTATAAATTCAAAGCTATTTATACACTCATGGTTGTAGTCAACTACACACTTCCTATGCAGAGTGCCAATCCACTGCTGCCAAATGCTTGGCAAGCTGCTGAAGGAAACACTGCCCTAAGAATGCTGGAAGTGTGCAGGGGACCCTCAGGCGTGACACAGGAGAGCACCTACCCAGACAGGGAAGGCCTCACAGTCCTGGAAGCTGGCCCAGTCGTGCTGGGGCATTTGCACTGGGCCATGTTCTTGTAGCTGCCATTGTGTTCGAGGGATTAGCACAAAGTGTCACAGGAGCTCGTGAAAGGGAAGACTGACCCAGCACGGGAGGGTCAGGAAAGGCCTGGAGGAAGCAGCTTCCCAGTCGAGATGCCATGCACTAACCGGTCTGCCAGGGAAGGACTGGAAGTGGCCACACGGGCTGGAAAGCACATGTTCATACCGTAACACAAAACGCCTGACCAGGAGAACAGCCACCCGTTTCCAACGCAACACGCAAGCAGGTCCTGCCCACAGCCTCCCTTCCTTTGAATTGGCTCTCCCAGGTATTCTACAAGAGCTCACCTCCCTGCCTCGATGCAATGGATTTTTCCTTTGCACCAAAAACCGATCACCTCCTTGCCTCAAGAGCACAGCGTTTACACAACCAGTGTAATTTCTTTTCATTGGTGATTTTTGGCCCTGGGGCTATATTTCTTACACTCACAGTGTTTTGAATATGACAGTTTAAACCTAACTTAGCCCTTTTCTTCCAAAGCTACATTAATATAGTAGGAGGCTTAACAGACAATCCCGGCAGAAATGCCTGCCAGTTCACTGCCAATGCTACAAAAACGTGAATTGTTTTTCTCCGCATATGGGGATTCAGTGTTATCGCAGGGTTTTGGACTTTTATGAGCACTTAAAATTTTGGATCTGATAGGGATCTGGGCTCACATTAAGTCACTTCAGATTATTGAAATACCCATCTTCTAGCTAAAATAAAAAGGTTACCACATCAGAACTATGAAGAGCGTGGGCATGGAGGAAGAGTATGTTTTGGGGTATCTTCAGCATCATGAATTTACCATGGAAAACCAAGTAACCAAAATAAACATATGTAAGTGGGTTCAAAATAGCCTGGTTGGATCAAATAATACTAACGAGGTCACATGATTCAATATTGGTAAGGGCATCACTTTTTATGCCATATTTATCCTATTACCTAGAAGAACTAGTGGTTTTGGAAACCATGAAGCCCATCCCAGGTGCCTCAGCCAAGATAAGAGTAGCTTTCTGATCCTGTGACATGGAAACACATGCATTTTGACATTTTGCAAGGAACCTACATTTGTTTTTTCCAGCAGGCCTTCTGATTTGGAAGTTCACGATGAGAATGGTTACATGTGGGTCGCTCCAGCTCCCCCTGAACCTGATTTCTAGTGTCTACACCAGCCAGGGCCCAAATAAATTGGGCCCTGGCCTCGGCGTGTTGAGACATTATTATTTCTGTGTGTTTAAATAAAAGTTAGGTGACTTTATATTCAGATTCTTCATAGCATGAAAAAACACATATTAAGGAATAAAAAATAGAATTTTAATCTTTCTAGGCATCAAGAATATCTGCAGTTCTATTGAGCAATAAATTATAGATGATAAAATTTTATACAAAGCAAACATGAGTTTTGTAAGCCACTACCTTCTTTTAACTCTGGGATTTAAGGAATTATTTTTTTCTTTCACTCTTACCTAACTCTTCTTCTTCCATTCAGTGCTTCACAACACACTCCCTAGTCCTCATATCAGAAGAATTCTAACTCCTCGTGGAGCAACCAATGCCAGGCTCACTCTTTCCAAATCATAAATCTGCTTCACATTCAAATCCTCTGTTTGATCTAGATTAACATTTGCAAAATAAAATCAAGCCTAATTTGATGGTACTTTCTAAACAGTCAAGAAGAAAAAGAAGTCCTGCACCTAAAAATGGACACAGATGACAACTTGTGTCTTTAGACACAGACGTGAGGGAGTGGAGAGGCCAGGACTCCGTGGGGTGGGAAGATGGGGATGAACTCAGCTGGGTTTCAAGGCGGAAGCTCCTGGCAGGACTCTGTGAAGGGAAAGAGGCTCTGTGGATTTCTCTTCTATGTGGGGATTTAAGATACTTGAAAGATTTCTAAAAACTTTGAAAGACAAAGGACATGTGAATCCAGCAACTTTGCTACTTTTAACAGTTTTGATAAATAGTTTTTATAGATTTTATACCAGCTTGAAGTGAGGCAGGTTAAGTTACAAGATTAGATCAATCAGAATTTTAAAGCAGCAGCACAGGCAGTTAGCCAGCAAGAGTAAAAGCTAATTAACTTGTTTTTCATTTCTTCACATTTGCTGTTCAGAGACCTATGAACATGTAGGTAGGAGGCTCAGTGATGAAAGTTATACCCTACTGCTCTGAAAAAGGTCAAGAGATTCTGGCTCTATAAAATATATCACTATCCAAGATATGCATTACTTTTCTCGTTATGCAGATGATGGCGCTTAAAACTTAGCATTGTGCAAAACTTAAGAAGACTGAGTAGATACCAACATCTGTGTGTAGAAAACATAATGTTTGTGTACACACCCAGTAAGAAAAGCATGACTCTGATGTGTTTAAGAAGGCAAAGAAGCTATCAACTCAGGAAGAAATTAATTATGCAGAAGTGTCCTATGCCATGAGCGCTACCCTAAGATGTAGCACGTCAGATGCACAGGGACACGCAGAACAGGTGGCGGCATTCAATATAAGTCCAAAACCGTGAAGCCTCTGAAGAAGGTTTCATAGCTTGAGTAAGTGTATTAATAATTTAATGATAATAAACAGCATAATTAAATGTTTAAGGTAGACAAAAGCATAATGATGATTATACTATACATATGTATTAACTTACATGACTTTAGTGCTGATTCCTCTCACAGACTCCAGCTGGTATGTGCCCGGGGGCTGCAACCACACACTGAGAAGTCGTTGTTGACACAAGACACTGCTGCGTCTTTTTCTAAACTTTCCCTGTACCTCACATATTCAATGGCCCTGGTTTATGCATTGTTTTTTGCCAATATTGACCTGTCTTATTATCTTTTCGTATTCAGAACTTAGTATCTGGCATTAAAGACAATTTTTTAAATAAGATATTATGGGAGGTTGAAGTTGCAGATTTTTAAAAATATTTTAAGGTAATTATTTTGTTGTCAGTGTCCTCAATTTTTAAAAATGTGAGGAACACAAGAATTCATTTGCATGGCGCTCCTCAAACAAGCTCAACGTGTTTCGGATCACACACATTAGTCATTTAAGTATCTCCATCTTAAACCTGACCAGTGCTGTTTTCAAAAAAAGGGCATCGAAGGGAAATATTTACCACAAACCATTTCCTATTTCATTGTTAGTTGCCAAGGGCCACCCTCGGCCGCCGGCCACTTGATGATCAGAGAGAAATCACCGAAGGGCGCATCGTCCCTGCCCCTGAGCTGCACCGGGCGCCTGTCCAGCGCTGGCGGTGGGGGAGTGGCCCTGCGGAAGAATCAGACGCTATTTCTGTAGAAAACAACACCAGTGGAAGGAAGTGAGCCAGTCAGCTCGGCTTCCCTTCCCAGCCAACAGGTACTTGGCGATTTTCCAAGTTTTATGATATTTGTGTATCATGTAAGAAATGTGTATTTTTCCATTTTTACTAGTGTAACGATAATTATGTCTTCAAACTACCAAATAGTTATGATCTCCTATGTGATCCTGATGTAAGAAAATAATATTTGTTCTTTTGGAGAAAATATTTAACCAAAAACTGTCTTAAAATTCTAGTACTGGAACAAACTTCAGCAAGGCCTCAGCAAGGACAAAGTAGTACAGATTTTTTGTTTTTAATTTCCAAGGTTAAAAAATCCACAGGATTTGTTAAACAATCTGTTTCAAGTTTTGATCAGTTCTTCTATCTCTTTTAATCTGTTTCTGTAAAATTATACATTATTTTGTCATCCATATATTTGAAGACAAAGTTAGCCTTTTCTTCTTTAGGTTTAAACAGCTACAATCAACTCAACTCAATACTCAAATTAGCTTACAATATTCTTTTATAATTTTATCCAGTTTTTACATGTAGCTCATAAAACTTGATGGTTAACACAGGAATCCTATTCTAAGAAAGGCCTGAAAATGTTACACAGATGTCATCCAATTGGAGAAGTGAGTATTTAGTAATGGTATGACACAGAGGCAGACTTAAGAAAAACAGGATTTCAGTTCTTACAGTATATCAAAGTCAACTGGTGGTTGGAAATTGCAGTCTTTATTTAACACATCTTAGTAAGCACCTACTATTTCCCAAGCACCATTCTGTGCAAAGAGATTAATAACACACAGTCCCCACCCAGAAAAGTCTCAGTTTTCTTAACTAAAAATGAGAAAATAAATGTAAAGTCTCACCAGCTCCCCCCAAAAGTTCTAAATAAATGATAGCTACTGTTAGCTATTACACAATATTTATGATATAAAGCAGAATATTTTAGCAATATTCAATCCTTAACCTCACCACTAATTCAGAGAGGCAATTTAAATTTTAAATCAGAGAAACTAAAGCATTTATTTTATAATTTTATGTAGTAGTCGGGACTGTTTTTTCTAGCAGTGTAACTGACCCTATCAAGCCTCTACCCTTTTTTTAGGCCTGGGTTCAAGGAAACTAAAATTAAGTCTAGAACAGGAAAAAAGGAACAGATTCTGTCATTGTGCTCCTGTAAAGGAATCCCTGAGGCTGGTAGTTTATACAGAAAAGAGGACAGTTCGGCCCGGGGCTCTGTGGCTGTGCCAGAAGCACCTGCCTCTGCCGAGGGACGTCAGGCCGCTCCCGCCCGCGCCGGCAGGACGGCGCGGAGATCACCCGGCAAGAAAGGAAGCAAGAGAGAGAGGAAGGTGCCAGGCTCTTTTAACAACCAGCTCTGGGGTAACTTAGAGAGTGAGAACTCACCGTCCCCCCCATCCCCCGCCAGGGCGGGCAGTATCCTGTTCATGAGGGATCCACCCCATGACCCAAGACCTCCTTTCACCCCGCCCTCCGACACTGCGCATCAAATTTCAATAAGAGGTTGGAGATGACAAACCTCTAAACTATGGCAGGTACCCTACCAGTTCTCCTTACAAGATTGTCAACCAATGTCAATGCAAGATAGCCGAGATGCCCCGCTGTTCCTCGCAAGGGTATGTCCGGGATGGTGGTCCAGGCCTTAGGACTCCTCAAGGCATGAACGCCTGAACCCGGGCTGCCAGGTCCAGCTACCACCCACACACTGCCCGTGTCAGTGACAGTGACGACAAAGTTCCTATTACTTACAGGAGACAGGATCGCAGTCCTTCAGGACCACATGTCCGAAGACAGACAGACATGTATGCAGTGGCCTCCAGTAACTGCCGGGGCAGGGGCTGGTGAGCACCCGGGATTCCCATGCTAGGTGGAGAGACAGGTATACAGTCGCCTCCAGAAGATAGATGCGCGAGTGCGCAGCCAGAGGCGTGCGCCCCTCCAGCCCGCCCTCCACGGCTCGAATCTGCGGCCCCGGGACACCCCGCGAGCGCCGGCCGCCTCTGCCGTGCGGGCCAGGCGCAGGCACGACCCTCGGGATGAGCAAAGCATGCCTTCCCGGAGCAAGACTTTTACTGTATTACAGAATTAACGATCGGTTTTCTATTGAAGTTAAAGCATGGCTATGTCGTGGAGCAGAACTCAAAATTATCGTAGACTTCAAGGAACACGCTGTCAGATGCCGATGCCCGCAGCCCCTCTAGCTGCCCCGAGCCACCTACCCTGCCGGCCCTCCCGGCTCCGCTGGGGAAAGGGTGCTGTCCTGGCAAGTCCCAAGGTCAACGTCGGGCAGTTGTACTTCAAAGTCTGACATAATCCTAACGGGGATGAAATTCTCACTCCGGACTACGCGCGGGCGGGCGGCTGCGGGAACTTCACCGGCTGGTGAACCGCGGCCCCAGCCCCGACTGGGCTTTAGACCGTGAGAAAGATGCGAGAGGAGACGGTAGGCGCAGCTTCCACGCTACTGGTGGCCTGAGGTTCTGGGCACTTTAGGGTTAGAGCCTCTGACAGAAAAAGAAACAGTTAATAACTGAAGTAAAGTACTGTAGTTTTAATCAGCATCTTCCGTAAAAGAAAAAAAGTCAGTTCAGGAATTATTTGAAGACTGTTAATGTTTTGGCTCATAAAAGGAAATACATGTGTTCTGTGACTGTTCTGAGTAGGGTGGGTACATTATGTTTAATACGGGAGAAAATTATTGGCTGTAAAGAACTAATACAAATTTGCAAGGCTTAAGCTTGAAATAATAGATTTCAAGTGTCTCTTGAAGAAAACTTAAGAACGAGAAACAAATTTCTCAAGCAGTTATTAATTATAAAATAAATGTAATAACAGTACTTTGTGTGTATGTCCTCCAAATCAATGTGGTTTGTCCAGGCTTTGCACACAAGTACGTGTCTTTGCATGCCAGGGCTACAGCATTGTAGGAGAAGGCCACCAGTGAGTCGTGAAGACCTGAGACCCCAAGCACAGCCTGGGCCAGGTATTGCCACCTTCCTGCTTCATCTCCCCACTGTTCTCACTGGCAAGTAATAGTTAAAATGTTTTTATGTATCTTACTGCCTTTGCTCCTTAACAATGATGATGAGAAGAGATGAAGGCAAGAGAGAAGACAGAAAGGAAGCTTCTGGAATAGGAGAGGGGCAAGCACAGTGGAAGGAGTGGAAGAGCAAGCAGGACGTGCCACCTGAGACCACCATGGATATGGATGCTTTACTTGTCTCCAAAACAAAGCTAAAGCGCACAACGAAGCAGCAACTCATGGCCTAGAAAGCATTTGCCTGATTGCATAAGAAGCATGTTTTGATGCATTCAATTTCTTTTAAAACATTCTAATTAGTGTATTTTTCCCTGCTCCAGAAGGAACTTTGAATTTTCCTCCTGATGTACATTGAGTTTTGGCTGGTTTATGTGCCCCCACCCCTGTATATCTGTAATTAAAACATCTTCATCCCTCTTCATCCTATTTCGTAGGATATCACCTAATGCCAAGGCATCCAGGAGCAAGCCTGAAAATGCAGCAGTTCTCTGTGTAACTCATGCAGTTTGGCTTTTTGTTTCTTACTTTTTGTACTATGGGCTCAGCTAAGATTGAAGTGTCAGTTTTAACAGCACCAATCTTTCTTTCTTACGGATTTAACTCAGTTTACTATACATCACAAGATGGAATAAATAGAAAATGGTGATTGCTAGTAATCTCCCCTTTGATAAAGATAGATTCTATCCATGTAGACATACTATGGTGATTCTGAGAGTGACATTAGCTTAGGATCAAATATGATTCTATGACTGAGAACAGAAGAAAGATGTTTTGCTTACGCTGCAGACTGGCACTTGAGTGCTTATAAAGGCAAATGAATGCATGAAGGCTTCTCAGCTCCCCAACAAATTTCTTGGCCCATTTTCTAGGCTTCCTTAAGCTTCCTGAAGTATTATCTTAAGAATCTTTTTTCTTTTCATTAACAATTCAGGATATCTCTGGGGACACAGCACATGTCAGTCTGTTACAAACAGAAAAGACATTAATTTGTAAATGCTACAGGAATGTAACAGAAGTGGGGATAATGTCAAGACAAAAGAGCAGGAATTGCTAGGCCTTGATGGGATGGGATGCAATTGCAGTGGGAAGTTCACCTGCAGCCTCTACCTGCAGCAAGGTCCAGAGAGCTGTGCTTAGTCCCAGCAGGGCACAGGTCACCTGGAGAACAAGGGGAGCAACGCCTCTCACAGAGCCAGCCACTCACGGAGACTGATGCCCGTGCTCATGCTCAGATCTGTCTTTAGTTTTAGGCTAGTGCTCATCAGAGACAGAGCATTTGTTGATTTAAATTCCCCACACACTGCTATCATAAAATGAGGGGGTAGGGAGACAGCTTTCTCTCAAAAGTTAAGCTAGCCAAGATTGTTTGCAGATTAAGTCTGAAGCTCCCTACTTCTACTTTAATTATGTGTATGTAACCCTGTGCCAGACTTGCTAATCAGTTTTTTGACTGTTAGCTTTATAGACCAAAGATAAAGCACAGCGCATTCTTTGGAGAGTGTCTCTCCGGGACAGCAGCATTAGGGAGATTTCCCTTAAAATAGTTGGTGGACCCTAAACAAGCTGGCTATGCAAAATATTTGGCTGTCAGATATTAGTGTTGTGATTTTAGTTGCATTTTCCTAACCCTATTGCATGCCTGGTGATATGTGGTCCTTGGTGGTTGTGGTCACAGAGGCCACTTATAAGAATGGGGGTGGGGGAGCATCTTACACAGACCAAGCTCCACGCCCAAAGGGAAGGGCAGTGCAGTCAGTGGGTGCTCTGGTCTGGCTTCCTATTTGCAGTAACCAAGGAGGCATTACCTCGTCCTCTGGGTTGGAGGCTCCCCTCTGCCGTCCCCTAGTGGGTGCCAGGACCAGAGGTGCAGAGACACGAGCAAAGCTGCAAGGGAACACCAGGAGAGACCTGCTTGAGGTCACGGGTGCAAGCTTTGCTCCCAGGCAGATCCTAGGATGCCAAGTTGTAGCCTGGAATTTTTACAGCTGAGTTTTAAACCCCTGACACTGAGAGTTTATAATGGAAATGCTGCCAGACCTTTAACTCTAGCGACGCCACTATAATATTTATAAGTACCTTATACTCTTTCCAAACACATGTGCTCATTACTGATGTCTCTGCTTCTGCCTCACTTCTGGGGGAAACTCTCTGTATAAACACAACAGACTGGCTTGCTTATGCTTTCCAACTCTAATTGCTCCTGTCTCTATCTGTTAGAGGAAAGCCAGCCTCAGGCCAGTGCTGAAGCCTGTCCCATTGAGCTCTGCGTAGCTGCAGTGCCCTGCGACACACAGACTTCCTTCCTCACGTTTCCCTATTGGAGTTAGTCAACCTGCACATCCTTTAGTATTTTCTTCTAATTACTACTTTCAATTATGTACCTGAGGGAGAACCGGCTGGCGGGCTGGAGATGACCCGTGAACCCACCGGGTCTGACAGATTCTGACCATTGGGCAGGCCCTAAGTAAACAGAGAACGGGGCCACACATCAGTGAAAGGCCCCTCAGAGTGCTGACAGCTTATCTGGTCCAACATAAGTAGGATTCCAGGGACATTGATTGCTTAATAGTGATGAGGAATGACAAGGATTTCCTAACTCTTCAGTGCAAACCTCACAGCAATTGTATGTCTGGACACAAAGCCATGCCGAGCTGCTGAACTGCTGAGCCGGGAGACACAGGCGTGGCCCACAGGTGAGAGGCAGACGAACAAAAGGAAACGCACCCTCCTGAGCAGCGACCACAGGAACCAGCACCACATCCTGACTGAGGTGCCACGTGTGCCTCCGCGGCGGAACGCAGAGCGGTGCTGTGCGAAGAGAGCGCCCGCGCTCACGCGCGCCTCTGCCGGCTCTGGCGGGGCCTCAGGATGGTGGCATGAGTCGCAATGTAAGGCCTCCTCTGTGGTCTCACGGCCCCAGATGTTCAGCCAGAAATGAATCAGGAGTTGGGGGTGAAGATCTGTATACAAGAATTTCGTTGCTTGATTCTAAGATCGTGAAAAGAAGAAAGTGAGGCCACACCACAGTGCCCGCGGCCGGCCGGGCTTGCTTATGCGCCCAGGGCGCGGCCGGCATGTGGCCAGGGCAGGCGGAGAGAGCACGGCCGGGCACGCTCACCGCGCCACACAGCAGGACTGCAGCCGCCACTCACCACCTAAACGCTGTTGGGGTTTCAGAAGAGAAACCCCAATGTTGAGGGCTCCTAGTGACAGCCACAGCCCTGTGGAATGTGTAAGAGTGCACCCTAGTTAACCTATTCAGCGGACATTCCTCTAGAGTCAGGCACGCAAGCAGGCGATGCGCAGCACACTGCGGCAATGGCTCTGTAAAAACGCCCTCACTAGCGAGCACGGAAGACACCAGCGGCACTTTAGCCAGCTGAGCACCTGCCGGGAAGCACATTAGTGATGTGGGTAAGAACTTCAGCCTCTTGAGTGAAGAGACTGCTGCATGCACAGTGTCTGTGCCACTTTGTCCTTGAAGTAAAGCAGCAGGGCTCTGGGCACCAGCCAGCGAGAAGCTGCCTGATGCGCTGGTGCCAGCTCACGGATTTCGAAAAAAGCCGGTCCCTCAGTGACGTCTGCATGCCCACGCTGCGGAGCAGCGCAGCCAGCCCGGATGATCTGACCAGAGGAAACTGCCCCAGGGACGATCAGATCATCAATAGTGTTTTCAGTGTGGAGCAGAGGGGAGTAGCTGGGCTAGCATTTGAGTCTCAGGCTATTAATGGAGATTACCGTACCACAATTTCCCATTCTCGTTGCCACTCACAGAGCCCCATGCTCACGTATCCACTCGGTGTCCCTGCTCCTTTCTTCCTCCAAATGTCTGGCATTGTAAATATCATGAACTAATTCAGCTATCATTAGCCAAGCAATTACTGGGACTGGTACACAAAAGCAATCTTAGTGAGAACAAAATGTGTCTTCGCCACTGCAACGGAAAAGCCATAATACAATAATTTGGTTCAGAGCTTCTACAGAACATGTAACATGGAGAGAACACTTATTAAATATGTCTGGTCACAAGGAAAGATCATATCAAAAGAAACACATGGAAGGAACATCAATTTCTTCTCTTTATTTGTACTTGGAGATGACAAGAGTATAAAAGAACCGAGGCAATCACCCACCTTCCTGGAAAGCCAGAGACCTCCCGGGCAGGGTCTAACCTCCCGATTTCAGAGCCTTAGTGACACCAGGTTGAGGAGGGGCTTTGGGGGCCCCCAACACTCACACCTTCATGGAGCATGTCGGATAGGGTGTTTGTGGGTGTCAGGGTCTGGCCATGGATGTGGTAGCTGTGTGTTCACACTCCAGCCTCGACACCTGCCCTGGGACAGGGCTGTCCTTGCAGTCCCAACAGAATCTAATTTAAGCCCCGTGTTTTGCAACTAGTCTATATTTGAATAGTTGATTCCAGAGAACCCTTGAAAACAGGAAGCAAATGCTATAATTTTAAAGAACTATTTGGCAATCAACCCATGAAGAATAACAATCCCAGATTGTTAAGTGTGGCAGGGGGAAACTCAGAAATTTACTGTGAAAACTTTTATATTTTTTCCTGTAGTTTATCAGCATTTACTGTGGCAGACAGAGGGGTATGAGTAAAGACTTCAAGTTGCCTAAGCAAATAAATAATTGAAAGATGCCACAGTCCCTCTTCTCAAGAGAAAGGCGACAGGATGGGAAATCACTTTATTCCAATCATAAAACCTTTTCAATGAAGGAAAACAGACAGGATCATTTTGCAAAGGCAGAATCTCAAGCTAACATCATCGTCATGTTGGATATGAAAGAAAAAGCATTAAAATAAAGAAGAGAACGCTATTCTCTTTCCCATGAGAACACTGCCACCCCCGCAGGGGTTGTGGGGTGCAGAGGCCCTACGTGTGGGGGCTGGGCCTGGGTGAAGGTGCCTTCCGAGCCAGACAGGAGCATCTGCTCCAGGCAGGAGCACCGCCCAGGCCACCTCTGCTCAGCAGCATTGACCAGCACAGCCACACAGGGTGAGGCCAGAGAGAGCAACCCCCTGAAGAAATCCTCTTCATTTCAAATTTGTTGGTATTAAACTCAAACATGTTACGTAAACTCTATTTGTCCCTGAGCCAGACAAATAATGTAGGCAGCGATCTGACCCCCTGGAGCTGGTGGAAATCTCGATGACACGCCTGCGCATTTCTCCTTCTCCTTGTACCACAACTGCCACGTGTGTGACTTACCCCACCACAAAGGCCTGGCCTCCAGAAACTGCCGCTGCACCCTTGTGGCCTCGCCTGCCTTGCAGCCTTCCCCACCTTGCACTGTGCTCAGGAGCATGGCAGGGCTATGGCAGAAAGCAGGGGCACTGGCCGCTCTCACCTTGTTTCTTCTGTGACCTGCTCGCCTGAAATCTCACTTTGGGCAACGACATCAGGTCTGCTGGGTGGAACTTACAGGATTCTGGTCTGGGGAGTGAGGTGCCCCAGACACAAAACTTGAGTGTAAATCCTTTCTGAATACATCTGGTGATAGGATAATCATGTACCGAAAACATTTCCACTTAACTTTGAGCTTCCTTGAGACCCCCATGAATCCACTGACAGGTTCCAACCTGTCAGGTTGCAGCCTCTGGGAGACGTGCTGACATTGACACAGCCCTCACGGAGGAAGCCTTTCCCCCCTGCAAAGCATGAAAGAAGAATTATCCCAAGGATGGAAAGGCATTCCTCGGAAGAGTGAGCATCTCCCCACCTCTCCTTCCCATGGGCTCCCGCAGGCAGACCCTCCGCCCGCTGTGGGCCGCCGCTGCCCAAAGACACAGCTGAAAACAACTCTCTTACACAAATAAACACTTCTGCGCTCGAACTTTATGTTCCCAATCTCTGCCGCCATTAATCACATTCAAAGTTTGTCTTTAAGAGCCTGCAATGAAGGAGTGAGAGGTGGGAGGAAAGGAAGGCAAATAAACTCCTGAGCCCAGTGAGATCTGCGAGACTCCGGGGAGATGGACCCTCCCCCCTGCCCCGCCCCTGCCGAAAGAGACTCCTGGAACCTGGTGAGACGGGCCCAAGGCCTGTAGGAACCAGAAATCAAACCACGAGTTAGGCAACAACTCTGAGCAACACCTCAGCATTCCGAAAATAAACATCTGAATTTCAGTAGGAAACCCTTGACGGGGACTGGTGGCACCTCATTCATGTATGTATTTATGTCCATTGTTTAAGAAAAGAAAAGAAAACTGAAAAGTGCAGATATGAGTTGGCCAAAGCCACATCCCAAAGAGACGAGAATATGGACTTCACAACCGCACCAGTGAGGAGATGTGATCATGAGCAGTAGCTGCCTGCGTGCACCCATCCCACCCCCATCACCCCACGGCCAAGTCTGACTTGGAGCCACAGTGCACTGTCATCTCCCACAGCTGGGGAGGAACAAGAGGTCAACAAAAACATCTTCAGCTTTTTATCTGCTGTCTGTAATTGTTTCCTTCCTATTTTTCAAAACTTCAAACTCCCTTCAGATCCTAAGTGACTTCATCATCATTTTCACATTTACAAATGAAACATTCTGTTCCAAAGACATCTAAGTAAGTGTGAGGTCACTGGGTTGCCCAGGGCCATCTTCGATGTTGCAGTTGTGAGCGCCCACTCTGTAGGAAGCCAGGCTGGGCATCACTGTGTATCCTGCCCATGACAACAAATGTTCCTGATTTATAGCAGTTAGTGAAACAATAGGACATTCTCCTTTTGCCTTTTGTTGTTGTTGTTATTGTTAGAGAAACTACTGATTGCTTTCCGGCTTAAAACTGTCTTGCTGGGTGTCAACAAACACAATTGGAGTGATGAAAGCTGGGTGGGTCCCTGTATGCTCGATGCAGCAATAAGATCTGCACACCGAGGGCGAACGTGGCCTGTGGGTCTCACCACCAGCTTGTGGATGTCCTCGGCTTAACCGAAGATGCATCCCCAGCTCAACTCTTTCTGGAATCTGACCCACTGTTAGGCAAGTGAACAAGAAAGTAGTAATTTAAATGAACATCTTCTTGCTTAGATATTTGATATAGACTTTTATCGTTATCCCTAATAACAAAATCAACCTTATAAATTGGTTGTATGCTTTGCTGGCTTAATAGTCTCTTCCCCAAGAAAAAAGGGCAACTGGAAGTTATTATCCTGATAGATCTCACTTCAAAGTTTTATCCTCCAGCATCCTGGAAGTCTTGAGTCTATATCTTTCTGAGAATATTTGTAAATTGACATCATAATGAAGAAACAAACAAAAGTGAGCCAAACAATAAATAGAACAAGATCTGTTGTTACAAAATGCATCAGTTATGGAAACAGCACTTCCTTTGACTGGAGTGAGCACCACTACAAAGCATTCACTGGTTTTAATGGGGAAAATA
This sequence comes from Varecia variegata, assembly GCA_028533085.1. Taxonomy (NCBI): domain Eukaryota; kingdom Metazoa; phylum Chordata; class Mammalia; order Primates; family Lemuridae; genus Varecia; species Varecia variegata. Next base: position 89,996,701 of record CM052438.1, read on the forward strand.
GTTATAATGGTCTAATATAATTTTAATTATTTCCTATAATGTTATAATATAAGTAAAACCACATAGAAATCCTAAATTATCTTTATACCAGCCAAGGACAGAAGCCCATAGTTTTCAGGACACAGCCACACCACATGCACTTATCGAAAGACAAGGGACAAGAGATGTTCTCTCTACCCCAGAGAGTGTCATCATGTTTTCTGACATGCTTTGATATGAGTGAAATGTAAACTTAAGGGGCCTCAGCTGCTGGGGTGTGTGCAGACACCCGAAGCCACAGGCTTTATATAACCTTACATTGTGTCCTTGGGATGTGAATAAAGTGCATTCTCTCTGATGTCATTTCCATAGCAGTTAACAGCAACTGCTCCGTAGATAACGTTCTGTGAGCACAAACCTGGCAATGAGAAACACTTCAGTTTTGCACGTGGAAAGGCTCAGCTGTCAGGCAGAGCTAAGATTTCAAGATCGAAATTAAGCAATGGGCCATAGATTGCAAAGGAAAAGGAAAAAAAAAAGGCTGAGTAAGATGTAGGGGAAAAAATGGGAATGGGGTGTATTTTGACTGAATGAGCATGTGTTTGCTTATTGGATCACATCACACCACTTTTCCTAAGTGTACATTGAAAAGTTGGCTACTAGGATGCATAAGATGTGATCATTTTGTAGCTTAAAAAAAAGAAAAACTCCTTAAAACTGTATTTGCTAAAACTTTCTGGACAATCATTCATTTAAGTTTAATTTCAGTAAATTGTATTACAAAAATTAAAGACATTAGATAACTGGGTTTTTTAGTCACCTAACTAGACTCCAGGTTTTAAGCTGTCCATCAACATGTGATGAAAGTTGTAGACTACATAAGGCAAAGTGCAATATTTTATGGTACAGTTTCCAATCACACCATAAGTATTCAGTTTCAAACATTCCTTTTCCTTCTGTAACTTAAAAAAAAAAAATGTGTGAACCAGATTAGATAAGAAAGTTACTGCCATACACTAAATCATGATTTGTGAAAATGGAGTTTAGTTGGATCCATGAAATGCATTACAGTGAACATCCTGTCATTGTATAGGAAACTCTGTGTTTGTGTTATAAATGTGCATATGTGAATTTTTCTGCAGAGAAAGGACTGCTCTTCCCTTATACTATACAAGGGTCACTAGGCCTTAAAAAAGAGCAAGCATCCTTCAACCCTTTCCTTTTAGTGTAACCATTTCAGTGCATAATATTTTATTCTGTCTATTCATTTATTTACAATTCAACTAATATTTATGTAGTGGCTACATAGAATCCACTGGTAGGTAAGACATATATCTCTGTCTTCAGAGTTCTTTTGGGCTAATTTGGAAGTGCAGATGGAAAGAAATACCATGGAATAAGTTCAATTTGCTAAGCAAATCTCACACCAGGGTATCAGGGAAGGATTCCTGAGCAATATTTGATTGTCTCAAACTATTACAGTGATTATCCTTAATGAGCCACAAATTATTCCATCTTTAGCCTCTTCAGGTTGGATCCTGACTGCTTTTGACACAACCCCAGGAGGCTTTGAGAGTGTTCCTGATTTCTTAAATGACAAGATGTCCTGGTCTTATCTCATACATTCCCTGCCCCAGACCTGGAGGTGGCCAATCCACCAAGGGGTTAGTCTGGCCTGCTAGGCAATGATATTTAGAGATCACAGTCTAGATGCTAGGAGTTAAGACCTAAATATTTTTTAAAGGATAGAATGAAACTCAAACTTTGCATATGAGTGGTTTGAGCTCCAAAATCCTATAGTTAAATAAAGATGGAGTTCAGGAGACAGCGCGAAGCAACAGGAAAGCAGTAGATGGGTGTAAATCCACACCCAAAGTTCACCAGCTCCAGAGCACTCAACCTCTCTTAGGCTGACTCCTCATGTCCAAATGGAGGTGTCCTTGCCTCCTTGCTGACAGGGAGTGAGACGTCATCGCAGCAGCTGGCATTTCATATGTGACGGAATAGACCATATTTCACTGAACTTCTTTGAGACGGCACATTTTAAGATGCCCTTGGCTTCCATGGGTCCCCAGTGCGCATTTGAAAGGCCACACCGGCCCATCACCCCCCTGTGGCTGGCCCAGTGCCATCTGTCCCGCATTGCGGCTTGTTCCTTGTGGTCTGGGGTCCAGCCTCATCACAGGGCCCCCAGCACCCAGCTGCAGACTCCGCCCAGGCGGCTCTCTCTGCCGAAGCATTCTTCTTGGGGTCACTCCTCCCCTTGCTCAGTAAAATGACTATATCCAGGAAAGAAAAGAAAGTATTTCTTTGTTTTTATCCTCTCTGTGTGTGAACTTCCTAACCCATGATAGAGGAGGTGGTTGTTTTATAACCTAGGTTATCAGTTAATTTCTTTCCATGTTCACCCAAATATAATATTCTGACTAAAATCCCTGTTTGGAACTTAAAGATTAAAAAAGCCAAACTTCACATAAGTACTCATTAGAAAGTACCAACTGCATGAGTTTTCTGAAGTTGTAAATACTGCAGGCTCTGAACTAAATACTAGTCCCTGCTGATTAGCTGTAGCTCCAGGAAAAAACTACTTAGGTTATCTGGTACATCAGTTTTCTCTGCCAAAAATCGGGTATAATGAATATTCTTATTTTATAAAATTGTTATAAGGATTCAATATTAATAAAACAATGTAGGCAAACGAATTAGAATATTTATTACCCATGATTTCTGCTTCCAAGCAAGATAGAATTATAGGCTGATTTATGCTCCTGGCTGAAACAGTAAACCTCCACACAAGTTAAGAGTAAGATTTTAAGGCATTGATATTTGGAAACAAAGAACATTAATCCCTGAGAGACAGGAAAACAAACCAGGGGAGCCCTGAGTTGCTTAGCTGACTGCCTTAAGGGAGTGCCCGGCCACCACAGGGCGGGGAGCCCGGGCAGAGCTGGTAGACACAGGTGGAGAAGAGGAAGCTGAGACTGCATGGAGACCAGGGAGGCAAGCATCGGCAGAACCTGAGAAGAGAGAAAACTCCAGAAATCTGTGCTCGTGTACCCTCTCATGTGCTCAGTCGGGTCCTGATCAGTACCGCACGGCCGGGCAAAAGGCCATCTGAAAGAGACAGGCCAGAGTGCCCAGCTCTCACGCAGGTGGGGACAGTGTCTGTCCCACAAGCCAGAGGGGAAAAGTCAGGGCTCACCAGACTCTGGGTCAAGTACTTGGAAGGGTATTAATTCATTAGTGAGAAGTAATTAGTCCTAGATTGAGCACTGCCCAGTCCCACCTAACAAAACTTGAAAGTAATACCTGAAAGGATCAAACTGCTTCCAAACTACATCTAAGAAAAAAGCTCAGAATATTTGTAGGAGTTTAAAATACCGAGTGTCCAACAAAATAGAATGAACAATGTCTGGTATCCACTTAAAAAATAGGCACACAAAGCAAGAGGAAAATATAACCCAAAATGAGAAGCAAAATCAATAAATCCAAACCAACAAGTGACATCCATATTAAATTAGCCACCAAGGACATTGAAACCATTATAATAACTGTGGTCTATATGTTCAAAAATTTAAGAAGAGATAGGAAGGTATAAAAAAAAGACCCAAATTAAACTAGAAATGAGAACTACAATGTCTGAGATGAAAGATATACTGGATGGGGTTACTAGCAGATAGACATTGCTGAATAAAATATTATTCAGCAGAAACAGAAACTATTGAAAACAAAACATAGAAAAAAAATTAAAAAATGATGAACAGAGCATCACTGAGCTGTGGGACAACTTCAAAAGGCTAATCTATGTGTAATTGGAGTTCTAAGAAAAGGGAATGGGAATAGAAAAAAATATTCGAAGAAATAACTCAAAAATGCCCAGGATTTGATGAAAATTATAAATTTACACAGAGATTCAATAATCACAACAAAACTCAAGCCAAAAAAAGTGAAGGAACTAGAGCCAGGCATATTATCATCAAATTGCTCAAAACCATGATAAAGAGATAAATTTTTAAAGCAGCCAGAAAAAAGAGAAAGACTTCATAGCAGACCAAAGATAAGTATAATAGCAGATTTCTAGCTAGAAGCAGTACAAGTAAGAAGACAGTGGATTAACATCTTTAAAATACTGAAATAAAAAAAAACTGTTGATATAGAATTCTGTACCCAAAAAGAGAAAAAAAACTTTCAAAGATGAAGGTGAAATTAAGACTTTTTAAGATCTAAAAAAGCTAAAAGAATTTATCAGAAGCATATTTACACTACAAGAAAGGTAAATGAAGTTTTTAAAGCAGTCAATACATCAAGAAAACACTATAGTCCTAAATATTTATAGACCTAGTAAGAGAGTTTCAAAATACATGGACCAAAAACTAATAGAACAGCAAGATGATTTATAAAAAGAAAAAAACCTAATAAGCTGGACTTTATTAACATTAAGACACTTTTCTTTGTGAAAAAGATTGTTAAGAGAAAAACAAGTCAAGCCACAGGCTGGGAGAAAATATTTTCAAAATATATATCTGATAAAGGACTGGTATCTAAAATATATAAGGAATTCTTACAAAGAACTCACCAATAAGTAAGTGAACAATCTAGTTTAAAAAAGGGCAAAAAAACTAAACACTTTACCAAAAAAGATACGTAGATGACAAATAAACATTCAAAAGATATTCAACATCCTTTTTCATTAGGAAAATGGAAATTAAAACAATAATCATATGCTACTACACACATAATAAAATGGTTAAAACTCAAAAAACTAACAATACTAATTTTTGGTGAGGATGTATAGCAACAAAAACTCCAGTTTACTCCTGTTGGGAGTGCAAATGATACAGCCACTTTGAAAGACAGTTTGGCAGTTTCTTACAAAACTAAACAGTCTTACGATGTGATGCAGCAATTGTGCTTTCACTGAGTTGAAAGTTTATGCCCACCCCCAGAAATGTGCACACAAATGTTTATCCATAACTACCAGCAACTGGAAGCAACCAAGATGTTCTTTAGCAGGTGAATGGGCAGATAAATCGTGGTGCTAACATACAATGCAATACTCTTCAGCAACACAAAGAAATGAAATATCAATCCACACAACAAACAACATGAATGAAACTTAAGTGCACATTGCCAGACAAAAGCCAGTTTGAAAATGCTATATACTTTATGATTCCATTTAAATGACATTCTGGAAAGGCTATCCTATAGATTTGGAACATAAATCAGTGGTTTCCAGTGATTTGTGGAAGCAGGGAGCTGTTGAAAGGTGAAGTACAAGGACATTTTTAGGTGGGGGAAGTATTCTGTATGATATTATAGTGGTGGCTATGTGGCCCTACCTGTTTATAAAAGTCACAGAACTTTACAGCACAGAATGAACATGTATGTGTGCAAACTTTTAAAAATGTATTTAGGAGATCAGGGGATCCCAGAATAGAATACAGGATGTAACAAAAGAATCTAACTACTTGATAAATGTATATAAAACAACTTCTGGGAAGGTTGTCAGTGAAGCAGGTAAAGGAAAAAGTCATGTTCACCTAAGTCACTTTAAGGATGGAGACTGTAAGGCTAAAGGTAAAACAGTCTGTAGACTGTTCTCTGTCTGATAAAGTTGTTTCCCATGTGAACAAGGGTTAACAATTCTGTTACTGCTGTACATGAACACTGGAATTGAGCACGGAAGACAGATGGTAGGAGCCAGGAGTCACACTGTTGGGGTGAGAGTTTACAGACAAGCAAAGGTGAAAGCAGAATGTTCTATATGCTAATGAATGAGAATTGGTGACATAAATATTAAGTCATTAAATATGAAATGTCCAATTTCGAATCAAAAGTGTAGTTTGCTATTTCTCAAACAAGAAGCAGTACAATTAATCAAAGTATGAGCCTAAACTATTGACACAGTGTTGCCATCTTAACAGTAGCTTGTGTACGCCAGCAGCAAAGAAGCCTGGAGAGTGAGTGGCGATGAAATCCCAAAAGGCGTTTTCCACAGCTTGTTGAGAATTGAATATTTTTCCTTGCAAGAAGTGGTCCAAAGCCTGGAAGAAGTGGTAGTCAGTTGGTGTGAGATCTGGTGAATACAGTGGATGACAGAGTTTCCAAGTCCACCTTCTGTAATTTGAGCAGTGTTGTTTGTGCAACATGTGGTCGAGCATTGTCTTGCAAGAGGATTGGCCTGTCACTAGTGACCAGTATCAGCTGCTTAATCACAAGGATCCTCATCATTTCATCCAATTGGTTGCAGTAGACATCGCTGTAATCGATTGACCAGGTTTCATGAAGCTATAGTGGATAATACCAGCGCTCGACCACCAAACAGACACCATTACCTTTTTTAAATGAATATTTGGATTTGGACTGTGTTTTGTCACTTCATCTTTATCCAACCATTGTGCTGAATGCTTGTGATTGTCAAAAAGAATCCATTTTTCATCACACTTAACAATATGGTGTAGAAATGGTTCACCTTTATGTCGTGACAGCAAAGAAAGACAAGTTTCGAGCTGATTTCTCTGCTGATGCTCATTTAATTCACGCGGAACTCATCTATCCAGCTTCTTTACCTTGCAGATTTGTCTCAAATGACCCAATATTGTTGGAATAGTAACGTCAAACCTTGCTGCTAATTCACACATAGGTGGAGATGGATTCACTTCCACTACAGCTTTTGGCTCATCATTAGCCACCTTGGTCTCAGGTCATCCACATGGCTCACTTTCAAGATTAAAATCACTAGAATGGAACTTCTCAAACCATCGATGTACTGTGTGTTCATTAGCCACATCCTTCCCAAACACTTCAATGATATTTCAAGCTGTCTGCACAGCATTGGTTCCATAATGGAACTCATATTTGAAAATAACACAAATTTTTGACTTATTCATGGTTTCACATAAATTGCTCTAAAAAAATGTGAAAGATAATCACAAGCCGAAATGTGCGTTTGAATGACTGAGGATGTACCTTCACAAGAAAAATAAAACAAGAAGTGTCACAGTGAAATGTCAGAGATATTAACTGTCAAACTTAGTACTTAAGGAAATCAGACTTAATTATCATGCATTGTGAATTAATTATGAATTAATTCATAATTAATAGCCTAATATGAACTCATGTTTAGCTTAATATAGAGGCAGATGGCTCTCTGCAGAAATATCTAACTTATGTGCATAAACGTGGGTTAGCATATATGCTCACATATCCCCTCTGTGACTGAGAGGGTTTAGAAGCAATCATCCCACTAGCAGTGTGCACACCTCGCACCGAGATCTCGGGTTGAAATGCCATTCTCCAATAAAAGGAACCAGGGTTTATTGGAGAAATGACTGCTGGCTTGAGGTAAGAAATATGCAATATGAGAGAGGAGCATCTTATGGTACCAGAAAGTAAGGAAGTGCAAACAAACAAACAAAACCCCACAATGATGCGGTATGACGAAGGAATACAGGAACCAGCTGAAAGAGCTCCTAACGACCAATACCAGAATAATTTGAACAACAATATAAATAACCCAAAGGATAAAGCAAATGTTCATGATTCCATAATAATATAAAGAAATGACTGAATATATAAGTAAATGGAGGAGAATAGATAAATCTCTCATAAAGAAGCATTCTAAGTAATTTATGTTGTCACTGACTCCTTAAGGCGGTGGCATGACTCCCTAGCTCTAAGCGGGCTTCACACAGGGACTTCCGTCCACGGAGCATGGCACGGGGCGGGGGTGACTCTGGGTTGGAGAAACCCGGCAAACACGCCCTCCAGGTGACCAGGGTCAACAGCAGAGACGGTAAGTCCTATTGACGGCACGTGCCTGTGGTATGACATGATGAGAATGGTGCTTTGCCTCGGGGGTCTTCCACCCCAAAGTTCACAGCACAGTCTAATCATGGGAAAAACACCAGGCAAACCCCAGGACAGGGGAACGTTAGAAAATACGTGAGCAATATTCCTCAAAACTGTCGATGTCTGCAAACACAAGGGAGTCTGAGCAACTCACAGTCGGGAGGAGCCTAAGAAGACGTGGCCAGTGAACGTAGGGTGAGGTCCGGGACGGGGTGCTGGAACAGAAAGCTAAGGAAGCCTGAGTCAAGTGTTGATTTTAGCTAATAATGTATAGATATTGATTTATTAGTTGTGCCAGAGGCAAACAACAGTGGAAACTGGGTGCAAGGTATACAGGAATCATCGGTACTCTCTTTGTAACTCTTCTATAAATTTAAAACTATTCTAAAATAAAAAGTTTATTGACAGAATAAAGAGTTGTCTTAAAAAGACAGTGCCTATCATTTGTTTTACTGTCAGTGAGAATCTCACACTGAAGACTTGGCTCCCCTAAGACAGTGTCACACCCAGGGACACACACAGATTTTGCAGCATCCATAACTTACTTGACTTTAGAGACCCCCGTTTCGAAGATGAAGACACGACGCTGTGACACACAATCAGTTCAGGGCCTTGAAAGAGCCTCACTTGGAACCAAGGCCCCTGAAGCTCCACGTCCCCGGCCACAGTGTTTGCCTCCAGATCAACGGAGGTCAACATTCCTTATCCTCTCTGTGCAGTAAGTTCACAAGGTTAGGAAATTTACCAGCTGTCTCCGAGAATTGAGTGCAAGTTGCAGGAATTTAGCCTTGGCAATCTAGCAGGTCCTATAAAAGAGGAATAAATTGTCAGAAAATACATCAGGTAAAAACACAAGGTAGGGATGTAACAAGAGGCAACATGTCCGTCCAAGTCAGGCACTGTGCAAAATTCATCCCTATGGGTGATCTGAGGACCGTCTGACAAAATGATATCCCTATGGTTGGTTTGCATCAGAATTTTAAGACCTAAAAATCGCTAAAAGGATAAAACATTTCCCATAGCTCTCTAGGCGAAGTGTAATAGCTTCCTAACCCGATGAAGCATCTCTGGGTGTCAGGCAGGGCTTTGGTAGGTGAGGGATGAAGACGTGCCCCCTCAGGACAGCAGAGACCCAGCCCTGATGGCCCGCGGGTCTAGGCACGCATGCCCTGCGTGTGTCTCGCTGCCACCCCCCGCGGATCCTGCAGGGCGGCCGGCCCGTTGGAACGCACAGGTATTAACAACTAGCTGCCGTAAGCTGAGCACCCAGTGTGTTGGAGCAGGTCGGCATGGAGAGTTTAAGGTGCACCTGTTTACGATTAGCCACTATAGATTCCACACCCCACACCTCATTTCTCAGAGGGAAGGAAGAACTTGTTTGAGGAATGATAGCAAGCTTTCCTCTCTTCTAGTTTTGTTGGTTATTGAAGGAGCCATTTCAAACTCATTCACCTGGTCTGCTTTTAATGTTCTTTCTTTCCAAGTAAATTGATTTGTTTAAACTACTTGGTAAAACTCACAAAATAACTTGTCGTCCCTTCTCTTTAATGTGATAAGGAGACTTGGTTGGTGCCAAAACCCTACACGTCCTGGACTGTGGGCCCTGAGGCCGTGCAGAGCTGGCACCGAGTGGCAGGAAGCTCCGCTGAAGTCTGTCTTGAGGAGCCTCTCAGCTGATGGACGGAGTCTCTTCTGTTCTGGTTGCTTCTAGACTCGCACATTTATTGCGTTCTCCCGAGCCTTCCTTTGCTGGTGCCCATCTCAGTGCACATGGCAGGCTTTGGCGAGAGTGTCCTGCAGCCTCTTTGGGCTGCCTCCTGCAGAGCTTGTCACCTTGCTGAGGCTTCAGCTCTGGACTTCTGCAACTCCTTCAGATAGATTCCTTTTATCTTCATTTTTCCCCAAGTTTCAAAGTGATTTTGTTCCACTTAGGTGATTTCATATATGCTCAGCAAAAAAAGGTGAAAAGGGGAATTCAGAAATACAACCTGACCCGAAGTGAATTTGTCTCCTTTTAAAGAAAAAAAGTGATTTGATGGGACCATGCCATGTGGCATGAACAGAGGCTGAGGAACATGATGTGGGCATCCTTCATTGTGCTCACCTTAAGCACAAACTGACCCCACGTGAATGGCCAGGAAGCGTCAGAGATGGGCGATGATAGAATGTTCTGTATCTGCGCTCTCCAATAAAGAGCCCTAACCCCATCGCTGGCTACTGAGCATGAGGTGCGGCCGGTGTGACGGAGGAGCTGAAGTGTTATTACTGTTTGCTATTAATTAAGTTCAGCGTAAATAGCTGCCTGTTGCTAGTGGCCACTGTATTTTCTAGTGCATCTCTAGAGTCCAGGCTAGAAGTAATCTCAGGTTCTTTGAAACACTTGTGACAAAAGCAGGACCAAAAACTCAGCCCTGTCTGGGCGTGATGCGGCCGTCCAGTGCGTGCGTGGGCTCCTTGCCCTCTCTCCTGCCAGAGGACACAAGGGTACCCAGCTGGCCCAGGCAGCAGCCATGTAGCTTCCTTGCCTTGCTTGAGGAGAACACAGAAGACAGATCACTCGCTTTCTCCACTGAGGACTCTTAGTCAGAGAGAGCACCCGCCCTGGAGAGCATTGGAGAGAAATGTATCTTAAATCTGTTTTATGCATTTCTATCTAAGAGGTTCAAAAGCTAGATGGCTGCCTTGAGAATTGTGTCTTCAAGCACAAATGGCAAGGAAGATTGCCTAATTAGGACAAGATATGGAAATATAAAACTCCACGTTGGACTCACGTGTAATTAAGCAAAAGCAAAGACTCCTTATTCCCTGTCTGTCCCCCAGCGGATCTGTCCTTCGGATGCTCTGCTCACATTGCCTCGTTGAAGGCTGGCCACCTTCCAGTGAGGTCCCATTTACTAAGCATTTACTAAATGCCAGGTACATTGCTAAGCACTTTTTATGAATAAAAATTACCCTTAATTTTCAGAACAAACCTAGAAATAGAAAATAACTTCTTTTTTTGTTTGTTTACAAATGAGGAAACTGATGCCAAAAAGCATTAGAAACTTTATTTAGGGTCACATAACTTGGGTGCAAGCCACTTAGGTCCAGTTGCAAAGCCCATGGGAACTTACCACCTACAATCTTCTACGTCTGTTGACCGAGCCTTCCATGTGCAGAACGCTTTGTCTAACCAAATGCACGGTGACACGTAGCCTTGCAGACAGATAGAGGCAGACGCAGGCATAGATATAGATAGAAAGGCACAGATAGATACACAAATAAATACATTAATAGGTAGATATAGACACGGATGTATGATGTGCTCAAGCTTACAAGAATCTCATTTTAAAATGATAAACTCACAAAGTAGGGGAGAAGGTTTGGAACAACATGATTCTTCACTTCATAAAATAATACATCACAGTGTTTCACACTGAGGCTGCCAAACATACTATATTTTCTCTCCTTAGAAAAAAAATAGAAAAAAATTAATTAAATATTAGAGAACGTACTGATAGACTGAGATGGATTATTGATAGAGTCTATGGAATTTCAGGGTTATCGCTTCATCACTGGAAAAGCTTGACAAACGACGAAGTCTTACAATAAGTTCTGTACTCTGATAGTTCTACCTGAGCCTTCCAGATTGCTCTTATTTGTGCGTATACATTCCTACATATTTTAAAATTCCTCTTTTTGCTATTACTACAGGCTACTATTAGAACTGGCCCTTCTCTTTACCAGGGTGTGAAGAGTTTTGCATTTCTTCAGATTGCCACAATTCATTACAACGCCTGAGATGGAACAGGCACTTAATAAATGTTTTGTGAGTAAACAAATTTATAGAAGATAAATTTACAGGTATAAAATACATTTAAATTATAACAGACCATAAAGTAAGGCCTGAAAGTGGAGAGTCTGGGTTAATAGTCTCTTCTGAGTTTCCTTCCCAGGGGGTTCACCCTGGAGGGCGAGTTTCCTGGCATGTTCCGCCCGGTGTGCAGCCTCGGCATTATTTAACCCTTAGCCTTGCTCTGTAAATAGTGACCAGGATAATGTGGGGTCATGAGTAGCTGTTCTTTTTTCCGTTCCTAAATTAAGGCTAGGTTAGCCTTAGTTCAGGGAGAAATAAGTGCTGACCTCCTTACCACAGAAAAGAGAGTTTTGCAGAGCAATCGCTCCCTTCCAGGCTCCTGGGGGTGGCAGTGTGGGTGGGGGTCAGAAGGAGGGGGGCACTGACCAGCCAGCACTCTCCGCAGGACACAGCTTATTCTGGCTGTCCTGCTCCCCCCCCCAGCCCACGGCCCCTGCAAGGAGGCTTCAGAAGTCGTTTGATGGTGGATTCACATAAGCACTTATTAAGGGGAACAAAAACCCAGAGTGGAGGCTGAAGAAACATGTGCCTTAAAACTCGGTTGAAATAAGCAACAAAACTTTACCTTAAGTCCTTTTGGGAATCTGCGAGGTTAATGGGAGGAGAGGGGGCAGAAGGAGCTGCTGTGTCGGTAGGAAATTGGGTGCTATATTTAATATATCCATGACAGACTTGATTATGCAAGTGGACGGCCTGTCTGTGAGGCTGGCTGACCAGCACAACTGTTTTAGTTAGCAGCAATTCCGGGAGATGTGAGACATTCCAGATGTCTCCATGACCCAGGGTGCGAGGTGGAGCGTGAGTGTGAGATGCACCCAGGCCCTGTGCGCACTGGGGAGGCCACTGTGCCCTGTCTCCTGTCCAGCCCCAGGGCTCTCCTGCTGCCCTGCAGCCCCTCACTCCCAAGGAACCCGGGCCACCACCTGCCCCTCCTGTGTGGTCTCCTACCCTCCAGCCCCTACACCTGCCCCACTGGGGAGGCCGGGCGCAGTGACTGGACAGCCTGTGTCTGACTTCTGGAATCAGCAAGTCTTGAGCAGCACTGTCTCCGAGGAGGCACTCTCTAGACGTGAGCAAAAGGCAAGGAAGTCACCAAAAGATGCAGTTACATCTTCTTGAGTTCCACGCACTTTCAGGAAAGATTCAGGGGAAATGTGACTGGACTTGAAAATACATTAGAGAAACACTATGTAGTTTGTAAATTCTTCACAGAAGTCTGAGTATTTCTATAATGCACATATGTATAGAATATACTGTAAGCATTTCTGTAAGGTCATATTTGCATGGAATGTCTTTCAAGTGTTTCTGTACTGTCATACATATAGAGAGAATATACTGTATTTCTTGTAATGCACATATGTATAGAATATATTATATGTCTGTAAAAAGATATATATGTATGTATACACTTCTCCAGAGTTCTTCACATCCATGTTTTCATTTTACTTCCCATTTGATGGTCTAAAGCCCACAGAGGTTAACATAACAATTTAGGGTAGGTCTCAGTGCTATATAGTAACAAATCTAGGATAGGATCTTATAATCCATTTTTTTCTCAACCACGCTATCAACAGTGTAACGTGCTGTATATGTTAAAAAATCTCTTCCAATCTAAATTTAGGAGTTTTATTAGAGTCTAGAAAAAAAATACATAGTAGCAAGTACATGTGTTTCTGCATGACACCTCCAAAGACTAGAGCGTTTGAACCACATTATTGAGAGAACATAAATTCCGTCCAACCCAAACCTCTCGGGTTTCCTCCTTCAGTTCAGGCTTCAGCTCCCTGGGGAAGCATGCTGGGGATCTTTTCTTTCCTCCCTGATCACCTGCCAGTCACCCTCTGCCCACATCAGCAGCCACAACAGCAGAACCACGAGGAAATGTCACATTCCTGGAGCAAACCCCAGCACAGCTGCCCCTGAGACAGCTGGCTCTGCCTCCACAGCCCCTCCCCCCTCCCTGCTCCCTCCTCCCTTCCCGCCTTCTAAACTCTCAGAACTCTCCCAGAGCTCTGAGAGTTTACTGCGTACTAGGTAAGAAGCTAGAAGGAGAGATATAGCCACGAATAAAATGAATTCAGTCCCTGTACTTGGGGAGTTTAAATTCTAGAGGAATCACATATAAAAAGATGATCAGGTGAATAATGAATCTAAAACCCCTGCATCTCATGAGGAAGCGTGCAGACTGTGACAGGACTGTGCCGCCAGCTCCCTGAGGAGGTGGTCCTGGAGGGCCCCAGCTGCCCACACCACAGCACCACCACTGACCCCCGCACTGATGCAAACGCCTCTGCCTGCACGTCCCGGCTGTGGCCGCCCAGCACCGGGAGTAGCACCAGCCTGACAGAGGAACTGGAGTTGTGAATATCTGGTTTTTGCTGCTGAGTGGGCACAGCCAGTCTCAGTGCTCTGGGGCGATGGAAGAGAACCAGGAGGGAACGACACCGGGGGCGGGGCATGAGGCGAAGGCCCAAGGGACAGGAAAGGAGGGGAGTGGAGGGAGGAACAGCAGTGGGCACCCCGCGGAAAGAGGCCACTATAAAGAGGGCAATTTCCAAACAAGTATCTGGAAATGAATATTTTTCTGGCACATCTAAAGCCATTACACTTACAATGATTTGGGGATTCAACTTATTCATGCAGCAAACAGCACTGAGAGCTCCTGCCAACCCCGGGTCTGGAGATGTGAGGCTGTCTGAGACAGACACGGTCTCTGTTTTCTGCAGCCTTTCGGAGCCATGGAGATTCAGCCATGCCACTGTCATCACAGTGCAGTGAGATAAGGACGATGGGAGGGGAAACCTTCTGGAAAATTGTTTGTTTACAAAAATGCAGAGCTGTTAAAATAGTCATGTATCTTGATGCAGAATGCCCCCTGCAAGAATCCGTCCTGGTGGGTCAATAAAGAACAGAGAGGCAACCCCAGGCTTTCTCTGTGGGAATTCTCAAGAGTGTTCTTTGTTGAGGTGAAAACTCCTGAACAGCAGAGAGGTGGTGTGAAGAATGAGGAAGCGAGTGAGCCAGCAGGCTGGGGTCCCCGCAGCAGCAGCTGGCCAGCACTGGGCACGCAGCCTGCAGCAAGCCTTTGCACCCGTCCACGCAGCGCGCCGTAGGACGACGCTGTAACGGTCGCAGGACAAAGGGCTCATCCCTCAGTGTGCCACTGCACAGAGGACACGTGGCTGGCAGCTGAGAGTTGGAACTCAGGCTGCACCTGCATAGGAACTGGAGTTTTGAAACACCCCCGCCCCTGCCGTGACCATGAGGGTCTCTGATGGCGGGAGAAACGCAGCCCGTGGTATAGACGGGAAAAGGCAGGACACAGAGAAACACCACTCCTACTTTATAATTAATTAAACACTTCTGTAGCCAGAAGTAAATATTCTAAAATATTAATAGTGGTATGTTATCTCTGTATCATGAGAACAATAATTTTGAATTAATTTTTATGCTTCTTTTCCTGAACTTTCAATGGTGTGTGTTACTTTTTAAATCAAAGAAATAAGCACCACTAAAAATTGCTAGAAAAAGGGAAAAGAGTTTATCCACCCTGTAACTTTTATTTCTGTGCCCAGCTCTCTTTTTCTGTTAAAGAATTTTTAAACTTTAAAGCCAAATACAAATATTAGTTATTTTATTGTTCACTCCATGCTCTGGTCTTAGTGGGTCTACTCTCCTGTGCATGATTTGTAACCTTCCTGGTCCTTTCATCCTGCTAGAGAATATTGTTTCTTGTCTTTTGATACATTTTAGAAATAGATATGAAAGACACAAGTTATTTCAAAATAATGAATTTATTAGTGAGATTTCTGCATACTTACTTCTTTTCCTGGTCAAAAGTCACTTATAAAGCTAGTTGCTACAGAATCAGTTTCTGAACGGTCTTCCAAAAATCTCTGTGCACTTTTCTCTTTTAATAATTTGGCACCAAACCCGGGTTCTCCGGAAGTTGTTTTGTTTCCTCCAACATGTTTTGGAATGTGCAAGCAGTCTGGATAATTAAAAACTTGTTGGATAACTTGAATCAACTAAAAGAAGCTTCATAATGTTCCCATATATAGGCTCCTTGTCAAGTGTCTATACCATGCAGCCACGACACCCAATCTGCTTGGTCACAGGGCTTGAAGGGTGTCAGCCTCCGGTGCTTCACCCCAAGCAGTGAGTGCTATCTGCAGCTGCGGCTTCCTGTCATTTGGCATCCCATGGCCCTTATCACCAATTCTCCTGAAACCTCTCTAGGACCAGCAGCGATCCTTTTCCTATCAGTGTCACTCACGTCACAGAGTTCAGCAGGTGACTGGCAAGAGCTTCAAAGAGCTGATGACAAGAGTGAAGGAGCACACCAGAGGGTGTTGACCTGCTCTCTCTCCCCACCTCTTGGAGCTCCTTGTCTGGGTTGGTGCCTGGGCTTGGGGTCACTCCAGCAATCGCCCTCAGCAAGCACCCTGTGCAAGCCTGTGTAGACGCCTGGCCACTCATCATCTTGTCCCCTCCCTTTTACCCTCAAGATATACAAAGTAAACATTTTTCTAATTCAATTTCCAGATCTATTTGAAGGGTGGTTGGTATGCAGGCCCATGCAACACACACACACCTACATGCATACACATGCACACACACACACACACACACGTGTGCACACACACACAGACCTCACATATCCTTGCCTTGCAAACGCCAAGTCATATGAACTTGGTTGAACTCTGGCTTCCTTTTCTTTGCCAAGATTCATATTATTGAGCAAGCGAGAAGAGTTGGGCCAAAACAAATCGAGTGATTCCACAGGCTCATTGTGAGGTGCGGAGCTAGCACTTTTGATATTGTGTGATTAAGGCTGTAACAAACATCACACAGGGAATTAGCCTCCAGATTGTGACAGAAATAAATCTGCCTGGCTTTGAAAAGTTTTCCTTAAAAAGAAATATTTTAGTTCCAGTATCTGTGCAAGAGGGAGAGAGTTCGGCGTCCTTGACACAGGAAGTAGATAACACCTGTCAGGAGAACCCAAACCACCTGCTCCGGGCCCTGGGGAATCAAGCCTGCAGCTGGCCGGCTCTCGCCCCTGCAGGCCGCGCCTGGGGCTGCGGATGAACTGCTGCACGAACACCCCAGCTACAGAAATCATCACAAGTGGTGCAGTCCCCCAAGGGCTAAAGAAAGGCTATACTCCCCAGCTTCGGGATCTTGTGCTGCCTAACAGTTTGGGATTTTACAGGCTCCAGGGTCTACACCGTGTCCCTACCCCAGAACGCCACATCTGTTCTTCAGAGAGCAAAGCCACCAGAACCTTCGCCCTCAGACTCATGAATAAAAGATTAACTAAAATGCCAAAAGTAGCAGCTTCAGTCGGGTTTCTCTGCTCTGCTCTCCGGCTGCTCTGTTATTCCTGGGAAAGCCCTTTCTGGCTTGAACAAATGTCAGTGCTTCACAGACGTGTTCCACAAGCATTCTTTCTTGTTATTTTTAAATACTTAATGAATTCTGGAGTCTGAAAGAGTGAAGGGGGGCTGTCACTGGAATTCTACTTCTCACAAGCACTTTTGCCATGAAAAACGTGAAATGCTCAGGATGGTTCACCCCCAAATCTTTTTTTTTTTAGAACTTCTAAGATAAATTTTAAATTGGCTATTGGACAACCTGGAACGAGGAAGAAAAAGAGGAAGTTGAAAATGGAAGTTAATGAACTCAGAGTCCACAGTGCATGGACTGTCTCACTGGGGACAAGGATGAAAGAAGTTGTTCCTTAGGACCACAATTTGTTTGTCTTCCTTCTTTCCATGTTTACTAAGAACCGTCCACCTCTTTTCATTAATATACAGAAGAAAACAGTTTCATTATCACCGTGGCTACTTTGAAAGGATGCTGCAAACATGAAATCACCCTCTAAATACAAAAATGGATGCATGAGCACACTGGCATACATCCTAAGAAAAGTAATCCATGCCTTTCCCATGACTTTCTGTGAATTCTTTGTGTAAATGCGTGCCACATGTCAGGCTGTTTACAGAGAACGGGCTTTTGCTTTCTGAACCACACATGTGGCAGACACTCCAACTCTGATGGAAAGAAACATGGAGAAGCAGCTCGCCTAGCCAGTGCCTGTGCTCATGAATGGGCCCGCAGCCACCGAGCGCCACCAGTTCAGAGTCAGGCGTGGCTTGGGGAAGGGCGGAACAACACCTGACTCGCAGTTCTAGTGAGTCACAGTCCCTCCAAGGCAGGTCACCTGTGCCAACGCATAAACAGTCTTGCAGAGTCTGGGAGGGGAGTGGAGAGGCGTGCGGCATGTAAGGGAAAGCCCGGTGGCTTCGCAAGCTTTCCTCTCGTCCCCTTAGCCTTTGACTCCTGCACACTCCTGAGCACATACACACGTGAGCGCTCATTGCACTCATACCCGGATGTGGTCCCACAGGTGCCAGCAGGTCTCTCTGACCCCAGGATGTCCATCAAAGCCCCCCTTCTTGCTTCATCACAAAGGGTTTGTGGAAAGAGATTAAAGCTGGCCTGGAGGGAGGGCAGCAGGGAGCTCAGATGTGTCTGTACCTTGCTGGCCTCTTTGAAGGTCTCTGGAGGATGGGTGGCCCCTTGCCCAGGCCGATCATGCCACCTGTGTCCAGTGTGTCCCTCCCACCCACACCCATGAGGGCCCCTCTCCATCCATCATCTCCTTTCTCCACTAATCTTCAACCTCTGCTTTGCCACTGAAGCCTCCCCTCCCTGTAGAACTGTTCATTAACAGTCATAACCTTGATGGCAACTTGCACGGACTGAGCACTTACTGTGTGCCAGTTTCTCAAATAAGCACTTTGTACACATTTTTCTCATTGAATCCTGAAGTCGATTCTACTTAACGCCCATTTTAGAAATGAGGAAACTGAGGCTTAGGGCCACATAACCTGCACCACCCACTGAGGCTGCACAGGCCCCAAGCAGCCTGGGTTTTCAAGCCCAGGCTGGGAATTGGCCACAAGCATCTCACATCTCAAAACCCAAACCAAGCTCCCCTGACTGGGCACAGTCGATAGGTTTTCTGGGTGACCTCCCTGGTCTCCCGCCTGTCCTCTCCACCTGCATGTGGGCTCCCACGCTTGCCTCCTGCTCCCTCACTCTCGCACCCCACTCCCCACTGCACCCCTGGTCTGGGCTTGCTCCCTCAGCGCCTGGAATCCCACAGGTGCCTCAAGTGGGCCATAAACTCACACTTTTCCATGAACCTGCACCTCACACACACTCTTCTCCTGAACTCACCCCCAGGAGCAGCCCCTACGCCCACCCAGTCTTTCCAGCCTGAAACCTGAGTTGCCCTCTGCTAACACAGTGAGCCACTAAGTCCCCACCTCGGGGCCCTCCCTCCTCCTGGCTGCAGCCTCTCCTAACTTTCCTGCTCAGAGCCTTTGCCCCAGCACCCCTGCCTCACTGCCTTCTACAGCCTGCCCTGCCGGTCTCCGCTCCCCGCCTGACCTTGGAGTGGTCACTGCCCTGGGAATGACAGCACCAGGATGCCAACCACCTCTGCAGCCTGCAGGCTGACGTGCAGACCAGGCGCTTTGTGTTCCAGGCCCCCCCCTGTGCCTCAGGCTCATCACCGGCTATATTGCACTGGGACCTCACGCTCCAGCCCTGCCAAACTCATCCTCATCCCTGCACCCCTGCACATTGCCCAGCTGCCTTTCCATGAATTCCTGAGCACCCAGGCATCAGTTCTTCTGGGACTTCTCAGGTATTTTCCCTGCCTGTCCATACCTTCTGCCATAGCCACCAAGTGTCCTTCCTGTCTACCTTCCATGACGATTTGCTGGACACCGACCACAGCCAGGCACTATGTTGAGAGCTGGGCAGTTAAGGCTGCCCTTGCCCTGCAGGGACCTCAGGAAGGACAGGGATAGACACGCATGGCCGCCCACAGGGCCAGCGCCGCTGGGCTCAGGAGGGTGTCCAGCCTTGCTTCCTAATGGTTCAGGAGTCATGGGTGAGGGACGGGGTGGGAAGAAAAAGGGAAACCTGTGCTTTTTTCCACTTCTAGTGCATCTCATCCCGCATGCCAATTTGAAGATATAAAATGACATCTGAGCAATCCTAAAAATAGACTTCCCTGTATCCCCAGTGCTATAATAAACTGCCACAGATGCAAATAACTCAAATTTTAAAATTACATGAACATTGGAAATTTGATTTTCAAAATCTTAACTTTTTAAAAAAGCTTCTTTTCAATTTACGTGACACACCTGTGAGCGTCTTTCACAGGAGTCACAAAAACAAAGCCTGTGTTTTTAAATAACTTAAATTTGTCTGGAATAAACGATGGAGTGAGCCCACCTGACCACAGCTGTAGCCTGGGCTGCACCCCAAGGAGCTAGCACGCACCTCCTCCAGTGCACCTCCTTCAGAACCCTTCCCGTGTGGCCGAGGGCAAAGCACAGCCCTGGACGGCCATTTGTGCCTATTACAGCCTGCCGCAGGCCTAAGTGTCAGGGGAACACAGACCAAGACAGGCACTCGGCACGCGGCGGGGGGGGGCTGGGAGAGGGGTGGAGGGCAGCGCCTCACCCCTACCCAGGACAGTTCTCTCACCCCTGATTCTCCAAGACAGAAATAGAAAATGAAAGATCTTGAAAAATGCCAAAACGAGGCGACACACTACCCTGAGAGAAATCACATGTGAGATCAACAGGAGGAGTCAAAGCTGTTTTCTGCAGGCTCTGCTCTGTTTTTTTGTGGCTTCACTTCCTAGATTGCAGGGGAGAGACAGGCAGGGGCTGAATGTGCACTCTCCTTGTCTGTTGCCCCCTAACCTCCGCTTTTGGCGCCAGCTGAAGGACCGGCGCTGAGCCCCAGAGTGTCGCCAGCCGTCCTGCCCGCGAGGAAGCAGGCTCCGACTTCTGACCTCCGACCTCCGACCTCCCTCAGAGCTTGAGCACCTGAGTCAGTCCACAGAAAGGTGCCGAAGTGGCGCTCGCCGCCTGGCCCACCCCCGGCTGCGCCTGCAACAAGGTCAGAGAGCAGGTCCGGAGCCAGCTCACAGCGTGCCTTCCCTCAACTAGCCTTCGGTGACAGTGCCATGGCGATGGTGACGCCCGCCGTGGAGTGGAGGAAACAACCTGCCCAGCTCGAAAGCAAAGGGCAGGAGCCGGGGCCTGTCATCCGTGTGGGGGACTCCTAACCACCAGCTGGGCGCTTCTGTTTGAGTCTTTCAATCTGTAAAATAAGGTTAATGATAAAGATTAAATGAATGATATATGTGGAAGCAATCTATAAAATGAAAATTGTATTTTTTCAAACATTGTTATTATAACCATAAATTGCTCAACGATGCAAAAATATTCTAGTTCGAAAAAAAAAGCAGGAAGGAATTGTGTTTAAAAGAGACAGCAAACATCCCTTTACCCCACACTTGAAACCTCCTCTCTCTGGGACTTCACCCAATGGGCTTCACCAAAATCAAGGTTTATTAAATTTCTGATGCTAAAGATTATTCATCTTAACTCTAAAATCCATTGTTCGTGGAAATCGTGTAGAATTTTTATTTTTCTTTCTTATCTAAGTTGGTTTCTGTCTCTAAGTTTTCATTACTACAGATTCAAGAGGAAATAATAGCTTTTAACTTTTGTTCATTCTGAGAAACACATTTTATTCTTTACCAAAATCTTAACTCCTTCATGGTGCACTTTCTCTATTTCCACCTTTTTCTGCCCATCGGGAAATGTTCCTAAAACCTTGCATGGGGGCGTGCACTGGCCCTGCGGTGGGGGCTTGCATTCCACCGGACTCTGCTGTTCACCCCACTGCGTGACCTGGGCACATGGGCGTGTTCCAGGGCCGCTCTTTCTTATCTACACATGAGGAGGAACAGACGATCCCTTAGGCTTTATTCCAGTTCCAAATATCTGTGAATACCCAGAGCCACATGAGACGCTATCAGGACTCCGCAGAGCTAACTGCTCTGTCTCCACACACTTCTGCCTTGTAGGATTAAGAACAAAACCCTCAGGGTTGCAGAGCTGGACATTCCCCCGTGCCCAGCTGGACGGTGAAGGATCCCAGAGCCGTAAGAAATCCAGCTGACATTTCCCAGGGAGATAAGCCAGAGGGCGGGTGCCTGGAGCCTTCCAAGTGCAGGACATGCAGACACATTTTCACAACACTCTAGAATGTTCCCAATCACTCAAAAGATAAAAACATGAAAATCTTGAAAAGTCTGAATTCCTACTTAACATTATCAAGATGAATCACTTAAATACAAAGGAGTACTTTAGCAACTTTGGAAAGGATGTTGCTGTTTCTTAAACCTCAGTGGTTTCCGAGGTTTTCTCTTAGGTTGCTGTCTGCAGGGAAGTTGCAGCAATTCTCTTTTCAAAAGGTACTTTTGATGGCAATTAGTCTGTCATTAAACAACCCCCTGGCCACAGTTGCTGGGCTTCCATTCAAATGAAAAGTGCTGTATTAAAGCAATAGGTATCTAATTATTGAAGTCTTAAAATGAAAACTGTTCTTCATTTCTGTATAATTCACCATTCCCTCTACTACTTACAACCAAAGGGGATGTTAACCACCAGTCAAGTATCACAGGCAGGGGAGAACTGCCCTTTCCCAGAGTAGGATGCTGTAAACAAGACAGCCAGGGTTTCATGTCCCTGTAATCCATATCACAGTGTATATGTGTGCAGATATTATATATATATGCTTCATTATAAAGGCTGAGACCATTGTCACGTTTGAGATATTAACTGAGCATTTTAAGGCGGTGGTCTATATGACAGAACTATTTCTCTGGGCTTGAATTTTGCAGAATCACTGTAGGAAGTTTTAAAAGTATATTCTTAACAGTCTGGGGGTGGACCCACCGCGCTCGTGACCTGGCAATGGACATGGTGGTGAGACACAACCTGGAGAGGGGGCTTGAGCCGAAGTACAGCAGAGGTGCCTGATTCTTGAAGATCAACACCTTGAACCACAAAATTCCAGTGTCCTCGGAGACCCTAGAAACTGCCAGGAAGAACTATCTGAATGTTATCCCATGGTCACCATCACCATGGCCACCTTTGCAGTTCAGTGTTTTCTGAACACTTGGACCAAATTCCACACTGAGTGTTGTACGTGTCCAAGTTCATTTAGCCTCTGTGAAAACCCCATGAGTTGGGTGCTTGGTTACTCCCCATGTGAAGATGAGGGAACTGAGTCTCATACCTGAGAAAACCACCCAGGCTCCCTCAGCTGGGAGTGAGTGGAGTCAGGTCGCAAAACTGAGCAGTCTGGTTTCAGAACCTGGAATTTTAACTGCTCTGCTCTCTACCTGCTACCCTGTCTGTGCCTGCTGTGTGTTGCCAATTTGAGGAAACACAGGTTTCAGGGACTCAGGGGATGTGCAGACTCAAAGGAGAAATGCCTTCATGTTCACCTTGATGAGATTCCAGGAATCTTTAAAGGCAGGTGCTGTAACCCAGCTCTAAGTAGCACTCACCACAAGGAAGACACATTAGCTCCCACCTTGGGGTCAAAGATGGCTCCAAGGGGCCACTGGTCCTCATAGTTACTGGCATCAGTGAAGAGAGAGGACCACCTCCAGCAACAGCTTGAACAGATTCCTGGCATGTATCGGCCACACTTGGACTTTATGTCCATCCCTGAACTCAATATTGTGAAAAGGTAAATAGATACACCATGGTGATGGGGAACTCCAAGGTGTGATTGCTCCAGGTCGAAGGTGCCCCAAAGGGACTGAGGTGGTAGAAAGTGGGCTCCCCATAGGAAACTTGGATGATTTTACCCCAAGGTGGCACTGAAAGGATGTGCAAGAAAAAAGCTGGTATTCGTTACAGTGGAGTCAAGAGTAGTAAGGCCAGCCTTGTAGGGCTATGGTCCTCAACCCCGAGCAGTGGCCTGGTACAGGTCTGTGGCCTGTTAGGAAACCAGGGCTGCCCAGCACCGCCTGAGCTCCACCTGTCCCCGTCTCTCACCCCCCGCCCCCCGCACATCCCCCTTTCCCCAGTCCATGGAAAAATTGTCTTTCATAAAACTGGTCCATGGTGCCAGAAAGGTTGGGGACCACTGTTGTAGGGGATGTCTAAGAACACCTGGGAATCTGGGGCTTTTAACAAAAACACATGCTCTTTATTTTTAAATGCAGTTCATGTTTTTGGACCTTTACCTTGTCAAGAATCCCAAAGTATATTACATAATTTTTAAATGGTGGCAATGGAGCTTTACACAATAATAAAATTGAGATTACCTTGAAGAATGATCAGCCCACACAAATGATTGCTGCCCTAACTGGAAGTATTTTAGAGTCATCAAAACACACCAGTGAATGCTCTATATACACGGTAGAATCTCAAATGCTAGTTTCTGATTTATATACTGAATAAACAAGGTCTGCCTCTTAGTCTGTTCATTGTAGTAAATTCTTACTAATTTTCATGAATCAGTGAGTATATGTTTACAAGTTAGACATAATAGTATTGCAAAACTCAATGGCATTGGCATTTAAATTTTATGGGCTTCAGAATGATAGCATGCTGTCCATTTTCATGTAAGACTCAGAACTCTATTCTATAATTCAATTCTGCCACACGTATTGCAGGCCTATTATGTGTATGTGGCAGGTGTTTGGGGTAAAGAAAATAAGCAGTATCCCTGTTCCTACGGCCAGGAAGACAAATATGTTAACATGTGTCCTGTTACAAGTGCTGTGACAAAGGCAAGCAAGCATACTCCAGAAGCTCAAATAGGGGTTTACTTAACTCAGTTTTAAGAAATGAGGAATTTAGACAAAAAAGAAGGGAGAATGTTTCAAGCAAAGGGAACATTAAGAGCAGAAGTGTGGAAGCGTGAGAGGGCATGATGTATTCAGGGAGATATGGGCAGTTTGGTTCAGGACAGCACACTGTCCCGCAGAAATTGAATGTGAATCTAGTGTGAGCCACAAATACAAGCCACTGATGTCACTTTAAAATCTCTAGTAAGCACACTTAAAAAAAAAAATGGTAAAATCAACTAAGAAAATATGTTTTATTTAACCACATAGATCCAAAATATTACCATTTCAACATGTAACCAATACAAAAATTACTAAAGAGGTGTTTGATAGTCTCTTCTTAGTAGCATGTCTGGAGAAGCCACCGTGTATTCCATACTGGTAGCACATCTCAGTCTGGATCCGCCATGTTGCAAGTGCTGGGCAGCCGTGGTGGCCGGTGGCTGCTTCATTGGATGGCACAGTTCCGGGCAGCAAGTTTGCAGTGAGGATACAGAAGCATGGCTGGGGACGTAGACAGGGCAGCCACACACACTTGTGGGGGCTTCGTGGTGCAGTTCGTAGGAGCAAGGAAGGGTAAATCGGTTTGGAAATGGGGTAAGGGGTGGACTTAAAGAGAACAGAGCTGCGGGGTGGATGGCTGTAGGGTCCATCCTACCGGCGACCTATCTGAAGAAGGTTGGAATTAGGGCCAATGATAATAGAGAGAGGAAGCAAGGGAGACACAGAAATGTTGGTACAAGATGCCTGCAGGATTTGGGTGAATTCAGTGTGAAAAAGAAAGGGTGTGGCATGAGTTGAGGCTGTCTTCTCACTCTAGGATTTGGATGACTAGGGAATCGTGAGAGCTAAGGTGGGGGTGAGGCATACGGGAACACAACTGGCAGCACATGCGCAGCGCTCTCCATAGTGTCACCTCGGCGCCCTGTGCACGTGCGTGGGCTCCAGTGTGGGCCTCCACCATTACTCAGTGCTGACTAAGAGGAGAGGAACTGACATGAATGGACACTCAGGGTTATTGTCATGTGTATTCCCAGAGCTTTGGATGTTCTCAAAGCGGTGAGAGAGAAGGACCCTTCACAAATATGGAATTCAGAATTGACCACGAAAAGGTAAAATAAGACAATGAGCTCGGTTGGAAGGTATTGGCATGTACCCACTCCTTAATGAAATAGGAAGAACTAGAATAATGGCAATGCAATAAGGCACCGGCCGGGGAGATGCTTATACAGCCAAGCACCTGTCAACAGAGGGGCATTCATCAGACACTGGGAAGCTTCCAGCTCTCCACTTGATCGTGCGCTAGCAATCCAGCTCCAGTCTGTGATGGGAGAGGGCATCTACGTAAGCAGGTGTGAAAAACAGTTATCTTTCCATAACCTACAGCTCTGGGACTCTCTAGCACCAACAGAAGGTATATCCAGTGGCGTAAGCAAAAGGTTTCAGAGTCCATAACACCCAGGTCCCTGCAGGTCACAGTAGTGCCCAAAGGGAGCTACATTCAGCTATTCCCCGGCACACAGTTGCAACTTTAAGGGGAGACTTCCAGAGCCAGAGAAGGAAGTGGCCCATATAAGGATCTGAAGGGGCACTGAAGAGCCAGTCACTGACTGATCAGTTACTTGGGAAACGGACATTTTGGCTCGAGGGCAACTTGGAAAATTATACAGTAGGGATTCGCTGGCATTCTTTATTATTCCTTTGCCTGAGAGCCCAGATCACAGGACAGACAATGAACACTCAGAGTTAGGAGCTCAGTGAACATCAGTACAGGCTTGAGGTTAATGTTACCAGACTGATAAATTACTCACCTCCAAGGATCAAGCTACGTAAACTCACTAGGTGAGGACTCGGGACAGACAGAGACTGGCAAGGTAAAGAGTGAGTGCCTGTTTCCATCTTTAGATGCTCACTCACAAAACATATCAGAAAGTGGGTTGGGAGATCTGAAGGGTGGAATACGGTTTGTGCCTAATCTGGAGTAAGCCACCACCTTGCGGGGACCCATAGTGTGTGTAGACTTTCCCACATGGGCACATGCTTCTGCACCAAGCAACTGCAGGGCCTTGGCTTTTCCAGGAGAGTTTTGGATAACTCACCACCCTAGAGTTTATTTTAAGAGAACTGGCTTAATTCATTAAAATGGGAAAAGGGAAAAAGGGAGGATATTGAAGGAATTTCCTAGGACAAATTTTCAACTTAAGAAACATAAGTAATGTTCTAGCACAGGAAGAAGCTCAACATTATGTCACCTTCATCATGCAGGCTCTATAGCAATGTATTCGTTCCTTTCTGAACCAAGATTCATTGTCACTTGCTCCTTTACACAAATACCTAATGTTACTAAGGATGCCATGACTCCACATGCCTCTGTAACTGAATGAATATAAACCATAGAATGCAGTGAAACAACCACCCCTGGCTTTTCCCCCTTTCTTTCTATTCCATCCAAGAGACACTTACCTCTTCTTGACCTTATGAAAGCTAAAAATAGTCATGTATATTTTTCCCCAAACCCTGTTTGATGAAATCCATGAGAAGTTAATGTCAACTTTTCAGATTCTGAAACATATCAGGATTATTTTAAGTAGTAATGAACAAATCTCAAATTTTATCCTGGGATTCAGACACTTATTCATCTTTATCCAAATATTTCAAGCTGAAACTTACATTAAATCAGATTGTCTACCAGAAATTCTAATACTTTAGTGAAAGGAGTGGAGAAAAAAAGATGCTGACCTAAGTAACTTTAAAAATGAATTAAGTCCGTAAGGACCAAAGGCAAAGTAACTTGTCTGTAAGCACTCTACTTTAGTTGATAAGGTTGTTTGGTTCCCATGGGGGTATGGGTCAACAATTCTGATACCGCTATAAATGTTGTTTTAGTTCATTTGTCTTGCTATAAAGGAATACCTGAGACTGGGTAATTTACAAAGAAAGGAGGTTTATTTGGCTCACAATTCTGTAGTCTGTGAAGTCCAAGTTCAGGCAGCTCACCAGGCCTCATGCTGCTTCCACTCATGGCAGAAATCAGAAGGAGGTGGCATGTGGGAAAGAGACCAAACCCGATAGTGAGTCTCACTTTATACCAACTTGCTCTCTCCGAGCTAATCCAGTCCTATAAGAGCAAGAACTCACCCCCTCCCGAGTGACGGCGTTAATCTGTTCATGAGCAAGCCACTCCCAGAATCCAAACACCTCCTACTGGGCCTCACTTCTCAACACAGCCACAAGGGCGAACAAGCCTCAACATAAGTTTTGGTGGGACAAACCATATTCAAACCATAGGAGGACAGGAACACATGATCACATGCTGGGAAAGAAGACATCCATCTCTACTTAGAATTCTCCAAAAGGTGACAGGACCAGGACTTTTATGGGAGACAAGAGTAGTGATGTACTGTGAGAACAGAGGAGAATGCTCTACACTAGACCCTGTTTTGTGGCAATAAACACTCCAGGCGTATTTTTGCACGTGCCTTCCCTAGTCACAAACCCAGGGCTAATTTTTTGTCTAAAAGATATGCACAAAAAGCTACAAATACTTATTTGCTCCAGGGAGAAAAATTCTGATATCTGATGTGCACTGATTTTAAAATATGCCCACAATTCTTCGACACTCTTCCCTGCAAGTGGTGGAATCCAATTCTGCTCCCCTTGAGGGTGGGCTGGGCTACCGGCTCACTTCGAATGACCTGAATAAAACAGATGAGACAGTGTGTGACATCAGAGACTAGGTCATAAGCAGTGTTGAGGTGTCCGTGTCGATCTCTCTCTTCCGGGTCACTCATTCTGGGGGAAGTTCTTGGCCCTGCCTAGAGGTCACTAAAGCAGCCTGAGGAACGGACTGAGGTCTGTAGCTCTCGCCCATGGGAGTGGCCCTCCTGGAAAACCCCCGGGCTCAGGAAAGCCGTCAGAGACTGCAGCCTCCAGAGAGACCCTGAGCCAGAGCCACCGAGCTCAGCCACCCCTGAATTCCTCACCCTTAGCAGCACGAGATCGTCAGTTTTTCATGTTTTAAGCTAGTACGCTTTGGGGCAATTTGTTAGGTGGCAAGAGGTGACTAATACATGATGCTATGTGCATGGGAATGTGAACTCAGCGGGGCGTGGAGCAGACACTGCTTGGGTCTGGCCTCGTCCCCCCACCTCTGCCGAAAGCCCGGCGCAGTCCCCACTGTGCGTGGACAGCCGGGACCGCAGCACACGTTCAAGAGAACTGGTCGGGAGACAGCTTTGTAAGAATTTTGAAAGAAAAAAGGTAGCTTGCATGACTCAAAAGGACTTAGTATCTATAAACTGTATGTCGATTTTATTGAAGCTTATAACAAATGTTTTAAAAATAACCCTGTGAGAAAACTGAATAAACACGTGGCAGGCGATGGCAGTATATATGACAGACTTAGTAAATGACTTGGATGGATAAGAATACTGAATTGGAAACAAGAATGTTTAAGTTTGGTAAGAATGAAAGGAAGCTCTGCACTGGGATTTTTTTTAATCAAGCCTATAAATACAAGTTTGGGAAACTAGGTTGTCTGCCAGAAGTTCATGTGAAAAAGTCTACTTAATATGAGCCAGGCAGCACTGTGATGGGCCTTCCAGAGAGCCCAGGAAGCCCTTCACAGAAAGGACGGAAGGCGGGAGGGAGCCCCAGCACCGAGCGGCAGAGCTCGGCCCGGGACTTGCCTTTCTCACTGGGCTGCGGAGTCACTGGGCACGACATGGCACTCCTGCAGTGGGATCCCACTACAGGTGCTGCTACCGGCACGCTCCGTTGTTAGAAGAGAACCAAGTGTGCTGGTGACAGAAAGCACTGGACTCAAGGCGGGTGCGGATGTGGCTGGTGTCTGTCACTGGGAATCTTCTCTGCGGAGGCCAGTCGCTCACGGAAGAAGCTGCCAGGATTCGACAGGACTTCAGACTGCACCAGTGGCTCACAGCCTGGGCTGCCCATGAGAGTCGTCCGAGTGCTTCAAAATGTTTCTATACCCAAGTCAGACCCCAGTCTAATTAAATCGGAGTCTCTCAGCAGCAGGTGAAATCTTGAAACCACATGGCAGGAGATAGTTGAAGGCGCTGGGTTAGGGCGAGGGCTGGAGCAGCCTTTGGACTTTAAAGCTCTCCCTGTGATTCCAACACGTGGCAAGTGTACAAACACTGAGGTCGCTCTCAGTGCTGTGACTCTGTAATTCCAATTTTGGATTCCCAGAAGCCATTCCATGGAGCCACCCACCTGCATTCCTGTGCCTGAGCGGCACCCTGTAGAGGCAGTGGGCATCATCAACAGCCCTCGCTCTCCATTTCTTAGCTGCAGTTTCAAGGCATCTGGCCTCTGCGTGCTGCATCCTCCACTGCAAAATAGGAATAGTAGTTTCTCATAAACCTAAACAGACTTATAAAACCCACTCATATGTGTTTACTCAAGTGTATTTAAAAGGCATGTTCACCAGAAAACCTGTACACAAGCATTTATAGAAGCTTTATTCATAATTGTCAAGACTAGAAGCAACCAAGATTGTGTAAAAAGACTTAGTACTTTCATACAGTAGAATAGTATTCAGCAATAAAAAGAAATCAAGCCACAAAAAGACATGCAAAAACCTTAAATACATATTGCTAAGCAATAGAGTCAGTCTGAAAGACCCACATACTGTATGATCGCAATTATATGATGTTCTGAAAGTGGTTGAACTACAGAGACACAAAATGATCAGTGGGTGCAAGAGATTTGGGGGAAGTGGGGGGAATTTAACTGGTGGAGCACAGGGGTTTTAGGAGGTAAAATTACTCTGTGTGATCCTAGAATTGTGGATATATAACCCGACTCACTTATCAAAAAATAGATATCCCTTTGTGGAGGTGAGGGGAAACTTCCCCTTTCCCCCCAGAGTTCGCTGAAAGATCAACTCACAATTAAGGCAGATTAATAAAAGGAAGAGGTTTATTTACTGTGCGCTGATGAGAATCACAGAGTGATTACCCAATATCCCAATGGGGTCCGGAAAGTTTTATACAGGGCTTTGGGTGGTGAGGAGGGAAGATGAGGGGTATAGGTAATTCTGTTGAGGGGCAATAAAGGGTTGCTAAGGAGGATGAATAGATACTTGGGAAAATGAAGGGATGGAGGAAACAGATTGACTTCTAAATTAACCTGAGAGGCAGGTCTTATGTTTAAGGATTTGGGCCAGGTCTGGTTGCATTCTTGATCTTTCCTGCAATATGGTGAGACAACAGGGAGGGGAGGAAAGTCAATTGTTCTTTTGATGGGTCTGCCTGCTTTATGCAGATAGAGGGAAAGCCCCTTCCAAGGCATTTTTATCTTAAAGGGCCTTCAATTCAAAATATTCTTTACACCAAGGAGTCATATTTGGGGGTGAAACTTCCTGAGCTTCTTCATCTTTCTGCCTATACATAACCCTGTCTATCACAACCCTTAGAACTTCGCAGCACAGAGAATGAAATTTAATGGATGCTAATTTAAAACCAAAATTATCCAGAAGGTCGAGCATCCCCAGGTGGAACGCAGAGTGTGACAAGAGAAGCTACCTCTATTACAAATGTAGAAAACACCCTCACTGCAGGGGCGGGCTGGGAAGGCAACCTAAGGAACTCTAGAGATGAGCCTTTAGTCCTCCAAAGGCAAAAGAAATTGTCCACGCACATTCTACTTTAGTTGACAAAGTTGTTTCCCATAGGGGTACAGGCTCGCAATTCTGATACCTCTGTACACACACTGGAACTGGACAATTTAGTAAACGGATGACAGACGGTGGAGGCAAGTTTCCCAGTGTTGCAGTGGGAAGTCACAGATGAGCAGGGAAGAAAGGCCAAGACAAAGCCTATGAACTGGCCAGCCTCCAGGGGCTGGGGGGGCGGGGGGGGGGGGGGCTGGAGCCACCTGGGAGTTTTAACAAAAGACTTAACCTGCCTCAGGGATGCAGGCCAGGCTGCAGCTCCCAAAAGAAGGGGGGGAAATTTTAAGGAGACAAAAAAAATCTTTCTGCCCTTTTTTTTTTCAGGCCATTCCCCCTGTTACAGAAGTATCCACGCAGTGATGGGTGAGATTGGAGATATCAGCAGGAGCTCCTGTTTTGCTTAAAATAGATACAGCTGGTTACACACATACTTATTTTTAGGTAAGTGTCTATACCTGGGTTACTATACAGACACATACCTCTATGCCCTGCAGGCTGAGATGGCCCAAAAGCAGTGATGCTTGCACACTTCGAACCCGGAGTGGTTTTAAATACCATTCTGCAATGAAAGGGACCAGGACTCATTGGAGAAATGACTGATTCAAGCCCCAGGATAGGCAATATGTAATCTGAGTCTGGAGCTTCTTGTAGTGCCAGAAAGTAAAAAAGTGCTAAAAAAAGTTTGTCTTAATTGATGTGGGTAAGCCAAGGGAGCACAGCCAACTGAAACAGCTCCCACTGGATGAAGTTAGAACAATTCAGGCAACAAAATTAAAGTTTTGGATCATAATTCAAAGTGTAAAACAAATATCCGTTAGTCCATACTAATATACATAAGTGAATGATTGGATAAATAAACAAATGGAAAAACCAGACAAATCTGTGCAGAAGAATTCTAAATAATTTACGCAGATGATTCACCCCGAAGGAAGTGAAGTGTAACTCCCCACTCCTTAAGCGCGAGCTGTCCGCGCCGACCTTCCACAGAGCACAGTGTGGGGAGTGGCTTCGCGGGAGACACCTGACCAACAACTCCCGGCCGTGTGACCACCGTGTGTCACCTCGATGTGGTGTGATGGAAGTGGCAATTTGTCTCCACGCCAAAAGCCGATCATGAGAAGTCCAAATGGAGAGCATTCTACAAAATGTCCAACCAGGACTCCTCCAAGTCGCTGAAGTCACCAGGAGCAAGCAAAGTCTGAGAAATTGTCACTGCCAAGAGGGGCCATCTCTACCAAATGCAAGAGGGTTTCTTAGATGCCATCCTGGGACATGAAGGGAACGTTAGGTAAGGACAAAGGAGTCTGAAATGGGTACCGACTTTCACTAATAATAACAAACCAACGCTGCCTCATGCTAAGGTCTGGATGTTTGTGTGCTCCCCAAATTCACATGCCGGACCCTCATCTCCAGTGCAATGGCAGGAAGAGACAAGGGCTTCTGGAGGATACTAGGTCACACAGGCAGAGCTCCACGAGTGGGACTGACGCTTTTACATAGAAAAGGCACCAGAGAGCTGCGTGCGCCTCCAGCCCGTGAGCACACGCAGAGAAGGCGCCGCCTGCGAACCAGGAAACAGACCCCCACCAGGCGCTGAGCCCGAGGGGGTCTCGATCTGGGATTTCCTTGTATCTAGAACTGACAAAACGCATTTCTGCTGTTTTTATGTTACCCAGTCTAATCTTATAGCAGCCCAAATGCACTAACACAGGTCATTTATTATAACGAACACACCAAACCTAACCTAAGATGCCCATAATGGAGACAACTGGGTTGGAGCACATGGTAACCTCTATACAATTTCCAATTTCTCTGTACATCGAAAACTGTTCTAAAAAAGTGAAGTTTACTTTAAAAAGTAAAAAGAAATGAAACTGTATATGTACATCGTGCTCTAGTTGGTAAATGTGTTTCTCACAGAGGTATGAGTTGACAATTCTGAAAGTACGTCTGTACCAAGAATGACCAAGTCAGTGACTCAATGGCACACAATGGGGTCCAGTTGCACATTCTAAGAACAAAAGTTACCGAAAAAAGCAAGAGGCGGCATCCAGAACTAGCTACTAGATCAGCGTCAGAGACAATAGTGTAAACTTAAAGCTTAGTTTATCTTACACATGTGCTAGGTAAATAAATACAGAAACAGTCATAAATACATGTGCACACATGTGTACGTCCTGCTCTGTCTGCTGGGAGGACCTAGAAGCAGAGACATCTCAGTAATGGTGAGCACACCCATGGCTCAATTTCGGTTTCTAAATAACATCCCCCAGTGAAAGGAATGAGGGCTCCTTGGAGAAAGGGCTGACCCCAGCCCCAAGGCAGGGAAGTACAGGATGCCCTTCAGCACCTTAGGATGCCAGAAGTTAAGGAAGCACTCAAAAACCAGGCAGATGAAGGCATGCCAAAGGGACACAGGGGCAAGCTGAGAGCACTCCACTGGCCAAATCCCAATAATCTGAACATCAAAATAAACCATGTCAAAATGATCCACAGCATTGGATTATACCCTAAGGAATAAAATCAGTACCCATGAGTCCATACCGATTTAAATAAATGATTAAGTAAATGGGGAATAGTGACAAATTGTCCTTCCAGAAGCATTCCAAATAATATATGAAGATTCTGCCCCAGATGCAGTGGAATGCCCCTCCTTCGGTGTTGGCAGGACTTCCAAGGAGCAGGGTGATAGTCACCTCACTGCGAGGGTTCCTGGCGACAGCACCTCCGCCAAGTGTTAGAGGTCAACATCACAGTGGTACGTCACTCTCAAACCACATGCCCCTGCTGTGAGATAACAGCATGTCGCCTCAGAGACCCTTCATCCCAGCCCGGTCCTGAGAAAACATCAGACAAACCCACGCTGAGCATTCTACCTGCTTACCTGACCAGGGCCGGTCAAACACAGTCAGCTGACAAGCACAGCCTGAGAAACTCGGACCACTGGGGACTCAGGAGACGCGACGACTAACCGTAATGCGGAATCTTCCATGGGTTCCTGGGACAGAAGCAAACATTAGTGGAAAAACTTGTGAAATTCTAATAAATTCTAGAGTTTGGTTAATAGTCACTTATCAAAGTTGATCTCCGAGTTTTGACAAATGTAGCACAGTTATGCAAGATGTTAACGTGGGACAGCAGAGTGAAGGGTAGACAGGGACTTTCTGTACTTGCAACTTCTCTAGAAAACTGAAGTTATCCCAAAATAAAAACTTAATTAAAGATAAATAAAGATCAAAAAGTTCTTTTACTCTATGTTCTTTTATTTGGTCACAACTTTGTCAAAACTATGAAGCCTCGACACGCCATTATTTTTGTGAGACGTGTATTGTTAATAACTGCAGTGCGGTCCTGAGCATGCCCAGTATTTGTAGCGCACTCGTGTCCACAGGGGTGTCTTCAGGCCAAGCGGCCTCGCAGCCCGGAATCAGCCCCCCCAGCTGGGGCTGCACCGACAGCATGAACTGCGAATGCACTATGGGTGTCAGTTCTGAGTGGCTAAACTGTTTGAGAGATCCTTGTGGATTAGAAGTTGCTTCTCAAAGATTCAAGAAAAATAAAATGTAAACTGGACAAGCTCAGAATGATCTCGGGGATCCTGGAAACTTCACCTACTGAGCAGACATTCTAAACAATCGGTGGGGTTGGGAGAAAGCCAATCTGCCAGCGCCACTCTGGGTGCTTCCGGTCTGCGGACCCCACGACCCTGGGAGCCAGCACGAGGCTCCTGTGGCACGGAGGTCCCGGGGCTAGTGAGCCCACGTTGGCGGGAGCCTCTGAGCCCCCAGCAGGTGTGAGCATGCTGGCACGACTGGGGCACCCAAAGGGACAGCTTCGATCCCAAAGCCCACCCAACCCCGTTTCATTGATTCTAAGATGCACCTTTTTTATAATTCCATCTTTTAACATCTCTGTTAATTGGAAGGTGTCATAACTAATAACATCTTAGAGTCAATGAATCGGCATAAATTACATTCCAGAGATATGATTAATACAACTGACTAAAGCAGATGGAAAGTGCAGGGTAGGGCAGCCGAACGCGCTTGCTAAAGTAGCTGCCTGTCTGGGGGTCAGAGGAAAACAGCAGAGGCGTGTGCTTTGGGGCCATGGAGATGGGGGAAGGAGGGCACGAACAGACGGCAGCTGCCCTGGACCCGGCTGTCGCCCTCTTTTCCTTCGCTGTGCCCTCATGCTGTCCGAGGTCCTCACCCACAGATGCCCAGGGCCTGTGGCCACCACCCGCAGGTTCTAAGCCCCATCTGGGCCCTCCGCAAGGCCTGTCCTTCCACAGAGGCGCCAGGCTCTGGCCGCGCCTCACGGGCTGCTCTCCCCTGCTCCCAGCAACACCTCTGCTGCCACACACCCACAGTCACACTCACAGAGACACACACAGTCACACTCACAGTCGCACTCACAGATACACCCACAGACACACTCACAGTCACACTCACAGACACACCCACAGACACATTCACAGTCACACTCACAGATACACCCACAGACGCACTCACAGTTACACTCACAGATACACCCACAGTCTCACACACAGACACACAGATACACAGTCTCACCCACAGACACACTCACAGACACACAGTCGCACTCACAGATACACCCACACACAGTCACACTCACAGATACACACACAGTCACACTCACAGACACACTCACAGTCACACTCACAAATACACACACAGTCGCACTCACAGATGCACACAGTCTCACACACACAGATACACAGTCTCACCCACAGACACACTCACAGTCGCACTCACAGATACACACACAGACACACTCACAGTCGCACTCACAGACACACCCACAGAAACACTCACAGTCACACTCACAGACACACCCACAGACACATTCACAGTCACACTCACAGACACACATACAGTCACACTCACAGTCGCACTCACAGATACACCCACAGTCTCACACACAGACACACAGATACACAGTCTCACCCACAGACACACTCACCCACACACAGTCGCACTCACAGATACACACACAGTCGCACTCACAGATGCACACACAGTCTCACACACACACAGATACACAGTCTCACCCACAGACACACTCACAGTTGCACTCACAGATACACATACAGACACACACAGATGCACATAGTCACACACACAGACACACACAGACGCACACATAGTCTCACACACAGACACACTCAGACACACACAGATGCACATACAGTCACACTCACAGATGCACACACAGACACAGTCTCACACACAGACACACTCACAGATGCACACACAGATACACACAGTCACACTCAGATACACAGACACACAGATGCACACTCAATCACTCACAGATGCACACACAGACACACACACAGTCTCACACATAGACACACTCACACACACACACACAGATACACACACAATCACACTCAGATACACACAGACACACAGAGATGCACACAGAGTCACACACACAGATGCACACACAGTCTCACACACAGACACACTCACAGACACACACACAGATACACACACAGTCACACTCACAGATACCCAGAGACACACAAATGCATGCACAGTCGCACACACAGACACAGATACACAGTCACAGTTGCACTCACAGACACACTCACAGTCTCACACACAGACACACACACGGAAACACAGACACACCCACAGTCTCACACACAGACACACAGAAACACAGATACACAATCTCACACACAGACACACACATGCACACACAGATACACACACAGTCACACTCAGATACACACACAGGCACACACACAGTCACCCACACACAGATGCACACACAGTCTCACACACAGACACACTCACAGACACACACAGATACACACACAGTCACTCACAAATACACACACAGACACACAGATGCATGCACAGTCGCACACAGACACACAGATACACACAGTCACACAGATGCACACATAGATACACATACAGTCACACTCACAGATGCACACACACACAGACACACAGTTGCAACACAGACACACTCACACACACACACACAGATACATACACAGTCACACTCAGATACACAGATGCACACAGACACACACACAGTCACACTCACAGACGCACACCCAGACACACAGATACACAGTCATACAGACACACAGATGCACGCAGTCTCACACACTCACAGACGAATCCAGTCACACACACAGATGCACACACACACTAACAGATACACACACAATCGCACACACAGACACACAGATACACACAGTCTCACACACAGATGCACACACAGTCTCACACACAGATGCACACACAGACACACTCACACACACACACTCCCAGTCACACACAGAGACACACTCACACACCCACAGAAACACACACAGACATACTCACCAATACATGCACCCACAGACACACAATCCCTCACACACATTTACACACATCACATGCTCACACACACACCCACATTCACATACATTTACACTCATCACTCACACTCAAAGACAAGTACATTTACACACATCACTCAGACATAAAAGACAGACACACACATTTACACACATCACACAGGCGCTCTCACACGTGCTCACACACATACTGCACACATGCACGCACACAGGCACACTGAGTCACTCTCACTCACACACACAGTCGCATAGGCTTGGCGCCCAGTCTCAGCCTCCGTCAGTCCCACCCCAGCCCCCCGTAGCCCTCGTGCTCCACTGATTGGCGAAGCTCTGGAGCATAGAGTCCTGGCCATGCAGGTTTGCTGAGGACAGACGGGTTTCCAGGACTGCCTGATGTCCTCCCTGCTCTGAGGGGAGACAGGGAAAGAACCAGGGCTGCAGGAAGGCACAGACACCCACATGTCCCCTGTCCACCAGACCCACCAGTGGCAGGCTCAGAACCTGGAGCCCAGATCCAGCGCAGCCTGTGCGGCAGGCACCTGCCCACCCTCTGTCCCAGGGCTGCTGCTGGAACACGCTGGCGGTGGGCCCTCAGCCCAGGGAAATGGGGTCTGGTTCTTGGACCCCCACACTAGCTCTTTAGAGGCTCGGCCCCTCCAGGACACACCTGTGGTGGTGGTGCCCCTGCCCAGCGGGCCTCCAGGGGGCATTCACCAGACCTTTCCACAAAGACAGATGGAGCACCTGCTGTATGCCTGTACTCGGATGCATAGATGCTAACTGGGGAAGGGGCAGGAACACGCCAGAGACCACCCAGGACAGTGCCCAGCGCTGAGGGGAACTCACAGCAGGAAAGCGGGGGCCACAGCACAGGCGGCTCCCTCAGGGCACTGCTCAGAGAGGCCCCTGCCAGACGGTGGCTCCCGCGTGCCCCGAAGGTCCCAGTCCTAGGGAGATGAGAGCGGGGACGCAGGGGCAGGGACCGGCTCTTGCCCCAGGAAAAGGAAACAGGGAAGTCTGTGGTCAGGCAAGTAGACAGCAGATCAGAGCTTGGTAAACCAAGACCAGGCAGACAAACCGCACCAATGTTATCAGAAAACGTGGGCCACGGGCCCTGTGCGGCCTGCGCTGCACGGGATGAAGGTTCTGAAAGGTCCCGGGGCAGCTGCGTGCAGACCCGTGTGGAAGATAGGCCGGGCGGGGCAGGATGAGCGGAGGGCCACAGGAGGAGGCAGGGAGGATGCAGAGCACTTGGGGGGAGGAAGCCGGGCTCGTCAGCCGCCGCATGCGTGGGAGTGCGGACGGAAGGGCCATTGTTGTTGCTCAAGTGACCGGAGTGGGTGGTGGTCTCATTTCCTGAAATGGGAATTCCGGGGGGGCGGGGGGGGGGGGAGGGGTGATGATCCAGACCCACGTCATATCCCTGTTAACTTTTACATCCCCAGACGTCCTGGAGGCGAGGCGAGAAGACGGGTGGGCGTGCTGGCGACTGAGGCAGGCGAGGAAGGAACTCAGGCTTTGGAAATCATCCACTTACACATTTGTTTTCAAACCAAACCCTGGCCAGGGCCTCCCAGGTGGAGGCTTCACATCACATCAAGGACGTTTGGGGCCCAGGCCCAGCGTGGTTTGCAAGGAGTGGGGACAAGATGAGTCTGGGAAAGGGCAGAAGAAAGGGCGGTCCCGGACCGCCCAGGAGGGGGCCTGCCCAAGAGCCTGCTGTCCCCGAGACCCGGGCGCAGGCCCTGGCGCACCTGCCGCCCGACCGCAGCCAGGCCCAGCCGATGGGATTACTCCCTCTGCAAGTTTTTAATGGAACGGAGAAATCTCCCTATGTGAAAGGGGAAACTGTGGACACGTTTTCCTCACGGTAGGCACCGACTGCCGCAACTCACCAAGCTGGAGCTCTGCTCCAGACTTCCCTACAAAACGGGCTTTGTATTTCCAGTTGCCCGTGGGGCATTCCACGGATTCTGACAAGTTCTCCATTTGTCCCCACGGTGGGGACAGCCTCGCCCACCGTGAAGCCTGTGGAAACCACCCCCGCCCCCCTGGACGGACCCTCTCGCTTTCTGAAGGCGAGGCACATTGTTTCTTTCCATTACAGCAAGTCATGAACATTAGCTCATTGAACTTTCCATCTTTAATGAGCTTAGCGCTCAGCAGGGGTGCAAACTTTTTGGAGAGCAAATGGAATTGGGCCCTCTGCTTGCAGCCTGCATCCCATCGCTGCTCTTAGCAGAGAGAGGAGCCTGTGGAGGCGTCCCTGGGGCTCTCCAGGATGTCTCTGAAGCCCAGAAACATTGTGAACTGATGCTCCTAGATACGTTTTCTGGAAAGAGAGTGCAAAGTTTCATTGAAATTATCAGAGATATGTGATAATTCTTTTTCTTCCATTGTGTTGTATTTATTGGATACTAATCTTATTTCCCCCAGGGTTAGCTCTGAATAACTCCAGGGAAAAGGCTATCCCTCTCTTAACCTCATGCTGCTGATTTGAATGGAAATATGGCACATTTCTCTTAGAATCTGGTTCCCACAGATCCTTCATCCTCAGAGTTGAGTCATGGATTCCTGGGTGGCTTTGGTCCGGAGTCCCTCCTCCTCCAGCCAACACTACAGGTGATGCAAATACTTCACTCAGAACTAACTCTGCAAGGTCTCTCAAGCCTGACCCTGCCTTGAGAAGATTTGGAACCCAAGAGGGCCACATCTCAGGTACTGAGTGGGTCTGAGAAAACAGGAAGCCCCCATGATGGCCTCTCTAACTGAACCCTATTCAAAATCGCTGGGTCTTTGTCACTGGCCTTTGTACAGCGTGGTGGTTTCTCTTCCATCCAGAAACATTTGGGGAGCCCCTTCCAGATCTCTACTCTCATCTAGGCACCACAGAGTCAGTTGTGAACAGAACAGAGAAAAATCTCTACTCTAGCGGAATTTACCTCCTGATGGGGCAGACAATGAACGAGATAGGTAGGAAAACACATATCCTAGGTTAGCTGGTGATAAGTGCTAAGAGGAAAATAAAAACAGAATGACAACGATGATAAAGAGTATCATCGTAAACTTGCACCTTGCACCACCTGCGGGACTAGTCTCAATATTCTGCCTTCATTTGCTCATTCAGCCTCCAAGACAGCTGCCTGAGGCTGGCATTGCTAAAATCCCTATTTAAATTCAACATGGGTGAGGCACAGAGGTGAGTGCCTTGCCCAAGATCACACAGCCCAGTGCTGGGCCCAGGGTGGAGGGACAGGGAGCAGGAGGCTCGGAGGGAGGGAGAGACTAGGGACAGGCAGCCAGGGCAGGCTGCCTGGTGTGCTGCACGCTTTTGCAGTGTGCTCACCGAGTTTAGCTGCTGCCCTCAGCTGCACAGGTAGCTGGAACCCTGGTGCTGGGACCTTTTCACCCACGGGAGCCATCAGTAGCTTGCTCGACACCCTTCTTTCCTACCTTCCCACCCATGTCTGCTTCTTCAGGAAGAGAGAGAGAGGGAGAGAACAAACACACTTATGTAGACTTTGAATGCTGTGTAAAACCTCATATTTATGGAGCAATTTAATTTAAGGAAAACAAATGGTAGAATGAAGTAAATAGGTAACAAAAGCCTGGCATATGTCCCCCTAGAAGACATGAAGAATTGTTTCCAGAACAAATGGTTTGGAATGAGAGCTTCCATACCTTGAGCATAAACTAGGATCTGCCAATGGTGAGAAAAATTTAAAATGCTTTCCTCAGATTTAAAGGATGAGAAGCTTGGAAATATTTTTTAGAGGAACAGAAAGGAAGCAGAAGGACAGTGGCATGTGTAGGTTGCAGTGGCACAGTGGAGCAAAGGTTGGTCTGCAAAGAGACTTTCACTAACCTCCTCCCTGAAACCAAGGGGGCTTGCCAAAACGACGTCTGAGTGAGAGATAATTATGGGGGAAATGCCAATTCCACGTCTCATATCTGTGCACTTTGCTGGTGTGGTCAGAGCCCCACGGAGATGGGATATGAAAAGATAGCCGGCAGGCGAGGGAGGGCGGAGCAGTCTTGGAGCAATGCCAGACAATGTGGAAGTCATTGGGCTTTACCAGCCTCATTTCCATAATCGAGTTTGGATGCACAATAGCTGAAGAGTGTGCTGCAGATTCCATTTGCTGGCGTTCTGGGGTCACAGCGCCGCACGGAAGGTGGTCAGCCTGTTGCTTCTGCAGCCACTCACAGAGTCCAGAGACCATGGCAGTTCTAACCTGCCTGCGTGTGTGACACCGAAGCTCTGCTCCCCATCCCGCCCTGTCCTGCCTTCGGGTCAGCTGTTCATCTCACTGCTACCATGTAAGAAATGACCATTTATGGGGTGAGAGTCCATTCTTTTCCAACTGAGAAAGTAGACATCAAACTGCAAAAATCAATGAGGCATTAAAAAGTTTTAAAACCTCAGCACAAGCAGTGACACCTTCTGCTGTGTAAGAACTGACCAACTTTGGCCCATTTCTCTTTTCTCCAGCACAGTGAACCACCGTGGTGCTAGACAGTCAGAACACACCGGCGTGCAGCCTTTGCCCAGCTCCCGCAGTGAACGAGCGCTGCATCCCGGCGCAGGCTTTGCACCCTGTGAGGGCCGAGCCCGGGTGACAGTCCTCGGGTGAGAGCTCGCTGAGTCAGCACAGAGAAGAGACGGCCAACAGGCTGCCAGTGCTGTGCGTGGTGATTCTCGCAGAGCACAGAAAATGAAAGCTGGAGAAACTGCCCTTAGACGGGAAGGGCCAATATGTCCCCCACTGGGCCCAGGGCAGGCCGATGACCTATCGGAAACCTTCCCACTGAGACCAGACTCCCCCTCAAGGTCTTACTCTGCACACATTCCAGGCAGCCCAGTCCACCCTTCGGGGCTGAACTGAAGACAAAATCTACGCCCCTTGGAGGGGTAGGTGGGGGTGCAAGGCTGAGCTCTGCATTGGCGCCTGCGGCCCGGGTGAGCAGCAGGAAGGCGCAGTGTGGGAGCCTCTCTCTCGTCTGTTGTCCACGTCTCCCTGGGGCCAGCGCCTGCCTGTGTCTGGGGAGAAGAAGAAAACAGGTCAGCTTGTCTCAGGTGTTGCTGAAGGCTGCAGACGGCCACCACAGGGCTAACATGTCGACACAGTGCCTGAAATCTGGACCCCAACTAACCTGTCTGGAACCCAGTTTGCCAAGTGCTAGCTGTGCAACCTGACCTCTCAGCTTACTCATCTGTGAGATGGGGACAGTAATAGTGTCTACCATACAGAATGTCACTGGAAGAAACCAAGGGCTCAGCATTTGTGAAGTATTAACACTTGGAGGTGGCTGCCATACGAGACACAAGCACAAAATACCAGCTGTTGCTGTCACTGCTGCTATCGTGGGCACGGCCAGCAGCTGGGTGGGGTGGCTGAAAACAGCAGGCAGTGAGTTCGTGAGAACAGGTAAAAGGCTCCAGAGAGGGGCCCGGCGACCACGAGGGCTGAACTCTGGCAGGAGCAGTGGGCTGGAAGGGACAGTCTCAGCTCCAGGGCGGGTGGTGACATGAGGAGGGCCATGGGCTGTGGGGCCCCAGAGCACAAGAGGGGAGGGCTGGTTTCCAAAGCTGGAAGGTGACAGGACAGAGAGAGACCCTGGGCCGCCCAGGAAGTACGCCCAGTGAGAACCGGGGCCTCTGGACTCTTCTCAGATTCAATTCTTCCTGTCAGAACAGGCTCCTGAATCCTTGTTTCTTACTGCTTTTATCATTGCTCCCCAATCTGCCTGGGAACCCCAAGTTTCGCCTTTAAGTCATTCAACAAGGCTGGACTCTCATCAGAATCTCCTCTGTAAGTCAGCCACTGGGAAGAACACCAGTCAGATTTCTCAGGCTCGGGAAGGACGCACCATGACAGGATGCCCTCTGGCCCCTCATTCCGGAAGCCTCTTACGGTGACCTCCGAGTGGGTCCCCCACACTGGAGGGGCTGCTTGGACAGTGCTGGATCCAGGCGTCCTCACATAGACATGTTTGTCCTCACTGGTTTTCCATGCAGTCCCAGGAGACAACCAGAGCTGGAAAAAGACATCTGGGGGCAAATGACAAAGTGCGATTCGATACCCTTATCTGGAATAAGCATAGTGCTAATTAGCAGCATCATTCCTTAAGCAATAGCAAGGAGAGCCTGTAGCAGATCTTAAACTCTGATGGACTTTGTCCAAGCTGACAGAGTGGATTCTTAAATCTGAAATCATCTGTAGCTGCCACTTCCA
Organism: Varecia variegata; assembly: GCA_028533085.1. Classification (NCBI taxonomy): domain Eukaryota; kingdom Metazoa; phylum Chordata; class Mammalia; order Primates; family Lemuridae; genus Varecia; species Varecia variegata. The sequence goes on from CM052438.1 coordinate 90,040,453, forward strand.
GAACGGGGATGCTTTTCAGAGCTAAATTACTTCTGGCTCCACAGTAGCATCTGCCCATGAAATAAGTTTCTACCAAAGGCTTAGACTCTCCAGCAGCCATTGTCTGGAACAACCTCAAAACTACATTTTTGCCATTTGAGACTCTTTTCCACAATTGCCAGCCACCTTGCCTGTTAGCATGCCTGTGGGAAGGATGGTCTGGCTGTCATGGCCTTGACTTCCTAACTGAAGTTGTCCTTGAGTCCTTTATGGCCATCAGACATGACACCCAGTGAAAAGGATGCCAGTTGCATTTAGACTTTTTCAAAACCTGCCACTTCCCAGGAGAAAATTTAGCCCAACAAACAGGGGTGCAGAGCTTGACTCTTGTCACAGCTGAACTCTAAGAATTCTCATTTACAAACTCCCAGAAAGGGAATCAGTGATCTTTTCCACATAGCATTAATGGGGAAGTAAAAATGACTTTTGACTGAGGGAGTGTTTTTGCAAAGTGGAAATCACATCCACTTGTTAATCTTCAAAAACTCCAGGCTCTGTAGACAGCCACTCAGGAAGACACTAAGTGTGTGGGTTACAGGGGTGATCAGGGGCTCAGCAGACAGACCCTGGAGGCCCCACAGTGAGCAGCTCACCCCTGGGAACTCTCCTCCTGGCAAACATTTCCCGGATGGCAAACCTGAGTCCTGCCGGCGGTGGTGAATGCCTACCACCATATTTCCACACGGTGCCCACAGTTACCATGAAATGAATCTTCTCTGGAGAGCATGAGAGCTCTTTTAGCAGGGAAATAAGGATTTATAGTTCGCCCCCCTTGTGGGTTTGTTAATAAAATAAGGATTTATAGTTCACAACAATGTAGTGGTCCTAACCTCAGCATCCTCATTCTACCCCCAGAGTTCTTTCTGTCGGTTACCCCCAATTACATGTAACACAGGCTCCGTCCAGACAGAGACAGTGTGTTTTAGCTTGATTAAAGTAAGCCCATGGGCAACAGGATAGATTCCTAACCCCTAACTTTTACTTAAACTCAAAGACATGAACAGGAAAATGCATAAAACAAATCTGCCAAGTCCTTGAACGATGTTTCAGTTTTCTCATGCCTCAGAATTATTTTCTCATGCCAGGCTGTTATTTTCTCCAATGTGATTCCCATGTGAGAGCAAGAGCAGTGCAGCCTTTCCATGTGCCTTAATCAGTCAAAGAAGGACTTTCTATCAAAAGCCTGAGCCAGACTTGACCTGGAAGTTTGTTGGTCATTTCCACTAGCTCACCCCAGCCCATCTGCACGGACCTGTGCTAAATTCCTCTGCCTAAGAGGTAATGGTTGCCTGAGGTTGGTTCCAAACCCTGCTCTTATCATACTGAACTTAGAGAATTCTGTGAGAAACTCAGAAGGCTGCAGATATCTGAGGCAGCTGCTAGGCGTGTGCTAAGAAAACCCAGCCTCGATCGGGAAGCAGAGCTCTCCATGCATCCTTGAAAACCCCCGTGGGACGTCAGCCCTCCTGCACCTGGAAGGGCGAAGAGACGTCGAGGCTCTGGGTTAAGAAGGAGGAGGGCTGAGAAGTTGGGCAACAGCGACAGCAATAAGCCCTTGGGCCAGAGGCACGCAGCCCACTGCACAGTAACAACCACACAGGAAGACATCAAGTTCAAGGACCCTACAGACAAGCAAAAAGCTGATTTTTCTTGCTATTACATTGTGAAAATCTCACCTTTCATTTTCTTTTAAGGAGTATTATTCAGAAGGTTAAATTTGTTGAGTTAAAATATCTCCTGAAAAGCTTCATAAATTTTGGTGGCCCTGGTTCTCTTCCTCTGCGCTTCCCACCAAGGTTAATATTAAATATACAAACTCCCTCCTCTTTCCTTCCAAATCTTCTTTTTTTCCAAGCCGTGCGAGTACATGGTTAGGCTCCGTTCCTGTTCCCAGCAGAGCGCACAGTCGCCTCTGCCAGACTCCCATAGCTGCCGTCCACGGGTCCGCCTGCCGCCGCGACCCCTACCTGAAAGGTGTCCTGGGAAGCCTCGCTCATCTCATCCCCAGAGGAATCCCAGAATCCCGGAGCCACAGTGCACAGCTGGCCCCGAGACTGTTGCGCAAACTTTGAGGCCACGGCCAGCAAACGGTGAGAACAGGGCTGGGCAAGGCAGAGCCGTGTGCCCGAGCCGACCGCACTGAGATCGGGGTGAGGGCGATGGCCCAGGGCGACGCGGGTCACTGTTTCCACCCTGCGTGTCCGTCCTTCCCGAGTGCCGGGCGGCTGTGATATTACAATTGTTTCCATCTTGGTAACTATCTGCTGCATCATAAACACAAAATTATGACTTCATGAGAGGACCGGCCAAATGAGAAGCATAACTGTGAGGGAAAGAATGCTTGTTAAAGTAAAACTATTTTCAATAATCAAAAAAGATTGAGAAATTAATTCTGGCCAAGAAACTTTTCTATTTATATGTTCTCAGCATTACAGCTATGTCTGAATCTGCCCTGCCCACACGACAGTCTAGAATACAGAAGCCTCTGAAGAGAGACAGTGGAGGTGAGCTGCCCCTGGGCCTTCCCAGGGACAGTACCTTCTGCCACAGGGGTGGGACCTGTTCTCTTATGATGCTGAAACAAAAGGACACTGACTTTCCACGAGCCTCAGCGTGGAAAACAGCTAATCTCTACCAGCAAACACTGATGGGCCATTTGATTCATCTCTAAGCAAAAATCTGAGAGCCTCTCCACAACGAAGCCCCAGGAGGAAGGAGGATGCAGGAGCAGACTGGGAGGTCACGCGGCTGCAGCCACCACGTCCCTCCCTCCAGACCTGCACGAAGGAACGAAGGCGAGTTCTCCAGCTCCGCCAATCAGCCTCCAGCGCCAGGCCTGCTGCCCTTGCTCCAGCAGCCTCTGCCAGCTGTGGGGTCCCAGCTCCTTGCTAACACGGTGTGAACATACCTTTTCCAAAAGGGGAAGAAAAGATACGCAGCACATATAAATATACATTATACACGTACAATACATGGAGTGTGTATAGAACATAAAGATTTGATATAAAAATATGAAATCAAGACCACACAGCAAGCAAGGAACACAATGCAACTGCAACATACATTTTTCCCCCAATAGTGCATTAAATGCCACCAGGCCTTAACTGCTATCCCACCATCATAAACAGAATGTTGGGAGAAAGCAAAGATTTTAGTTTTATACATGCACATTAAACATTAGCACCAACAGATTTGAGAGCACATGTTACCTGTGCCTTGGACACACAGGGTCATGCAGACAATTAAAAGAATCTTACTGAGTTTCCAAGTAGAACAAAAGTGTCCAGGGACCTTCTTTTTTTCTTTTTCTCTCTTTTTTTTTTGCCCTGCCCCCACCCTCTGAAATGAAGCTGTCCCATTTGCACAGAACACCTCTGCAAAAGATAGGATCGAAATCCTTTATGTGAAAAGAGTGCCGCCCTAGGGGACTTGCGGATCACACCCTGGACGGAAGACCGTGTGGGAGGCAGGCGGGGTCTTGCGGGAGATGCTGCAGAGTGAGCTGTGGCTGCACGGGAAACACCTCCTAAAAGTCGGAAGAAAAAGTGTGTATTCAGCAGCTGGGGGGGGAGGTAAGCGTGAGGGAGAGAGGAAATAACTCACAAATCTGAATTGTGCTCTAAAATGCAATATATTCCATCTTGTTCTACCGAATAGCTGGCAGGAAACGTACTTTGACTTTTATATCCTTTTCTCCAGACAAAGAGCTCTGTGTGTCACTGTGTATTTGAATAGGTGTGCGTGTGGGACAGCCGCTGAGAAGTGACCCCGTTCCTACGGCAGGAGAGAGGGACGCTGATGCCGGGGAAACACAAAGCCGCCTGCAGGAGTCCACACACCAAATGACAAAATAGCACCCATCTCAAAGAGAAAATCTGAACTCGCATCGTGTCGCAGATCCTACAGATTGCTAAAAGGAGTGCAGTGCTTTTCTAGAATCTACAAAAACACTTCCTGTGTTCAACTCACTGCTGCCATTAGTTCTTTTCAGGAAGTAACTGAATCTCTCGCTGTCTCATTACGTTAGCTGTAAAATGAGAATGGTAATACTACTTATCTCGTGGGGCTGTTATGAGGATTAAACAGTTAGTGTAAAGCGTATAAACAGTGGTGGGCTCTAACCAAACCTTCGCTGTTGCTGTTGTGGGGAGGTTAGACCTCCAGCACTATTTGGGGCACAGTGGGACCTCTGCCAGCGCGTAGTGGCTGATGCTGTTGCTAGGAGCAGACTTCTCAGAGCACCCGCACTGCGCGCCTGCCACATGGCCTCTCGCCTGCACGCCTGCTCCCACCCTTCAGGCTTCACTGTGTCTGCCACTCGTGCCATTCGTTCTTTAAGAGGTCATCCCAACATTTTTTACGTTTACTTTTATTAACACTTCCCCAACCACCCGCAAACTCCACAAAAATCTGTTCCTTTTTCTACCTTTCTTGATTTGCCAAAAGCATGGCCAACAAGGGGAAATGAAAAAAAAAAATAGTTCTAAAAATCTTTATATCCCTTTCGCTGCCACAGAGAGGCAAAGGGGCCAAAGGAGATGGTGAAGAAGGGGAAGGAAGGTCCTATGAGTGTCAGGGAAAAAAGTGGATTTGGATTGAAATTGGCCAAGAACATCTTTGTGAACCTAACACTTGGCTTCCTTTATTAATATGCTTTTCAATAAATCTACTTTCAACATCAGAGGAGAAATTGACCAAATCACTTTGTCTAAATTTTTGCCCAATTTCCTAATATGTTCATAAAGATTTGTATATTATTCATTTTTGACTACATTTTTATTTTGAAATTTATAGATTCACATGCAATTGCAAGAAATACTACAGAGAGATCCCTGTACCGTTTATTCAGATTCTCCCAGTGCAGCATCTTGCATGACTGCAGTACAGTATCACAGCCAGGACATCGACACGGTACAGTCAAGAGACAAAACATTTTCCTTGCCACGAGGACAGCATATATTGACATTTTGTGGCCACACACCCATATACCTCTCACACCCACCACCTCCTTAATCCCAAACACTAGTCTGTTTTCTGTTTCTATAATTTCTATAACTTCAAAATGTCGACTGAACAGTATGTAAGCTTCCAGGACTGGTTTTTTCCACTCAGCATAATTCCCCAGAGATGCTTCCAGATTGCTACATCTACCGATAGCTCCTTTTTGTTACTGAGTAGTGTTCCACAGCATGGATTTGCCAGTTTAACCATTCATTCTTTGAAAGACATCTGAGTTGTTTCAAGTTTGTGGCTATTGCAAATAAGGCCACCATGAACATTCCTGGACAGGTTTCTGTGTGGATATAGGTCTTCATTTCCCTACCATCTATGTTCAGGAGCGCAAGTGCCAGGCTGTATGGCCCTTGCATGTTTCACTTCCTAAGAATTCATCAAGCTGTACAATTTTACATTCTGCGCAGTAATGAATGAGCGATCCAAATCTCTGCCAGGATTTGGTGTTGTCACTATTTTTTATTTTAGCTTATTCTGACAGGTGCATAACAGCATCTAACTGCGATTCTGACCATGGTTTCACTATTGGCCAATGACAGTCAGCATCTTTCCATGTGCGCCACTTGTACGTTCTCTTCAGTGAAATGTTTTTTCCGGTCTTTTGTCAATGTTTTAATGAGATTTATTTTTTCATTGTTCAGTTTTGAGAGGTCATTGTAAATTCTAGGTACTGGTCCTTTGTCAGATATGTGATTTGAAAATATCTTCTTTCGGTCTGTAATTTGCCTTTTCATCCTCTTAACAGGCTCTTTCACAAAGCAAAAATTTTTAAGTTGAAAAGGTCCAATTTACCAGCTTTTGTACTTATGAATCATGCTCTTCTTTTTTGTGTCAAACCTGTGAACTCTTTGCCTAGCTCTGGATCACAAAGATTTTCTCCTATTTTTTTCCTAAAAGGTTTACAGTTTGCATCTAAGTCAGTGATGCATTCTGAGTTAGTTTTTGTACAAGTGTAAGACTTAGATTAATCTGAGTACCTTTTTTTTTCACCTATGCATGTCAGATTAATCCAGCAATATTTACTTGAAAAGTCTATCTTTCTTCCATTGGATTGTTTTTGTTACTTTATTAAGATCAGTTGGACATATTTGTATGGGTCTATTTTGGGGTTCTCTCCTCTTTTGCATTGATTAAAGTGTCCATCCCTCCATCAATACCATGCAATCTTGATTACTGTACATATTGTAGTAATTTTTGAAATCAGGTAGACTGATTTTTCCTACCTCATTATTTTTCAAAATTGTTTTAGCTATTCTAGTTTCTTTGCCTTTCCATATAAATTTTAGAATAATCCAGTATCTAGAAAATATCTTGCTGAGATTTTGACAGGAATTTCATTCAACCTGTATATCAGGGGACAACTAACATTCTTATGTTGAGTCTTTCCATCCATGAATTAAGTTTCAATTAAGTTTATCAATATCTTCTTTTTTATCAGTATATGTACTTTTCATCATAGAAGTCCCATACATGTTTTCTTAGATTTACACTTAAGAATTCCATTTTTGAGTGATTGTGACCTGTATTGTTTTTAAATTTCATTGTCTACATGTACATTGCTAGTATATAGAAATGCAAATGATGTTTTATGAGTATCTTCTATCCTATGACCTTGCTGAACTAATTTATTAATTCTAGGAGTTTTAATATAGATCCCTTAGCATTTTCACATAGACAACCATGTCATCAGCAAATAGAAACAGTTTTATTTCTCCATTTCAATCTACATGCCTATTACTGCTTTTTCTTGGCTTGCACAGGAAGAACTGCCAGTGACATGTTGAATAAGAGCATTAAGAGCTGTATTCTTGTATTGTTCCTTATCTTTGCTGTAAAGCATTGAGTCTTTCTTTCATCATCAAACGTAAAGTTAGTTGTAGGTCTTGTGCATATGCTCTTTCCTTTATTAAGTTGAAGGAATGCACCTCTATTCCCAGTTTTTGAGAGTTTTTATTAAGAATTGCTGTTGAATTCTGCAAAATGTTTTTTATGATCATATGATAGGATACTGTGATTTTTCCATTAGTAAGGTAGATTACGTTGACTGATTTTTGAATATTGAACCAGCCTTGTAGTCCTGAAATAAAACCTACTGCGTGGCAGTGTGCTATTCTTCTGATATGATGCTAAATTCTATTTGTTAATAATTTTGTTAAATAATTTTACATCTGTATTCATGAGGAATAATGGTGTGTAGTTTTCTCCTTTTTTGTGCTATTAGTTTCTGGTTTTAGTATAAAAGTAATACTAGTTTCATAAAATGAATTGAGAAATGTTTCCTCCTCTTCTATTTTCTGGTACAGATTCTCTAGAATTTATGTTAATGCTTCTTTAAACATTTGGTCAGCTTAACCATTGAAATCACTGGGTCTTAGATTATTTTTTCAGGAGTTCAATTATGAATTCAATTTGCTTGACAGTAACATGGTTATTCTGATTTTCTATTAACATTGGGTGAGTTGGGGTAGTTTGTTTTTTGAGGAATGGGTCCATTTTAACTAAGTTGCAAAATCTGTGTAGGAAGAGCTGTTCATGGTGGCCGCTTATTATTCTTTTGACGTCTGCAGGACCTAAGGGATGCCCCTGTCCACCTGTGAGCTCGCTAGTGTATCTTCTTTCTTTTTTCTTCATTGGCGGTGCTTGGTTTGTCAGTTGCATTGATCTTTTTTTTCAAAGAACCAACTCTGTTTCATTGATTTCTCTCTATTATTTTGCTGTTTTCAATTTCAAGTGATTTCTGCTTTTATCTTTAGTTTTTCCTTTCTTCTACTGGTTTTGGATTTCCTTTGTTCTTCTTTTTGTAGGTTCTTGGAATGAGAGCTTAACTTACAGATTTAACATTTTCCTCTTTTCTAACGTATGCACTCAGTGCTATACATTTCTCTTCCAGCACTGCCTTAACGATCCCTGCTAATTTTGATACACCGTATTTTCATTGTCATTGAGGTCAATGTATTTTTTTAATCTCACTTCCGACTTCCTCTTTGATCCATGGATTATTTGGAATGTGTGGTCTAATTTCCAAGTGTTTGGAGATTTTCCTGTTGTATTTATGTTGATTTCTAGCTTTATCCCACTGTGGTCAAGGAACACACTCAGTATGATTTCAATTCTTGTACTTGTTGAGGTTTGTTTGCAACCCAGAATGTGATTTATATTTGTGAGAATATGATTTATAAATGATCTAGGGGACCTTGAAATGTGTCCTGCTGTTGTTGGATGGAGTATTTTAGAAGTGTCAGTTAGATTTTGTTGGTTGATGTTGTTATTGAGTTCTTTAATTTTTTTGCTGATTTTCTCTACATTTTTTGTATCAAATTTTGAGAGGTGGATGTTTAAGACTTCAACTATAATTGTGGATTTATCTATTTTTCCTTTCAGATTTATCCTTTTGCCTCACATATTTTTCAGTTCTATTTTTGGTATATTTGCCGTCTTGGTAGATTGACCTTTTATCATTTTATAATTCCTTCTCTATTTATTTTCTTTGCTTTGATGCATACTTTATCTGTTATTATTATAATATAGCCACTTCTGTTTTCCTTTAATTAATATCTGCATTACATATCTTTTTCCATTCTTTTACTTTTTATCTGCTATACAATTTTATTTGAAGTAAATGTCTTATATAGTTGGCCATATTTTTAATATACTGTAATTTTTTAATTGATATATTTAGACCATTTATATATAATGTAATTATTGATATGTTAGAGCTTAGGTCTGCCATTTAATATTTTGGTTTTAGGTTTTTTATTGTTTTTCTTTTTTCCGCCTTCGACTATTATTTGAACATTTGTGTAATTCCATTTTTATTTATCTATAGCGTTTTTGATTGTTTTTCTTTGTAAAACTTTTAAAATGGTTGTTCTAGGTACTGCATTATATACACACAATTTATCACAGTTTATTGTTGCCATCATTTTGCCAGTTTGAATAAAGTAGAGAAATCTTACCTCCTTTTGTGTGCTTCTATCCTCCCCCATTTATAATTATCATAAATATTTCCTTTACAGCCTTCAAACATGATTTTGAAGACTCAAAAAGATGAGGAATTTTATATTATCTGTATTTTTGTTTACTGTGTTCTTTTTTTCCCCCCCGTGATGTTCCAAGATTCCTTCTCTTATCATTTCTATTCTGTTTGGAGAATTTATTTTAGCAATTCTTTAGGCTTGTTGGTGTCAAATTCTCTTCATTTCCCTCCATCTTAGAATGTCTTGATTTCCTCCTTATTCCTGAAGAAAATTTTCACTGAATTGGCAGTTCTTTCTTTTAAATACTTGAAAAATATTCTGCTACTTCCAGCTTGCTTAGATAGGTTGCGATGACAAATTCTTTGTCATTCAAATTATTTCTCCTCTATGGGTAAGGTGGTCTTTGTTCTGACTGCTTTCAATATATATATATATATATATATATATTAATTATTATTTTGGTCTTTAGTTTTCAGAAATTTAATCATGATGTGTCTTATGTTTTTGCTCTTTGAGGTTCTCTCAGCTTCTTGATCAAATTTTGCCAAATTTGGAGAGATTTCAGTGATTGTTTCTTCAACTATATTTTCAGACCTGCCCTCTTTCTCCTCTGCTTTCGGAACTCTGTTACCTGAATGTTAGTCTTTCGTTACACTCCCACAGTCCCCTAAGGCTCTTTTCAATGTTTTTCACTCTATTTTCTTTCTGTTGTTCAGGTTGGTTAATTCCTCTTGCTCTGTCTTCCGATGCGCTGATTCTCTTCTCTGCCCTCTCCTTTCTGCTATAGAGCCTAACCCCTGAGCCTTTTATTTCAGTTATTATATTTTTAAGTTCTAAAATTTCCATTTCGTTCCTCTTTGTATATGTGCAGAGAATTCCTATTTTTTCATTTGTTTCAAATGTGTTCAAATTGTTTATTAAAGCATTTTTATTATGGCTACTGTAAAATCTTTTCAGATAATTCTACTATCTCTGTCTCTGTCTTTAGGTGTTGGCATCTGTGGATTGTCTTTTGTCCCTCAGTGTGAGATCTTCCTGGGTTTTGTAATGGTGAGTGATTTTCATCTTTCAGTGGACATTTGTATTATTAGACCTTCTAATTAGCTGGGATTTTTATTTTTTATTTTTTATTTTTTTTTGGTCAGTACAGGGGAGAGGGCAGGATGTAACCTCGTTGCTGCCAGGTAGAAGTGGAGGCTGTGCCCTTCACCGCATTCCTGCTGACATCTGAGGGCAGGCAAGGGGTGTGTTCTCACCACTGCCAGGCAGATGTAGGAATTCTGGCTCTCCTTGTGGTCTCCACTGGTCCTGTGGGAGATGCGAGTGGCTTCATTAACTCTGGGTTACAGAGAAAGTCTTTATGCTCCACAAGGCTCCTTCCAACATGACCCCAGGTTCCTGCTGGGGGAGGGTAAAGTGCAGGCTCCCCACTCAGTCTCCACTGACACCGGGCTGGCAGGGCTCCTTGCCGGCTGGCAGGAATGGAAGCCCCGGATCCCTGCATGGCTTTCTCTGATACCTCCCAGGCAACCTCGTGGAAATGTCTCGCTAGCCTGGCAAGGGCAATGGCTCAGGCTCCCCACTCAGCCTTTGCTGACATGGGTGGGGTGTTCAGTGGTGTTTGGCCAGAAGAAAACAATATTGTTTTAAAGCTTTCTGTCTTGCTGCCCTTTTCTTGGTCTTTTGTTTGGAGCGTGCATGCTGTCTGGTCTGAGCCCATGGTGTTTCAGTCTTCTGGCTTCTTCAGCTCCACATCTAGGATATATGAGACCAAAGGAAATCCAGGAACTCATGACTATGTTGTTTCTCTTGTCCAAAGGTCCCAGGTAGGTCTGCCTTCCACTCTCCACCACTCAGAGTCTCTTACGATTGATTCATGTATAATGTCCTGAGTTTTAGCTCTGTTTTGAGGGAGGAATAGAGAAAGTGTATCTACACCAGCTTCCTGGAAAAAGATGCTCTCAGTTCATACATTTTTAATCTCATGACTTTCAATGTAACTTAAACTACCAAATGCAATGAAATTATGTGGCCAGGATGAGATAATTTAAAACTCAGTATAAATGTCAAAATAACTTCATCATTTTTTATACTCTGATAATGCAATTTTATATTTTATAAAGAATATTACAGAATATTCTTTATATTTCCTCAAGAATACTGAAGCAATAAAAAGATTGTATATATTTAAATAAATAAGCTTGGAAAAGTGTAAATAATTTTTTAAAAGTACATAATGGAAAAAGTAAATATATGTATATATGTAAAGAAGATGCAACTCTGACTTTACAGTGGCACCACTGAAAATATTCAATCAGTATATTATATTTATTAAATCTTTATTTTACAATGCACTCCACTGCACCCTGTGGAGGGTAAAGACATGAAAAAAGCAAAAGTCCTGTCCTCCAGGAACTGACAATGCAGCAGTTCATTAATTAAATGAGGCCAACGGCAATTTCAACGGAAGGGATGGGACAGTCATCGCTGAGGGGAAAACGTCCCAGGTGAACCTTCTGGAGTGGAAAAGCACCACTGATAGGTGCCCAGCGACTCCCGACGGTGGGAAGACAGGCATCTCAGGCAGAAGCAGCAGCTGAGGAAACCCACAGAGGCAGGAATGTACCGAAATACTGCAGATGACATCATGTCTGGGGGTGCAGGTGGAAAGCGGAACTACTTAGGAGAAAGGGGACCACCTCATGCAAGTTCCCATCAGGGACGAGCATCTAATGCCTCCCTAGGGAGCTTAGACTCCACAACAAAAATCACTGAAGGTTTTTGATAGGAAAAATGGCCTGCTTTTCCATTCATGTTTTAGAATAAAAAGATGTAAGCGAATTGTGTAGACATAATAAAACAAACAGGCAACATCTCTCTAACGGAGGTGGAAATTCAAAGTTGGCTCCAGTTCTATCTTGCTGTAGATGTCATTTAAAATCCTCCCAGGTACCTTTTTCCCAGCTATTCAATGGGAATTAATAGAGTTGCTATGAGAATCAAATAAGAGACCTTTTGTAATAACGTTTTGGAAATAGTAAAATGTATGACACAATTATCCCGGGGGAGAAGGGGGAAGCTACTGGCCAGAAGACCGACCTGGAGTTCCGAGTATCAAGGCAGAACGCACCAAGGGCGGCGACAGGGCCTTGCTGTGCGTTGCACTGGGCTCAGATAGTGCGGACACCTGGGAGCCTTCTTCCTCCATTCTCCGCTGCCCTGGCCCTTCCTGCTTCCTCCTCCTCCTCCCATTCCCCTTTCCCCTCCCCCCCACCCTGGCGGCGGGCTTTCCCACCTGCCAGCCCTCTGCGACCAGCCCCGGTGGCCCTCACGCCCACCTGCTCCGGCTGGACTGCGGGACATTCCGCCCTTTGCAGGGTCACGGGTCCCACAGAGGCCTCAGGTCGAACCGTTCCTAGGAACCCTTCATCTCCCCTTCTGTCCTGGCAATAATCGGCCTCCCTTCCTCCCGGCATGTAAAGGTCGGAAGAGGCTTGCACAGGAGAGCAAGAATCTGAATGGGCCTTGAAATATGGACAGACTGCGACAGGCGGAGATGGGGAGAATAACGATGTTCGGGCCTGGAATCACGAAGCGTGTTCAAGGTGCCCAGTGCTTGACCAGAGCGGCGGTTCATCCATCCGCTCATTGAGTCTGTGCAAGCGTGGTGTCGTCTGCGCCGTAGCTCACTCCTCTGAGCACCAGGGTAGAGTGGCCAAGACAGACAGGTGGGGGCCCTGTGCTCAGGGAGCAAAGTCTAACAGAGGAGACAAATATTATTCAAGCCAACACAGTAAAAAAATATATTATGGTGAACGTACTGAATAATTGGGCAAAGGAGGATTATTTTAAGTTAGGTTTGGGGGACATCCCTGAGAAAGTCGCGTTAAGGTTCAATAGGAAACAGGCTGACCGAGAGAGGAGACGAGGCATTTGCACGGGCTCCGTGGGCAGGAGGACAGGAGGCTGCTCCAGACTAGGTGCAGGCACCAGACCCAGAGACAGGGGACTGCAGAGCAGGGAGGGGTCAGCTGGGCTCTAAGAGACGGGAAACCGCCCCAGGTTTTAATCAGGGAAGGAACACCATCTGATTTCATTATAAGGGAAACGGTAGACCATAAAACTGAAAGTGTAGTTTGGGGACACATTGTGGAAAACCTTCAGTGACAGTCCTGGGAGTTTTCACTTAATTCACAAGGCAGTGGAGAGTTCTCAAGGACTTTATTTTTTTAATAAACACTTAGTCCTGGATTTATTACACAATAAATACATATTGTTAAACAATCAAGATACAAATAAGCAAAAAGAAGAATATAAGCATAACCCATAACAAACCATTCAGATAGTGTCCATTTTAGTGTATTTTAGAGTTTTCTTTTTCAGACAGCTTTTTGTGCATATACTTAATTGCATGCTTTAATATACTACCTTATATATGTAATGGTATACATAAATATACATTTTATAAAAATAGGGTATTAGGGCCTTACTGAATAGAGAATTTTGTAAACTACTTTTTTCCTTTTCATGTTGTATTGGGAACATCTGTTTCAATAAAAACGCTTTAAAAAACATCATTTTTAATAAATGGAGAGTATTCCATTGTATACATGTTTCACAATTGATTCAACTAAACTCCAAATGTTCAACATTCAGTTTTCTTCAAGTTTTCTCCACTACAATTAGCTAGCAGTACAGCTAGCATCATCATAGTGAGGCGTCTTCCTATATCAATAATTATTTTCTTAGAATATATTCCTTTAAGTGTAAGCATCAGGTAAAACAGTATAAATGTTATAAGTGGTATAAATGTACCAATTTATAATACTCCTAGTGGTATAGAAATGTACCTACCACATGCCCACAAACACAGGGTGTTATCATTCCTTTTTATTTTTGTCATTTGATAGTGGGAAATGGCATCTCATCACTATATATTTTTTCATTTCTTTGATTACTAATGAGATTGAACATTCTTTGATTATTAATGGTCTTTGCTTTTCTTCTAAGTTTATTGGCCATATTTTATTAATTTTTCTATTGGTGGAATTATCTTTTTTTGTATTATATATAGATACATATTAAATTAATATATTTTGATTATATATTTAATATTTACACCTATTTATGAGACATTTTTCTATATCTATACCTAAAACTTTTTTCTTATGATGCAAATATATTTTCAGTTTATAATTTGCCTTTTATGATGTTATTTGACCATACAAAAGTTATCTTTCCATAATTATTCAAATGTGTGGATGCATTTCCTTTATGATTTCTGCCCTAGAAGTCTTCCTTATGAAGTCCCTGCCCCCCCCCCCCGACACCACATAACTACACATTGTGATAACTTCTAGTACTTCATTCTTTCCATATAAGTCCTGAGGCCACCTACATGGTATGAAATCATTGAACTGTCCTTGCCCCACGTGCTTCGGCACAGATCGGACAGGCAAGCTCTGCCCATGCGGACCCTGCATGCCCGCCTGCTTCTGCAGGGCCTGTGCTGGGCCGTGGACTTTCCTGCCCTCTTCTCAGCCTCTGATAGACTTTGACACATCATAGTCCAGGGCTCATTTCAATATCCCATATGAAAAGTCATCCTCTTTCACTCTTCTTTTTCAAAATGTTATTAAAAGCTTTGTGTAGCTGAACTGCGAGCCTGGAAGCATGCGTCGGAATGCCGCCCACACACGGCCGGCCCGAGAGGGGCTGAGAAGGGAGAAGAGGTCACAAAGGGGTTGGGGGGGGCCCGGGAGGGGCTGAGGAGGGAGAAGAGGTCACAGAGAGGTTGGGGGCGGCAGCCGCCTTCGCCCTCGTGTGGGCGATCACAAAGATAGTTCTCATTTTGAGCTGAAATCACCAACTGAAGACGGGAAGAAACATCTCCCTGACATCCAGTTACGATCTAAGGTCCCACTCATAAGCTCTGAGGGATGTGACCGCAAGCCAGAGGCTGACACCCGGCCTGGAGGAGCCGGAGGAGCCGTCGCAGTGCAGGGAGGGTGCGTGCGGCGGGAGCCGGGCGCTTGACTTCGCTGCTAGTCCAGGACAGCAAGACAGAAATATTCAAGTTCCTAAAAACTTGTACAGCAAAAATGGACGAGGAGGGAACCCTGGGGGTTTCTGTCTCCCAGAAATCTGACACAGGAATGCCACATCCACCTCACAGAGCCCGGGCGGCAGTCACAGGCTCACGGCGACCGCGCGGGAGCGGCCGCGGGCAGGCGGCCTGAGGAGCCTGCCCGCACCCCGCGCGGCGCCGCGCACAGCAAGCGGGCGGGACCTGAGCTCAGGGACCTGTGTCCGACTGTGGTGACTTGACCGGATTTCCC
>CM052438.1:90055919-90077684 GCA_028533085.1 Varecia variegata
CGAGGCGGGGCGGGGGTGGAGCTAAGGGCTTTGGTCTGGCAGTTCCTCGGCGCATTGAAAGCAGAACCACCGGGCACCCAGCAGCTCTACTCCTGGGCACCTACCCCGAGGAACTGAAAACACATATTCAAACAAAGACTTGTACACCCATGTTTATAGCCACGTTATTCACAGTAGCCAAAAGGTGGAAACAGCCCACATAGGTGTCCATCACCTAGTCAAAGGCTAAACAAATGTGGTATATCCAGATAATGGAATGTTACTTAGCCATGAAAAGTAGTGAAGTACTGATATATGCTACAGTGTGGGTAAAACTTGAAAACATTATGCTAGGCGAAGAAGCCAGAACAACATGTTGCATGATTCCATTTATACAAAATGTCCAGAATAATCGAATCCACAGAGACAGAAAACAGATGATGGAGGGAGGGGTCCCTGGGGAGGCACTACTTAATGTGCACAGGGTTTCTTTGAGGGATGATGAAAAAGTTCTGGAACCAGATAGTGGTGATGATTGTACATATTGTTAATGTACCTGCCATTCAACTGTACACTTTCAAATGGTTAAAACAGTAAATTTTGTGTTGTATAATATAGATTCCTTGAAAATATCACATATAATAATCAGAATAAAATTCACATGGAATATATACTCCATTTCATGTGAAATGTATACATATATTTATATATATTCCATGTGAACATATTTCAATAAATATCTAGAAGATACAGAATTTTTTTTTTCAGACAGGGTCTTACTCTGTAGCCTGAGCTAGTGTGCAATGGTGTCAGCCTAGCTCACAGCAACCTCCAACTCCTGGGCTCAAGAGATCCCCCTGCCTCAGCCTCCCCAGTAGCTGGGACTACAGGTGCGCACCACCACGCCTGGCTAATTTTTCTATATTTTGTAGAGACGGGATCTCACTGTTACTCAGGCTGGTCTCAAACTCCTGAGCTCAAGTGATCCCTCAACCTCCCAGGGTACTAGGATTACAGGTGTGAGCCGTTGGGCCAAGCCAGAATATTTTATTTTTAATAATTGTCCAATGGAGAGGCCTTTTAAAATTACATCACATAACCCAGGAGCTATAAAAGAAAAAAATTAATAACTTTGTAGCAACTTAATTATAAAAAGTTCTGCATGAAAAAACCATTCTAAGCAAGTATTTCTCTAATAAATACCATGCTCTTACAAATCATCAATGGGTCAAAAACAGAGTAGGAAAATGTGAAAGAGAAAGAAAGAATATATAAATGGCCCTTAAACATTTGGACAGAAGTCTTTCCCCATCTTAAAATGTCAAATAAAATTATATTAAAGTATTTTTCACCTCTATAATTGACAGTGATCAAAAATTGAATACTGTGATGTATCAATGAGAGTATGCAGAAATCAAATATTGCACCTTCCTACACTGCTGGGAGGACATAAATTGGGAAACCCTCTATAAAAACAATTTGGCAATACATACACAAATTACTAATCCATGTATCTTTTGATCTGGCAATTTTATTTCTAGGAATCTATTATGCAGAAATACTCCCATACACGTGAGATAACACATACACAGATTTCTTATTATAACATTATGTGTTATATCAAAGAAAAAAGGAACCAAAAACATTCTGAATAATACAGCATGTCATACTTGGACTGTGACACACATGGACAAAGGATTGAAGAAATGCTCAAGTACAAACATGGAACGTGCCCAAAACTACTGCTGCTACATGGGGCAGAAGAGTCCGTACAGTATTTTTACCACTTACGGAAAAAGAGAAAATTATGAACATGAATGGATTTACTTTGTAGAGACAACCTATTTCTGAAAAGACATTAGGAAACTTGTAGAACTGGCTGCTTCAGAAGAAGGGAGCAGGTGCCAAGACAAGAGTGGGAGAATATTTTATATTTGAACTTCTGTATATTTTGAATTTGGAACTCTATGAATGTGCTACCTATTCAAAAAAATTTAAATAAATACATATTTTATGGAATCCCCTTAAAAATAATGCAAGTATTTAACCAATGCTATTAGTGGTTTAATAATGATAGACTTAAGTGGTAAAATTATATAAAAATTAAGACATTATTGAAATACAATAGTATTAAGTGGACCTCATTCAAAACAATTGCTCCATGTAAAACTTGGCTGAAGAATTTAACCTGCTCTTAACATAGTTAAATATGGGCCTTTTGCCTTTTGCTCATCCACACCATGGAGATAACGTTCCCATGTCGGCACTGACTCCCGATAGGTTCTTGCTGAGGGAGCCTGCAGGCAGTTCTGCAGATGGACGCGGTGGAGGGAGTCCGCAGCACACTGTGAGAAGGGAGGGGTGGCCCCCCCAACCCCAGCCCGCCGGGGTCACGGCACATGTGGGCCAGGGCTCACACCTTCCTCCCTGACAGGCTGCACAGGCCCCTGTCCTCTCACCTCTCTGAGGGCCAGAGGACCCTGAAGTGCACAGGTCAGGGCCAAAACCTTGGCTTCTCGGAGCTACTGAGAACACATTTCCTTCCAGCCACTTTTCTGGGCATTTTATATGGTTTGCATCATTTAATTTACCTGGTCACATCAATATTAGGTGCATATCATTTTCCCTGCTTTACACATACAAATACTGAGAATTGAGATCAAAGAACTTCCCAAGATTTGCGTAGGTAAAAATAATGAAGCTGGGAGTACGTGCTGATTGACTAAAAATAAAAGTCAGGCTCAGAAATGGAAGGAAAAAAAAGACACGAAGGAAGTTGAAAACAAACCGAACAACAGCTTCCTTGTATTCTTTATATGGAAGACTGAGTTCCTTAAGTTCAGGGCCCAGTGAGGGCTGGTGGCCAAGAGCAGTGACCTCTAGAATTCTCAACAAGGGATTAACTGCAACTGGTCCTGGGCTCTCACAGGCTGTCATCATCCTGTGACAAGCTCGACAACCTCTCTGCACTAGGCAGGTGGAGGTGGGCGGACAACCATAATCCCCTGTGCCCCCTGGGTGACGAATGCTGCTTCTCAGCCCCTTCCCTGGACTCTGCCACCTGCACACTCACCATCACGGCAGAACACTGGGCAGACGACGCTGGCGGGGACAGCCCGGGGAGCCGCAGCCAGGCACGGGCTGACGGGGGCGTGGGGGCTGGGGGCACGACCAGCTGCTCCCAGCCTCTTCCAAACGCTGCACACAGCTCTGCAGCTCTTGGCCTTTGCCTCATACTATGTTGCTGCAAAATAGAGAGTTCTGCCGGGTCAAAGGCTGACCCCGAACAGGATACACGGGGCAGGTATCGCACAGCAGCCTGTGCGGAAGGGTCGTGTCATAAGAGGGTCACGCACTCAAAATAACGAGCTGGATATCGGCGGGGGAAGAGTCCCTTCCTGCTTATGTCCCATCCCATGGTGCTTGTCCTTTGCTGCCTGTCACCGACACGTCCAAATCAACACAAAAATAAAAGGTGAAGAGTTTAGGTTTCTCAGCCAGTTTGCTGCGTACAAACACAAGCGTGTTGTGGTTACAGGGCTGTTTCATTTACTCCGATTGTGATCATTTCACTGTCCTTCCTTGCACACTCCAATTCATCTGACCTCACTTTGGGCTCTAAGAAATTGTTCCTATAAAGGAAGCCTAAGCACTCAGGAAGTGGAAGAGGGCATCTGGGAAACAGACCAGGAAAAAGAACATTAAAGAAGACTTCTTCCACGGGCAGGACCCCCGGAGCCCTGCGGAAACGAGCCCCAGCCACAAAAGAGCCCCCCAGGATGGATGCTTCATGCAGTGGGCAGAGCTGCCAGACAGGCCCCCTGAGAGGACGGGGGTCTCACGGCCCGGGACCATCTGCAAGAGACTAGCAAGGGTAGCCCTCGTGGGGCCACCGGAGAGCTAAACGAGGTCACTCAGGTGACAAGTTCGAAACGGACTAAGCACTCAATGAGATTTTAGCTGCTGTCGTTGTTGCCAGCCTGGGAAGGCACAAGTGGGATGCCGTGGACCCTTTCCTTGGTCCCCTGTGTGCTCTTCCTGAGGTCAGAGGTCAGAGTCAGCAGCGCACAGGCAGGACAGGCTCAAACAATGCCAGCATGGCTGGCAACCAAAGCAAGTGTCACAGCAATTTCCCCTTCCACAGTGTCCCCTAGTGAACATGGGCTAAGGGCAGCCCTCAGGAATTCTTGTCCATATGCAACCTCCTAGGTGCCTGTCATCAGCTTCTGGGTGTGTCATTATGACTCAACAGAGGCTTTCTGTGATTCATTCTGTGTGCTGGAACCAGGGAGTCAGTGTGGGCCCCTGGGGAACACACCTATACCTGCTTTCAAATGTGGTGTCGAACCCCATTGCTGTGTGACCTCGGGCAGCACAGCTAATCTTCCGGTGCCAAGTGTCCCTGTGGTTGAAAAGCAGCACCATAACTAGGAACAGATGCAGCCACGGGTCTAGGCCATCCCAAAGAAGTAATTCACGCACACCACGCTCTGCCCTTTGTTTCCCCTGCTTCGATAGTGATGGTTTGGGAACTTCTCAATTGGCCACAAGTTTATATAACCTCTCATCTGCCAATTCTAATAGAGAAAAATACTTGAGGTTTTACAGAGCAGTTATGTTCACATAAAAACAACATCAAATTCTGTATTGTAATATGTGAAATAAATCCTGCCCAATTTTCATCACTAATGATAATAGAAGGAAACACTATTTGAAAGAAGGCTGTTCTGTACCTATAATTGCAAACAGTCTAGTCATTGTCAAAGGGACCAAGTACAGATAGATAATCTCCAAGGAAGATTAAGCAGCATCTTTTTTTCTGGTTGACTTCCTCATTCATCACCTGCTGTTGAACAGAGTCTGGTTTTAGACTCCATGCACTGCTGCTTCCCAATCCTGCAGAGCTCCTCAGCTGATGCACTGGCCGGATGGTGATTAGCACGGCCAAGTAGCAAGCGCTTGTTTATGCATTTGGGATGCAGTAGTGAGCACCGTAGGTTGAGAGCGCTTGAGCTCGGAGTGAGCTGGTGAAAGAGATGGAGAAGTGCTGTAAAAGTAATGCCCAGGATCCCGGCAAACACAGGGTTCTGTCAGAGCCCATGGGAGCAGCCCTACCCCAGAGCCCAGTGTTCTTGGAACTAGTGATAAGTCAGCCCTGAGAAAGTCAGGAGGGCAAAACGTGGGAAGAGTATCTCAAGTGGAGAAAACAGCAGAAGGAAATCCTAAGTGAATGGGAGGCTGGTGCGTTTATGGAGACACACAGGCTTCGAGGGTATGGCGGCAAGGGAGAGGAGTAGGGAGCGCAACTGAAGCTTTAGCTCAGGATGCTGGGCTTTGTGTGGACGGTGCCGGAGAGCCGCTTCCCTGTAGGAAAACCACAGAGTGTGGTGTCAAGGAAACCCAGGGAGGAGGAGCCATAAAGGCGTCAGTACTGCCCACGGTGGCCATGGGGAGGCCAAACAGGAGAAAGAGGCAGACGGTGACAGTAAGTGACTCTAGCTGCTGTCATGAACCCCTGAGGCACTGTGACTTGACACAGCAAAAGCTTGTTTCCCACTCGCGCAAAGTGCTCTGTAGGTACCCCTAGTGAGTGGCAGTCTTCCATCGTGTGGCCTTGCCTCTGCCAGGCCCTCCCCACCCAACGGCTGATGGGACAGGCTCAGGAGGCAGAGGAGTTTATGGGCCAGCCCGGGAAGCGGCACATCCCTCCTGCCCACATCTGGGCAGCCAGAACTCATCACATGTGCCTGTGCTGAGAGGGGAAACAGCTCTGGTTAACCTTTATCGGTCTCTGCCACTAGGACAGAAGAAGATCCTTTAGATTTAGCAGCAAAAGGTGGTTATAGGCTGTAACAGTTAGCTATTGCTGCCTAACAAACTGCCCCCAAAGTTTGTGGTTTCAAAAGCAATGATTCACTGTTCTTCAAGTGTCTGTGGATTGGCCTGGGTCCCTGTGCCAATCTGAGCGTCTGTGAAGCACCAACCTGAGGGAGCCCCTAAGTGCTTCGAAAGAATTGACACCTGTAATCCTAACATCTCTCCCTTCTTCCCACAGACCTCTGTGCTAGCAAGGGTGGGCCTTTGGGCTTCTTACCTCTTAATTCCCTCATTTTCCTTGGAGCACAAACAAGGTGGTGGCAACTTCTTTATGCTTGTGGGAGAAACACCAGGCTCTGAATCAACTATGTCTGGTATGCTGAGGAATATAGAAAGTGTGTGTGCACCCTCTCTCACTCTCTCACTGTCTGTTTCTCTCTTTCTTTCCACAAAGCTTTGCTTTCCAACATATTAAGTTGCCAAAATATTTGGATTCGAATTTCAAAAATGAGAAATCTTTGTTGTTGAGTAGGTGTCTGCTCTTTTCCTGGAGGACACAGGGAGAGGAGTACATGACAATATGTCTAGAAATAGTATCCCTGCTGCAAACTTCTATTGCTAGCAGTAGCATAATGCTAATATTTAATAATAATAACAGTGATAATAATAAATATGTTTAAGTGGCAAAGCCTCCTAGGAGGGGAGGGGTAGGGGATGGAAAGATTATTATTTAAATTACTATCCCTCCAGGGCAGTCTTGGGCTTTCCTTGTTGTTCTGCTGTAAATTACTCCCCAATTTCTCAAAGCAAAAAATGCCCCTGGCCATTCATTCCTCTATTCATTCACTCGGCACATATTTACTGACTGCCACTGAGCCTGGAGCAAGGTGTGTGGGGGCAGGTAAGGTGGACATGGTATGTGTCATCTGTACAGGCAGAAGGCAAAGAGACAGTCACACAGATAACACTCTTAGCATGCCCTACACCTCTGCTACAGCACACGTGGTCACTGAGCAGTCCAGTCCCATGGGGCCATAACGGAGCAAACGCCCACCTGAGCATCACCGCCCCACAGGTGAACTCCGGTTCGCTGCAGCCCGCTCCCTGCCTCTCATCTGCAGCTACGGGAGGCTCTGCCCTGAACAACTCTGTACCTGCAGAGGTCCAGGAGCAGCTGCTCAGCCCTCTGAAAGACAGCAATCCTTAAACTAAGGGACAGAGGGCTTACTCCTATGTCTGCCTTAAAAATCATCTGCCATTAAATGATCTGAAAATCAAACAGCCAAAAGTGTCCAGACAGGAATATACCACGGGGCTGGAAATGTCCCTGGCCCTTCTTCCTTCCAACACCTCCACAAAGACAAGATTAGGGCAGGGCCAAAACGTTGTCCAGTCTGTAAGTGGGAGCTCAGTCACACTTTTCAGAATTTCAACCCATACTACACACCTGAGCCGCCTTAGAAAGAGAGACTCCCTCGAAGGTGCCTGTCTCTACGGTCCACTCCTCAGCAGAGAGAGAACGCAAGTTGTTACTCTTCCAGTCATCAGATGGTTGAGGACTAGCCGACTTCCAAATGAGAAAGCTACAAAGATGATCATTTTTAAAAGTCTTCCTTGGCCCAAATATTTAAGCAAAATATTATTGTAAGAACACATTTTAAAGAAATGAAATTTCAAGAAGCAATCAAATAAAAAATTCTCTAGAATACATATGGGTTTTGTTTTGCCTTGTTTTCGTCTCGGCTTTAAACTTGTTTGTGTGGAGGGCAGAGCGGGATTTGCTCTCACTGGCCCGGCCAGGCCGGAGCCGAGGGCGGCAACCAGAGGGACGGAGCGCAGCCAGCGGGCGAGTCTGCCGGGCGGCGCAGGCCTGGACGCAGAAGAAATCGAGGCTCTGAAAATGAAGATGAATGTTTTGAATTTACAGGCCATCATGGTGTTCTTAATAACAAAAGAGAAAGATAATTTTAAAGCACTGTTCGGATAAACGTTGTTTTAAGAAGAGTCAAGAGAGGGCCAATGTGGGCCCTTTGTCCGCCCTGAGCTAACAACCCCGCTGGCGTCTCTAAGGAAGCTGCGAGGGACGCAGAGAACTCCTGCATGCTAATAATTTGCATTTATTTCTCTCAGAAAGAGCAAAACACTTGACCCAAATGACATTAATTTTCATAAAAACCCGGGGAGGAGCCGCAGGCGCAGACGTGGCATTGTCGGCGGCCGTGTGCTGAGGTCCGTGGCCGGCGACGCCTGCGCAGCTCACCCTTCTACTTCCTGCGTGCACACGGATCCCAGGTACCTGCCACGTGCTGGGAAGAATGTGCGGAGTCTTGCACAAAGTAAACTGTATCTGGCTTGGTTTTTATTTTGTGGTGGGTTTTAGTTTTGCTTTAATAAAGTTAAACACATTGAGTCATTTAAAATGTGAATCTATTATCTTGGGCCGAAGTGTAGCCCAAAATGGACAAGATGCAAGATGATTTCTTAAGGACAAAACCGCCAAAATGAATTTCCACTGTATGTCTTTTAGTCTGAAGATTATAATTACATCGCACATTGGCCGGCTGGGGTGGGGGGGCTGTGCTTTTTAATCTAGGTAAAGTTTGAAAAACTGATGTAGTTTAAATGGGTCTGAGTGTAATTAAATTTATGAACACAGAGAAAAATATGAAGTTTTATTAACTGTGGGAGGAATGTGGGTCTTTAGCTGCCCAGCCAGTTCACGAAGACAAAGGAGATCAGTTTACGGGGGTTAAATAAACATAATATTTTATGTTATAGTTCAAATGAATCCACTTGTAACAAGACTAAGAGTCAAAAATTGGTTTACCAGATTGAACCTCTCCAGGGACAGAAATGAGCACTGTTCTAGACTGCAGCCACCAGGCAGCAAGCGCCACTCAGGGACATCCCCGGCCCTGCTGTGCCACCTCCAGCCTGTGCTCTGGACGCTCATGGTTCTTGCTGAGATTTTTCACGTCACTGCATGTGATATATTCTGCAATCTTAAACATTCTTGGGTTGGGTTTTTAGTAATCCGTCTATCAGAAGCATGCAGCATGAAGAATGCTCAGGCGAAAAAGAAAACTCATGGGAAGTCAATGCTGGGAATAGGGCGTGGGGAAGGGACACAGTCCGGGATTGCACAGGGAGAGGGCGTAGGACTTGTGTTGGTCCATGACACCACTTTCCACAGACTATTAATACTTCTCAGAGATCTGAGCAAATGCACTCGGGGCCAATGTTCCAGGCATTCTGTGTGTCGGAAGCAGGAGGAGAGGCCAGGGGAGCGGCTGCCTTTCCTGTGGCCGGGCTCCTCTGAGCCCCCGGGAGCCAAGAAGACCCGCACAGAGTAAACTTCCCTCTTCAAGTATCATTTGGCTGATCAGGAGCTTGTTAAAATAATTGGTGCCAATTATTGGTTTGCCAGCAACTCCCACAGATTAATATTTCAGGAGTTAGAAACCCAGCTGAGTGTGAAAACAGCATCGACTTGGAGTTGGGAATCACATTTCAAAACTGCAGCAAAAAAAAAAACAAGAGAGATTGTTTCTTGAGTAAAGAGGAAGAGACTCATTCATCTCGCTAATACGCAGGACTCTGGAAGCTGAAATCAGCCTCCCAAACACAAAAGCATGGCATCCTCTGCTCAGATTGGACTGTGCTGGCTCTGCAAGTGTAGGAATGTCCCCCTGTGCTTCAAGAATCTCTTAGTTTTTCTGTAGCAAAGTGGGACATGCTTAAACTTCCTTTGGTTAAAAAGTGCTTTTCAAGAATGTGTTTCTGAAACTAATAAAATGACTTGAACCTCTACAATGTATTCCTTACAAGACGAGAAAGGACTTCATTCACCACAAAATCCACCATATACTTGTCTCCGGGCACACAGGAGTGTTTTCTTTGCCCCACTAGTCTGTTTTGTTGCCTGAGAGGTCCCAGGAAACTGGAAGGGACCCTGAGAGGCTGGGGCCACAGGGCAGCGTGGCGTGTGCCAGCGATCGCACTGTCTAGAGCAAACAGCCAGGGCCCCTGTCCTGGTCCTCATACTGCAGGCGGCCGGCCACCTCCCAGTTCCCACCAGGTCCCAGACCTCCCTGGGCTCCTCCATGACCCACCCAAACCCCATCCGACCCCCAGATCCCCACCTCTCCCCCCGGTCCACCCAGACCCAGTTCCCCCTGGACTCCTGACCTCTGGATCCTCCTAACGCCCACCCCACCTCCCCCTCCCTCAGGCCTCCCCCTGCACCGGCTCCTTGGGCCCCAGGCGTCCTGGCCGCCCCTCCCCTGCGGGCGCCCCCAGCCCCTCCCTCGCAGACTCCTGCCCCCTCCCTGGAGCGTTCCCTGACTGCCTATCATCTTGCTCTAATTGTTTCCAGATTCGTGTGGGAGGTCAGGGCCCGGGAGTGCTGCTTCATGCCAAGTTTATAAACAGAGCAGTGTTTCCAGATGGCCGCTGGCTCCAGCCTGGCGAGCAGGTTGATTGGGACCAGAATAACAACAGGTGGAGAGCAGACAATGAGTTCCTTGACACTTATTTACTCTCTGGGCTCTTTCTTCCCTTAGCAGCCCTGCCTCCATCTGTTGTAGCCACCACGGATTTCCACAGGCTCAAATGAGCTGGGGGGCTGCAGAGGAATGCAAAAGAAAACAGGTCGTTTCCCTAATGAGGGTGAGGAGTGGGAGCTGGGAGCCCAGGGAGCCCTGGACATAAAGTGACCCCAGGCAAGCGTGGAGAGGCTGGGGCCTTGAGGACAGGCCTGGGCAGGAGGCACTGTGTTCATCTGTCAGCAAGACCCAGGTGGCACCAAGGGGACAAGAACACAGAGGGCCCCTGTCTCAGATCCCCCAACTGAGCCCTGCCTGTCAGCAGACAGGAACAGGAGAGCATGGGGACATTCTTCATGAAGCAAATGTTCTGGGAAGTGCCTCAAGATACTCCGAAACAGGATTGACCAACAGGCCCAAACCCTGCCCAGACCGTCGAGGGATGCAAGCGGCAGGAAGCAGGCTGGGTTCGAGCTGAGTCTGCGTCGCCTGGTGAGCCAGCCAAGCCTGCGCGGGAAGGCCTTGCTCCCACAGGCTGATCCGCAGCCGGCCTGAGGACGAGCAGCCCAGCCGGCCAACTGTTCTACGAAGGGAAGCAAAGGATTTTAGTAAACAGCAGCACAGGCACCAGATGCCTCCAGTTAAACATGGAATTGTACGGCAAGTCCTGAAGTGACTGAGAAACAGGAGGGAATAAATGACAAGTCACTCTGTCCGCGGAGCTGTCCCAAGTGCCCCGCAGACGGGGCTCCAGACAGAAGAGCCCCGGGCAGGTTTGCGTGAGATCAGGAGCCGGGCCTGCCGGGCAGCTCAGACTCCACAGGGGATGGCAAAGCAGCCAGAAGCCAGGCTGGCTCTGTGGTGGGAAGGATGAAGATCGCAGGATCCTCTAAAACCTGACCTACAACAGGACTGGCAGAAAGCGCCTGTGAAAATAAAGCATATAAATATCAAAAGCACATTTTTAAGGGTCTCTGAGTTAAGGCTAGATCATCTCTGGGAGTCCTTTGAATCTGAGTATCTGCTTATAAAATGTAACCCGACACTCTGGCTTTGAAGACGGATCCGGACCAGGGCTGTGCAATTTATCTGAACTGACAGAGCCTCAGAGCCTGGGCTCTGCTCCTCCGGCTCCTGCTCCAGATCCCCGACTTAACTGCAACCCGCAGCATCACTGCATTTTCAAACATAGTGTCACTGTCTGTCGTGTGCGTGTTTGGTAACAAAATGCAGGGTGTCAGAAGTGCCTGGCTAAAATGCAGGACTTGAACATTTCACTTAGTTGATGTGGCATCTTTATATAGAAAGAATATAAATTCCTATTTCTTTAATTTTCTTTCCTAAGTTTTCTGCACAGCAATCACTTATTGAGGTTTTTATCTGAAAAGCTCTAAGTATTATATAAGGAATTCTTAAGGAAAACAAATCATGCCTTAAACTAAAGAGCAACAAAATGAGTTTGAGTTCCAGGGGACAATTCCACGACTGGGGCATGAATGGGCCCCAGGGGAGTGGGAGCCAGCTCAGGGACGGGCCAGCGTGGGGCCAGCAGCTCACATTCCAGCCCCTCACAGTCTCCGCGTGAAGTCGCAGCCCCTGCAGGATGTTTACCTTTAGAGAAAGAGTATCTGTGGGAGATGCTGGAAATTTCCTGGAAAGATATCACTGCTGATGACAGGTGCCCTAAGCAAACATTAGGTCCCATTGTACTTAGAAATTTCAGAAAGAACTATATTTGTCACAACCAATAATCACACATGCCCTTGGGAAAAAGTTCTCCTCAACAAAAACGCCATGCCAACAGCGGAAGGAATGCCTCCTGCCGCCACCCCCGTGCACTTTGCGCACCTAGTGACATTGCCCTGCGGCCGGAGGTGCCCGGGCAGAACTCTCCACCGGGACCACCTGGATCACACGGGGAACGTTTTCCCACTCGTGCTCTGCAACTGGCCACGAAATTTTGTTCCCAACCACAAAGCCCTGAGACACACCATTGTGGCATCCACTGAATCTACCAGAATAGGGACACACAATTTGTTCCTACAAATTGCAAATACCAGGTCAAACCAAAAACTAGTTTTATAGCTTAAATTACTCAACGCTCCTCTCTTCACAGTTGGTGGAGGGTGGAACTCGTTTTGGCTGTCTCCATCTGCACAATTACAAATATGCAGCAAAAAAGGGGGGATCTAATGATAACATTTAGAGAGCCAAAACATTATCAATGGCACAACACTTCCTTATTTCATTGATAAATGAAAACAGGTTTTATTTTAGGATTAGAAATGTTGAATCACATGGAAGTGCTGGCTTTACCATGTGCCAATTTTTGAATTCCATTTGAAGGCCGAGATGCAAAACCTAAAACACAAAAAAAGAAACATTTTCATCAAAGAATTTTATTTTCCAAATTGGAATTTATTGCACCTTTGCAAATGTAGACCAAAGAATTTCAGCAAACACAATGTATTTGTTATTTTTATATCCTGGCAGCATACTTAGGCTGATTAATGAGGCAGTAAAGCAGCGATGCGGAGATCGGGGTGTACGAGGGCTTTAAATCACGGTGTTTGCTAGCAGTGCTGTCCTAGGGAGCAGGCTTAAATGCTTCCTGAAATGAAAGCTACTCAGAAGTTAGCACACTGCCCTTGCAGTTAACCAGCCAAGCCACCCTTTGTGTAACATTCAAAACACTTCTAACCAGAATTAAGGGATTTTTCCCCCCTTAAACTTGGTAAGCGGCTGTAAAGACCAGTGTGGAGGAGGTGAGAAATGCCATGTTCAAATCCTGAAAGAGCCCAGGAAGCCATCCATGGTGACTTAACCAGAATTCCCTCACAATGGAGCATTTGTTGGTGCCAAGTTTAGATTATAGAGATGCAACGTGAGAGATTTCAAAGTGTAGATAATAAATATATCCTTTCTACTACTTGTTTTCCTTAGTTAACCCCTCCCAGCCATCCCCTCCTTCTGCTTTGCCAAAAGCCGCCTGTCCGTGCAACGTGTTCACAGATGGCGTCAGCCCCGGCCACGCCCACCTCCAGCCCCCTTGCTCCGCCTGCACTGTGTGCCCCTGAACCCCGCCACGCGGTGGCACCGGCATATGGAAACGGGAGGTGTTAACAGGACTAGGTTTGCTTTTGCCCCTTAACTCAGGCCGCAGTCAGCAGAAGACTAGACAACCTCTCTCCACACCAGTCCTAATCCCATTAGAAACTCCAGTTAACACCAGTTGGCCTTCCCTGTGTCAGGGAACAAAGCAATTATAGCCTCACGCTGTGCCTAAGAGGCTGGCAAAACTGATCAAACCGATACTCACCGAGACAGCCAAATCAGCAGGTTCGCCAAACAGACCCGCGTGCCGGGCCGGGCAGGCCGCCCAGCTGCGTCGGGTCGCCTCTGTGTAAATCACTTTAATTGCAATTTCAGGTATTTTGTTCAGGACAAGAGTTTCTTTTCTGTTTTAACCTCCAGATAGGCTTCAGTGGCAGCGTGGCTAAATGTGCAGCATGTTTCAGAGCCTTGACTGGGGCGGTGGACGTGGACTTGCAGCGTAAAGCAGGATTCGTGAACGGCCACTCGTTTCCAGCTCATGCACAAAAAGGCTGGTGAGTTAAGACGAGGCTTTTGATAAAAATCTGTCTGACAACGACTAGAAATAATCACAGGGCTGCCCAAACGCATCTGAATAGCCAGCCTGAATTAGTGAGCAACACTTTCGTACTTCTGATTCAGCACACTTGATCTCCACCTTTTAATGTTGCCCAGTGACTCTGCCTTGTTAGCCGTGGTGAGTGTTAGAAGCAGCCGGGAGGGTGGGTCTGACCTTACGATCTGCTGACAGGCCTGGCTTCTGTCGCAGCAGCATAGCTCATGGTTCCTGCAGCTCACTTCAAAGTTTTCAGGATGACAATGCATTAAAAGGTTAGTGCAGGATCCCTATTGTTTCAGATTTTTAACCAAGGATTTGGCCAGACATGAAATCTAATCTACTGGGGCAAGGGAAGGAGTTAACAATCTTTCCTGTGCAGGCAAAGCAAATGAGCCCCTGGTTCGCAAGGGCTCTGACCATGCACTGAGGAGTGGCGTTGGGACGCCCAGCTGACCAGGACTTTCTCTAAGCCATGTGCTCTGCCTGTGACTATCAGAATGTTGGCCATTTAACTCAAACTGGTAAAAATGTATTCATGATTATAAAGAACTTGTAAGTCCTGAGAAAAGAATCTGTCAACTGCCAGTGTGTTGTGCTGTGAAGTCACTTTACAAGGAAAACAGAACCCCTGAGCTCTGTCATGAATGTTCTCATTCCGTGGCACTGCCAGAGAATGGCTGCCTCAGCGGGGCACAGGAATGACCCCCTTATTAGGGGCCTGGAGATAAAGGAATTGTTCAAAATAAAATTAATGCTATTCCAAAGCAGAGCAACCCAGCCCAACATGTTTCAATGATATCATATATTATTTGGAAAAGACAGATTTTCCTTTGCATTTTTTAAAATAATTCTTATTTTTATTAAACGTCATGGGCTTCTATTACCTATGATGTTTCCCAAAAAAAAAGATTTGTTTTAGTTGGATGCATGCTTATTTCAGCACTGCTGTCAACATCACAGGTGGTTTACTCGCACAGCCCCTGGTTCTTGGCGTCTGGCGTGCAGCAATGACTCCCGGTGCTACCCCAGCCTCCAACCCCCACCACGGCGCTGATCCCAACAACCCAGCACTGGTTCAAAGGCACCAGCCTCAGCAGGCATAAGAAACCACCTTTGTCCTAGAATGCCAGAAAGTTTCCCACATCTGATTTAGTTAAACTTGCTCCCGGGGTATCATTCCCTCTAAGAGATAAATAAGTGAATTGTAAATAATATAATTAAAATCTGTCATAACACTGAAATAAATTTTTGCTATGGTTGAACAAAGTTATTTTATTTGGAAAGGACCAAAAGTTATTGGTGTCCCACTTGCTTCTGATAAAGATTCTTAAATATCCCAAAGGATTGGGAATGTAATACTTAGTAGTAATAACTTATTCCCAGTAAAAATGATCTTTGGACAAGGACCAAGCACAAGTTACGCAACCCAAATTACATTCATGACAGCTGAGCAGGGCCTGATTTCCCAAAACTCAGATGTCCTCCCACAGATGTCCTGCCGGCACAGCACGTTATTTAGGGAAACACAGAGAAAGAGAGAGGCGGGACGAGGTGAGAAAGAGAACAGTGCGAGCACTTTCTTAGTCTTAGGGAGGGTGGCCCTGAAAAAGACTTGAGACCAGTTCAAGGAATTGAGTCACGAAAAGTGTGTGTGTTAAATATCCCCACCCGCCTGGTCTAGTTTCCCTCTGGGAACTCTTCCAGAGCCAGCAGAAGTTCCCTGGCATAAAGATTTTGTGCTTCACTGAGGGAAACGGTGAAGAGAAAGATTGGGCTGTCTGTCAGGCAACCTCTAAGGGGACAGCAAGTTCCTTCTGATGTATAAGACAGCTGAAAGCCCCAAGTGACTTCCTGGCACCAGGGCTGGCGTGGGCAGGGAGATGTGGACAGGCACCTGTGCAGCACAGGTGGACGCCCCCTACTCCCTGAGGCGTCAGATAGGGAAGCTAGTAAAAGAGCTACAACACGAAGAGCACCATGAGGAACCCTGCAGGAGGCTTTCGAGACTGAGGACATGCAGACAGGGTGACCTCTGCAGTCCCCATGACGAGAGGGTGAGGTGGCCCCAGGCTTCCCGGTGGCTTGGGGCAAGAGCAGTGGAGGAGGGAAGCCACACACAGCGCACACTGGTGGTGACCCTGGCAGCCAAGAAGGCCGGGAGGCCGCAGCAGGGGAGCCCTGGGCGAGGCTCAGGGGCAGGAGGGGAACTTCAGAAGTCTACCTCAGTGCAGACTTAGAATCAGAGACTCAGGTCTGGTGCCACATGTTCAGGTGGTCCCTTTCCTACTTCAGGGGGTAAATGCTCCCCAAATGCCTCGTGAGGACATCATGACATTGTGCAATTCTCCATCAAAGTCCGTGTGCCCCTGGGCAGCCGAGGGTGCGTCTGGAGGCTGGGCGCCCAACGCCAGGCGGCCGATGGCAGGCAGGCCACGCCGGGGAGAGGAGCAAGGCAGACAGACGTGGGTCTGAAATCCTGGTCTGCTGAATCCCTTGACCGGAGAGTGGGTGTCCTCGTCTGTAACACAAGAGGACACCCAAGGCAGGTCACTGTGAGGATTAAGAATGGCGTGGTGCGTGTGCTGCTCCTCACACGAGCCCTGGCACACTCGGATGCTCATTTCTGCCAAATCACTAAATCTAACCTCTTGGGGTGGAGCAAGATTTATCAGTAAATGACAATTAATTTGTTTTAAAAAAATCAAATAGGTGTCTGTCGAACTTTGAAAAAAATACTGCATTTATCTTAGATGGTGTTCAAGAAGCTGAAATATTTCTAAATACAGTCGTCCGTCAGCATCCACAGGGGACTGGCTCCAGGACGCCCCGCCAACACCAACAGCAGCAGGTGCCCACGGCCCTGCCCAAAGTGGCCGGCATTTGCAAGTGGCCTGCGCACGTCCTCCCACGTGCTTTCTGTGGCTTCTAGATGACTCATAATACCTGACGCAATGCCTGCGCGGCATTCACGCGGATTCAGTGTTGTCCCTCCACTCAGAAAATTCAAGTTTTGCTTTTTGGAACTTTGTGAGATGTTTTTCTGAATATTTTCTATCCACAGTTTGTTGAGTCCACGAATGTGGACCCCACAGATACAGAGGGCCAACCATACATACACCTTAATTCAGAATTATAACAGTCATTTAAGAAGTAAAACATAAAGAGTAGAAACGTCTTAAGTCCTACATTTTATAACGTCTCTGAAATATCTGGCATGTGAAAAGCCAGATATGTCACACCTGGCTCCCAGGGTCAGCAACAGAATGGGCTGATGAGAAGCCATGTGCATGGCGCGCTGCGCTCAGGGAGAGCACCACCTCCCGAACTTTGCCAGAGCCTCGGAGGCAGGAAAGTAAGATCGGCATTGGTGGAGAACCGAAAGTTGGATCTAAAGTAGGTCTTTCAAAGTGGGGGCCTGATTAGGGTTAGGCGGTGATCCCAAGGCCACACTGAGGACTGGAGGAAATAGCAGGACAAGACGTAGAGATGACAGCCTTCCTTGAATCTTAGGGCCACGGTTGGTTTGGTTACGTGTTTTACCAGCTTGTGGTGAGCTATAGCCAGGCACTGGACTCATATCCAGGATGGAATGAGGATGCAACGTCAATATTAAAAATGGGGGACTTACAAGTAAGTAGGCAAGGGTGCTTTACACAGGTAAGAGGAAGCACAGCTGGAGCAGAGAAGGGACACGGATCCCAAGGTGCGGACCTGGCCTGGCTCTGCAGATTGGGGTGGAGACTGCTTTGGGAGGGCGCCTGAGCACCCTCGGCTTC
The DNA here is from genome assembly GCA_028533085.1 of Varecia variegata. Lineage (NCBI taxonomy): Eukaryota > Metazoa > Chordata > Mammalia > Primates > Lemuridae > Varecia > Varecia variegata. The sequence continues at coordinate 90,073,688 of CM052438.1, forward strand.
AGGCCCCCGTTGCAGACCGTCTTCCTGTGATTTGAGGATGTTTATTAATATTTTCTTTAGTTGAAGGACACGACTGCAATCATGGCCCTCCAGCACTAGGGTGCTGGTTGTTAAGAGCACCTGGTAGAGTTCTTCCAGGGGGTCACGGGACAGTCCTTCCTTGAAGACAAAAACTCTGGCGTGTACTGAGGCCTCAAGCAACCATCAGAATCAACGAAATAGTATTTGTAGATGACAAAGACTTGCAATGGCCATGATTAACTCATTGCTGATCATTTCCAAAGTGGAAGATCTGATGAGATTTCATTACAATCACGCAAAAGACAAAGAAATCTGGTTGTTTGGCAGTCCACGCCATGGACTGCGGCATGCAAAACAAACGTAATAAAGGCAATCTTAGGTTTTAGACCAAATGTCCGTGAGGGTAATGACTAGGAGTATTTTCAAAGAAAATGTACATTAACTTGATTTCTAAAAATAGATTTGTAATGTTACAGAGAAAAAATATGAGATATAATATATAATTATCCAGAAACATAACATATATAACATACCAAGAATTTACCAAACATGTAATAAAAATATACCAAAAATGTAACAAGAATATCAAGTAAACAGATTCAATGAATCTAGAGCAGGTCCTAAAACATCAGTATTTTCACGGAACTTCCTAGGTGCCTCTCAAATTGAAAACACTAGTCTAGAAGACACTAGATTCAAATTAAAAGATTGTGACCAAGTTAAAATTCTAAATAGCAACCGAAAATATGGTTGATAACTATATCGTTATTGCCTAACATCAAGACTCTGAGAAAAAAAACTATTATGCACAGTAAGGCACTGACCAATATTTACTTCCTTCCGATACAGCACACGATTTCTGAAATGCTTAAGTGTCTTCCCTTTATGTATTTAATGTAAATAAGACTAAGCATCACTTCTGACCTGACAACTTTTTCCATATATCAAATAATCCTAATTATGTAAGGTACCTTTCTTTTTAAAGTGAAAGAACAAGTCTTTGTGGTTTCCAGGAGTATAAAAAATTCCCAAAAAATAGTTTTAGGCACAAAAGATATGCTCAAAGTTATTTTACTTCATTTTATATTTAGAAATCAATATTAGGAAGAACAAAAGTGGTGTCAGGAGATTTGAACACTTAAGATAGAATTGTGGGTACCTGAGAAACAGTATGTGGCTATTCATTTGAAAGCGATAATAAAACACTCAAAAATAAACATAGAAGGTAACCTGTTTAAGCACAAAAAAGCATTCCAGCAACATAATATTTTGATAGATTACACAGAAAAAAAAAATTCCTTCATATTTAAGCTGAAGACAATAAACAGTAAACCAAAAAAGGAAGGCCATCAAAATTGAACAGATTTTTTTTTTAGATTTTAACACATTTCATAGCTTTTTGAATCCACTATGTACATTTATTTATCTCTATAAGCTGGAAAAGATCTTTTAATCTTTAGATCGACTTCTCCTTGAAAATTCCCTCTGAGCACTGTAATTGATCAAGCATTTCTTTTTTTACAAATGTTCCGTTTTCTTAGCCCAGATAGGGCAATTCTCATTCCAGCATCGTTTGGTGACAGTGTCTATGATCACCTTGTCAAGGGAGCCCTCCAAAAAAGATTGGCAGAGGAGAAAAATCTAGTTGTTTTATCTATAAAGCCATAAATTGATTCAGGATCTACTTTGTTCCTATTCTAAGGTGTTTTCAAAATGCTTAGGAAGGAATTCTGACAATGAGGTCATTTCCCATTCCAGTTTGTACATGTGTATTAATCCCCAATTTCTGGCTTAGTAATATTTACAAAAAGTGAGGAGGGAGCTGAGGTCCCTCTGACTGGAGTTCTGCCCTGGGTGCTGCCCATCTGAGGTCCCCATGCCCTGTCCTAGCTTGTCTTGCAAGACTGGATTAGGGTCCCATTTGTCTTCATAGAAAAGACTTTGGGGAAGCCTCCAGAAGATCTCTTCCAACACCAACAGTTTTTCTCAGCCCATCTAGTTTCCTCTGAAATGCAAGGTTTTTTAAATCACTCTTGGAGCTTCTCGCCCTGCTCTTTCCACCCACTTTTTATCAACTGAGGTGCTGACTGATAATGAATCAATGGGTATATATCAGAGAGCCCCGGATTATACCCTCCTAAAGTTATTCTAAATCCCTCTGCAAATGTCTCTCCATTCCCAGTCTTTGGAAAATCTAACCATGGCTCTCCGCTCAGAGACAGACAGGGCCTTCGGATCAACAGAGAGCGCCCCCGTCCTGGAAGGCAGCTGAGTCTGGGGGTTTCTGGCTGGGCTGAGAGGGAAGGGAGTGCAGAGATGGGACAGAAAAAAACGAAGTAGGGTATGGGAGGAAAGTGGCAGGAGAGAGGCTGTTAGGCTCAGGTTGTGATTTAGGGACATCTAAAAGACACAATTCTTAAGTTTTCCACATTTTTCTTTTACCTTGGCCAAGGAATCTCTTAAGGAAGAGATTTTGGAAACTGAAAAATTGGGGGGTTTTGAAGCTTCCTCATACTAATGAAGAAATGAAGACTGTTGGAGTTTGAAATTTTGCTCCTTTCTTCTAAGACATATCTCAAACTTTCTTGGTCATATCAAAAGTTTCACAAACACCCTAGTGAGAGCACACAATGGCACACAATGTAAGCACATTATTCATGAAGCAGGAGTCCAGTCTGGACTTGACTTTACACTGAGACAAATCCACAGGAGTCTGGGAATGTTCTGTCCCAAAATGCTGCTTGTGTAGCCCATGTTCAGGACCCCCAGCCTAGCAGATGGGCTGTCCAGCTACACCCCAACAATGCTGGCAGCCCTGGAACAACAGAGAGGTTTGCAGAGGCCACACTTCCTGGAACCAGACACTGCTGGACAGAAGGCACCACAATGGAGGAACATTCTCCCGCAGTGTGGACGAGTGACCGAGCGCAAACTTTGTCCATAGAACGCTGGTCTCAGAAAACAATGTCAGAACATCTCTGGCCCCAGGGCTGTCTCCAGGAATGGGTTCATTTCAAGGTCCCGCTTAATAAGGCACAATAAAAATGACAGGGACAGGCAGAGGCAAAGAGTAGTGTTAGTAATGAAGTAAGTGTCCACCAGGGACAAGCATTTCTCTAATCTGATCCGACAGCCGATGGATATCTAGAAAGCATTTCTTACTCGTAGGGGACAAAATAAACTGAGCATCTGGGAGCTTATTGTAAAAGGTCATTGTTCTCGCCCGTGGATTTCCACTTACGCCAGCTTCGTGGTCAGGAGTCCTCAGGCCCAGGGGAGGCTCCCCAGACCTCAGAGGAGTTCTCTGTTTCCCAGTCGAGGTGCCTCTGTCTTGACCTCCAAAACCGTTGAGGCAGGTGCTTAGGCAAAGCCAAGTGCATGGCTCACCGAGGTAAGGGACAGTCCACCTCAGAAGCTTTGTCTGAGTCTTAGGGAATGGAAGGTGAGCTCACAATTGACTGAAAGTTGCGAGTTTGACTTGCAGCAAGCAGGGCACAATTAGGACCAGGTAAGGATGGTGACACAACTGTCCAGGACGAGAGGAAACAGCAAGGGAGGCCCCTGAGATGGGGGGTTGCTCTGAGTCCTGGAGAATAAGCTGTCAGTGTTTCCAGAGACAGTTTGGTGGGTCTTTCAGGAAGTTCCTACAAAAAACAAGCAAACCTTCCTCCGAGGCAGCAGGTCCCTTGGAAATAGGCTAATGAGGACAGAGGAGTAGCACAGAAGCTGCGCCCCATGCACAGAGCAAGGAGTGCTTCCAGCACTCAGCGTCACGGCAGAGCATGGGGGTAAAGGTTTCCACAGAAGAAAGTATCATAAATAATAAAAGTACTGTCCTTTTCATTCAATTCTGAATTAATTTTAATAATTTCTCTCCTTCTGCTGGGTTTGGGGTCAGTCTGTTCTTCTTTCTCCAGCTCTTTGAGTCTATTCATTAGGTTGTCTATTTGTAAGTTTTCCGTTTTTTTGATATATG
>CM052438.1:90078184-90175764 GCA_028533085.1 Varecia variegata
AAAAAAAAATAATAAAAGTACTGCTATTTAATGGGAATTCAAAAGTAAAGTTCTAGAAAAATTCATGTCAACGTGAGGATTGGCAAAGTGAAAATAAATTAATGAACTTTTATTGAGCATCTGCTCAGTGCCAGGCAATTGCACAAATTTTCTTTTTTATTCCTTACAACAACTTACTATCAGAAGTATTATGAGCCTCATTGTTAGCAGCGGGAGTAAGGATCACCCAAGGGATTAAATAAATTGTCCCAGATCAAGCAGTTAGAGAGTGGCAGAGCCTTCATCTGGCCCTGCGCTCCTGAGTCCACGCAGGCACTGTTCCACTGCACATGGCCGCCTCAAGATACGGGCGGTCACGGAGGTCAGGTCATCCCCATGGGCACAGCAACGCTCAGCCCAAAAGACGACCCAACCAGGAAGACCTGAGAAATCATATCATAGTCTGGGCAAATGTTATCACATTGGTGCCCACACATCTCACCATAATTTAAGCCCAGGGCTCCCTCTCTTTCCTCTATGTCTCCCTGTTTCCTGGACTGAGCGCAGCTTTGCTAAAATGCTGTATTTCAGGACTTAGTGGCCCTAGTAAAACCTGCCCAGTCATGGGAGGAAAGCCCTCCTACCCCCAGAGAGCCGTGGGTTGCTTTGAACTACTCAGCCTGCCCTTCTCTGAGCACAGAAGTTGCACTTGCAGGCAGTAGGCTGAGTTACAGCACGAGTGGGCAAAGAGCTCCTCCTCGGTTTTGACTTCCCTGGAGCCATCAGAGGATCAAAGGGAACAGAGGGTGGTCCCCTGTCCTGGGTCGCTCCAGGACGCCCCGTGGAAAGGCTGAGGAGAAGCCTTCGGTGAGAACTGTTTTCTCTGAGTTTTCCGTCTATGTGGGTGCCAGGCTGTGCACGGTCTCAAGCAAGAGGGGCCCTCTCCGTGCACCCTGGGCGGGCGGTCCAGACGCCTCTGGGTGAGCCGCAGCCCGAGAAGCACAGGCGTCGCACCCGGCCGGGATTGCCCATGGCACCGCCAGTGAGCAGGTGCTTTCACGTGCCCAGGACAGTTCTTTCACAGTGAGCCACGCATTATGCCCATTCTGATGATTAGGAAAGTGAGGCTCCGGGAAGTTAAATACCTTGCCCCCAGGCCTCAGACTTCAAGAGAAGTTTTTACAAAGTTTGAGCCAGGAATAGGGCAGTGGGAGGTTTTTCCCCTCAGTAGCTAGTCACAAACAGGCCTCCGAGGCACTCACCAAATGCCCTGTCCTCAAGGCCCATGGCACAGGTGCTGCCACACAGGGGGCCGAGGGGCAGGAAGGAGGGGCTACAGCCTCACCAGAGAGCAGCCACCTGTGCTAGTGGAGCCCCAGGGGGCTGGGAGGGAGCACATGACTGAGGAGAGGGGCGAGTTCATGCTGGATGTCAGGACTGGCGGGAAGTAGCTGAGTCACACCCACGATAACAGGGACATTACAATGACGTGACGTCAGCTAGTGAGCACCAAGGACCAAGAGCTTTAAATCTGTGCCTCATTTAGTTCTCACTAGAGACTCACTACACACATATTGAACTCTTAGTACTAGGGCCAGATCATCTCCATTTCATAGAGGACACGTTGATGGTAACCTTAGTAAGTCACCAATTGCCCAAATATGTAGTTTTTGGGGGGCAAGGCCAGGAGTTGAACCTGCATCATCCCTCTGTGTCCAAAGCCTGTGCTTCTCCTGTGTCAGGCTGCCTCTCATTCCACACCTCAGTCGGTGGGGGCCAACCTGGCACAGGCTTGGCCTGATGCCAGGCGGAGCTGCTGGGGAGGGTGGCACTGAGCACTTAGGGTTAGGGTTAGGGCCAGTGAGAGCCCACCTGCTTTTGCATTGTGCACGCTATTTTATTTTCACAACCCTACAAGGTAACTATTATTATTCCCACTTAATAGATGAATAAACCAAGATTTGGCAGATTCAATCATAAGACGAAGCTCTAAGTAGCTTTCTGCTGTCAGGATGCCTCCCCAAACTGCTGCGAGAGAAAGCGGGGCTGAGACAGGTCTCCCCCTGACCTTCAGACACGGGGCACCCGGCGCTCAGGAGACAGGGTTTACGGTTCTTTCCTGAACCCATCATCTAGCTCCTCATCCGCTAGAATTTGTCTTTATGCACTATCCAAAACTTCCTTAAATTCTTGTGTTTGATTTTAAATGCACCCTTCTTTTTGTTACTAAAAAGGAAAACTAGTTCGTCAACACTTTCTTCCATTCCTTCCCTTCCCAGAAAAGCTAACCAAATGATACATTCTTGAGGGAGTTTTAAATTTTTACCCCTAAGTTTGCCAGCAAAAACCTCCACTGTATGCTGAAGTAGTTGGTGGGGGAAAGATTGGAAATAAACTCCCAGATCCTTTACTCTCGTCTCCCGCTCCGGATGGGCCCTGCCGGGTGGCAGGTGCAGACGGGACCGCGGGTGCGTGGCCGCGGCTTCTGTGCAGGGTCTCTTTGGAGGAGCACTCAGATATACGCGGAAGGATATCACAGGTACTACTCTCCTCATGCAAGATGTGATATTGTTACTATTTTACCTAATCCCCCACTACTTTTATTAAACTTTGTTATTGTCTGGTTTATTGTTGTTTCTGATCTTTTTGCAGTAGGCAGTAGTAGTTGAGTTTCACCGAACTCAAAAGTAATGTAACGGCCTGGATGTACTGTAGGGAGAGAGTAATAAGACGCTATTACTACTAATGAAAAGCCCTCCCCATCACCACTTGTTTGCCTTTTATCAAGAGACTTGGAAACAATGTGTATTCATTGGTTTATTTCTTTAGTCCCAGCGGACTGAAGGATTGCACAAGCATGACTTTTTCCTCATATTCCGTCTCCCAATTTAATTCACTCATGGAGGGGAGGCAAGAAATGAAAATGAACCCACAGACAGGATAGAAAAAAAGTTTTGCTCTTCAGTGAAAAAATGATGCATTGTCTATAGCATACCCTCCCGGACAGTCGAATTTTTACACTGTTCGTTGCCATCGAGCTATTTTACAACTCTTAGTAAACTAAGGGATGGACGTGCAAATTTGTCTTGTTCTGTAGAATTTCAACTGACCTCAGGGTTCCTGTGAAAAATCAATTCTGCCTCATGTGCAGTTGAGTTCATTTATTCCATATAAATCTGTGCTTTTTTACTTCCTTTGGACTGGTTTTAACTTCTGTCTGGTTCCCTCACTGATTACAAGTAAAATAAAATCTTCACCGTGTGTTCATTTTTATACCTGTATGCAAATCACACTTTCATCTTTTTTCTGAAAACCATCTTTTAACAGAGATACACCTAGAAAGTGGCCCACCTGACATCTTCACCTTTGGCCAGCACCCTAAAGTCCAAAGCTGACATGATTTTAATCATCTCTCATCTGGGCTTTCCAAATTCTTCTGAGCACCCCTTGGTCTGGCCTAACTAAGGTGCTCACATGTCACCCCACATCATCCAATGTCTATTTGTAACTGACTTTTTTCTTGATTATACTGTACACTTCATAAATTAATTGCAATATGTAGGCACCATCAAAATGGAAGTTGCCCAAAAACACTGACCAGTAGAGTATGCAATTTTGGACTCTAGAACTATAGAATAAATGGCCTTGGTTTTTCTAGTGGAAAAAAAGATAAGAAAGGTAAGGAAATATTATAAAATATTTTGAGTTATTTAGAAAGTTATTTAGAAAGCCCAAGCAACTAGATTAGTAATATAGTTCAAGCATTAGGTTCTCAAGAAATGTCTTATTCTGAATGTTCTTTTAATATTAATAATAACATGGAAATAATTCCATAAGTGAAAAAAGGTCTTCAATGCTTTTTAAAAGAAAACACAGCTATAAAGCCCAAAGTCTTTAATAAATACATTTAGGGTATCATGTTATTGAAGGGTTTTCAGGCAGATTCACTGTCTCAGTGGGGTACAAAGAACATCCATTTTAAGCAATTTTAAGTTTGATAATTAAAAGGAGAACTAATTGGTTTAAGTAGTCATTTATAGAATAGATTAAAAATGTTATTGAAGTAACCGATGATTAAGAAAGAAATTAGTTGACAAGTCATTGACTCCTGCATTATGTGACCAAGAATCTCATTTATTCCCTTGAAAACTTTTGTATAACTGAAAATTACTATTAAAATAAAAATTGAAGAAGAAAATATTAATTACTCCTAAAAACTTTACAGCAAATAGCAGCAGGGGTTATTCCTAATATAGACTACTAATACCTCTTCAGTTCTTTCCACAAATAACAAAGAGGGCTTTCATCATCAACATTGTAAAAGCAGTTTGCTGTAAACATGAATCTGTCTTGAAATAATAGATTAAAACTAGTGGCAAATATCTAGTAAGTCTTCTCCAAATATCCATATTGTCAGGAAATCCTTTGGTAAGAAAATACAGGTAAAACAAACACCTTTGCAGAACGAGTACCATACCCTCTGAACTACATGTCATTAAATTGAAACAAAAATGTAATTGAGAAGCAAAGTAAACCACCAAGAAAGTTATTTCTGTCACTATTAAAAATGACTGGATGCTAAATAAGCCAGCAGTGGAACAAAGTTCAAACATACTTTGCAAAAAGGGAAAAATGTATGAATCAGTTAATAGCATGATTTTTTTAACGAGATCACTTACCCCCCAAAGGAAGAGCTGTAACCTGCTGCTATATTGCATCATAAAATATTACATAATCTTAAGTAGAGAATATCACAAATAAAACAGGATATTGCCTCCTACGTTCTCTCTTTTATTTCATCCTCATAGCTCAAATCCTTCCCTCTCCAAACTAACACACCAAGTTTTCCCAAAGTTCCCCAGCAGCCAGATACCTCAGTGAGTCCCAGAGTGAGAGCAAAGTGAGCCACCGCCCTCTCCACATCCCAGGAGCCTCTTCGGAAAAGAACAGCCCTGGGAACAACCAATGTCATGCAAGGTAATGGAAGGAAGTATCAAAGTCAGTGGCCTACATCATCACACGACATTACTGTCCACTGGACAGTGTTGCAGCCCTCCTGCGTCCGCGTGGCCACTCACTCGCTGGACTCACGTGTTAGCATCAGCTCCTCCAGATGCTCACCCACAGGGCACCCAGGGGCACACTTGGCAACCCACTAGGGTGTGGGAGGAGAGGCCCGAGGTTGTATTTATGTTTATGCTTACTAAAATAAAACAAGAAAATGGAGCCTTACTAATATTTAATAAATGGTTGATGTAAAACACTTTATTTATGACACTTTAATTCCCAAGGGAGTGAGAGGGGCACACATTAATAACTGCACCATGGCAGCAGGTGTAAATCTGGACAGGCCAGGACCCTGGCGAGAAGGTCATACTAGCACTGGAAGCAACATCCAACCACAGAGTTCGGACTGGCCAAGGCCACAGTGTGAGGTTGTGGTACAGACTGAACGGAGCCCAGGAAATCAGAATCCCAGGCTGGTGAGGCCGTACTGCCTTGCTGCATGACAGAAAACCAAGTAAGTCCCTAAGTGACTTTATCAATAAGGGGGTGAGATAAAAAGCCATATGGAAGGAAAAGATGGGTAGTCCCCTTCCCCCTGCTCCTGCTCCTCCCACTAAGCACAGCTGCGGACCCAGCGAGGGCACACCAGGCAACCCAGGATCACTCTGGGGGGAGGTGGGGGAGGGCAAACATAGCCAGGGCCCAGGAGAAGCAGCACAGTGCCAGGTCTCAGTCACCACCCAGCAGGGGAAGGCCATCAAGCACAGAGCTCCCCAGACCCCACCCAGCTACAGCTGGGCTCATCCTCCAGACAGAACAGAGCTCCTCCAACAGCACCAGATGAACCAGCTGCAGGGGACCATCAGAGCCCCGCCAGAAATCAGTGGTCAGGGGCATCTCCTTACCACTGGGCCCAAGATGCCTCTTTCCTACTGAGACATACAGGAGTGAGGGGTGGAACCAGAGAAGGGACCTGCCACAGCAAACAGCTGGTCAAGGAGACTTTATGGTAAACAGTCCAGGGCTTTCTTGCCAGATACAGCTAGGTAGCTGGGGGCAGAGGTACACAGATCTTGTCACACCTATCTCCCACCAAGAGACACCTGGTGGTCAGCCTGAGGAAGCCCCTCCCACCCTGCAGACCACACCAGCAGAGAACCCTGGGAGCCCCAGGGAACCAGAAAAAACAAGCGGACCAAAACAACACAGCAAAGACTCTGAAGATTAAACTGCCATGGGAATCACAGTGCACAAAGCCCAAGATTCATGTGCTCAACCTAAACAGGGTAAGTGACTGCTAAAATACAAGATGTAAATAGGGCTCAGGGACTCCTTATATAATAAACAAAATGCCTAGCATACAACTGAAAATTATCTGTCATAGTAAGAATTAGGAAGATCACAACTTGAATGAAAAAAGACAATAAGCTGGTCAACAGTGGGATTAATCCAATGTTGGAATTACTTGACAAGGATTTTAAAGCAATAGCCATAAAAATGCATCACCAACCAATTAAAAATTCTCTTTAAACAAATCAAAAAAATAAATCTCAGAAAAGTTACTTAAAAAAAAACAAATGGAAATTGTAGAACTAAAAAATACAGTAATAGTTATAAAAATTTGCTTGATGGGCTCGATAGCAGAGCACAGATGAAGGATCAAATCAGTGACTTTAGGACAGAACAATAGGATTCACCCAATCTGAACAACAGAGAGAAAATGGATTTGTTAAAAAAAAAAAAAAAATGACTACAGCTTCTCTCAGGGACCTCTGAGACAAGAGTTCCAATATTCATATCATTGAAGTCCTGAAAAGAAAGGAGAAAAGTGGAGGCTGAAAGAGTGTTTAAAGAAATAATAATTGAAAACTTCACAAATTTGTTAAAAAACACAAACCTACAGATCCAAAAAGCTGAACAAACCCCCAAAAATATTTTTAAAATACTGAAAGAAAAGAATGATCAGTCATGAATTCTATATCCAGCAAAGCTATCCTTCAGGAACAAAGGGAAAATGAAAACATTCTCAGATGCAAAAAACTAAATAATTTGCTATTAGGAGGACTATCCTTAAATATTGTTTAAATGAAGCACTTCAAACAGAAAGAAAATGATAAAAGAAAAAATTTTAGGGAATCAAGAAGAAATAAGGAACAGTGGAAAGAATATACATGGATATGTACAACAGACTCTTTTTCTTCATGAAAGTTATGTTATTTTTGATAATTGAATAGAGAATCAAAATACCTTCTGATTTGTAAGAAAATTATATTTTAAAGAAGCTGATAAAAGGACCTAAAGGGAAGTGAGGTTTCTGTACTTTACTGAAAATGGTAAAATACTGACACCATTCAACTGTTATAAGTCACATGTGTATATTATAAAACCTAGAGAAACCATTATAAAAACTATACAAAGAGATCCATCAAAACAGTAAAGATCAATCAAGTTGGAATTCTAAAACAATATTCAAGTTATCCTGAGAAAAGGAAGAAAGAAACACAGAGGAGGAATTAAGAACTTGAAAAAAACAAATAACAAAATGGCACTTTTAGGCACTAACATACCAATAATTAACTGAAATGTAAATTGTCTAATTATACTAATCAAAAGATAGAAATTAGCAAAATGCATAAACACAACCCAACTATGTGCTGCTTACAAAAATCTTTATATAATAACATAGGCAGGTTGAAAGCAAAAAGATAAAAATAGATAGACCATAAAAACATTTATTTTTAAAAGACCAGTAGTAGCTATATCAATATCTGATAAAGTAGATTTCAGAGCAAAGAAAATTCCTAGAGACAAAGAGGGTTATTCTATATTGGTCAATTCACCAGGAAAAAATAATGATCCTAATTGTGTATGCAACAAACAACAGAGTCTCAAAATACAAGAAGCAACCACAGATAGAACAGGAAGGTGAGAAATACAAATCCACAATTGCAGTTGATGACTTCAACAGCCCTATCTCAAGAATTGATAGTGCTACTAAAAAGAAATTCAGCCAGGATATACAGGGTCTGAACAATAAAGTCAACCAACAGAATCTAATTGACATACATAGAACATTCTACACAACAATGCAATACTTTTTTTTTTCAAGTATACATGGTACATTTACCAAGACAGTCCATATGTTTGGGCAATAAAATAAATGTCAACAAATTTAAAAGAATTAAAATGATACAGAGTATGTTTTTCAACCACAATGGAATCAAACTAGAAATCAAAAACAAAGAGAAAAGAAGAACATTCCCAAACAAATTTCTAAATAATCCACAAGCCAAATAGGACAGAAGTTTTTTTAAAAGCAGAGTACAGAATGAAAGCAAAAAACACAATCTATCAGAATATGCGCTCACACTGATAGCATTTATAAGAAGGAATTTTATAGCATTAAATGTTTACATTAGAAATGAGAAAATGTTTATATTCTTACCTCAAGAAACCAGAAGAAAAAGGAGCAAAATAAATCTAAAAGAACCAGGAGGCAAGAAATAATAAAAGAGCAGAAATCAATGAAGATGAAGATAGGCAAACAATAGAGAAAATCGATAAAACAAAAAATTAATAAAATTGACAAACCTATAGCAAGGCGGACAAAAATAAAAGGAGTTAAAGGCACAAATCACAACTACTGAGACTGAAATAAAAGATACCACTACAGATCCTGCAGTCATTAAAAAGATAACAAGGGCATACCATGAACAAATTTATACTACATTTATAAATTCTGCAGCTTAGAAGAAATGGACAATTCATTGAGAACCACAAACAACCAAAACTCAACCATGACAAAATAGACAATATCAATAGTCCTATAACCATTAAATATATTGAATGGTTATAATTTAACTTATAATTTAGAAACCACCCAAACAGCAATCTCCAGGACAGATGGTATTACTAGATAGGAGAATCCTACCAAACATTTAAAGAAAAATTAAAACTAGTCTTACCCAATCTCTTCCAGATGATGAAAGAAGAAAGAACACTTTCCAACTCATTTTATGATACTGGTATTGTCCTGAAACCAAAACCACATGAAGAAAAGAAAAAAAAAAGAAAAGAAAAAAAAGCTATAGCTCAATACATCTAATGAACTTAAATGCAAAAATCCTAAATAAAATATTAGCAAATCAAATCCAGCAATATATAAAAAGATATACATAAGCATGACCAAGTGGGAACATTCCAGGTATATATGGCTAGTTAAGCATTTGGAAATTGGTCTATATATTCCACCATAACAGCAAACAAATAAGAAAAATCATATAATTGATGGATAAAAAGCATTTGACAAAATCTCACACTCATTCATGATAAAAATACAAATTAGAAACAGAGGGAAATTATCCCAACTTGATAAAAAGTGTCTAACATCTACAAAATATAAATAAACAAACAAACCAAAAAACCAAAACACCACTGACAGCTAACATCATACTTAATGGTGAAAGAGTGACTACGTTCTCCCTAAGATCAGCAGCAAGGCCTGGCTCTACCACTCTTATGTAACATAGTGCTAAAAGTTCAAGCCACTAAAAAACAAGAAAAAGAAATAAAAGGCATACAGATTGGAAAGGAAGACACAAAAACTGTCTGCATTTGCAAATGATATGATTGCCTGTGTAGTATATCCCCAAGAATTTACAAAGAAAATTCCTAGAATAATAAGTAAGTTTAAGAAGGTCACAGGATACAAGATCAGTCCCGTAAAATCAATTGCATTTCTACATAACAACGAACTTGTAGTGACTGAAACTAAAAACATATTATCACTTACAGTCATACCAAAGAAAATGAAATACTTAAATACACACTTTAAAAAAATGTACAGAAACTCTATGCTGAAAATTTTAAAATGATTATAAAAGAAATAAAGTAAGACATAAATAAATGGAGAGACAGATCATGTTCATGAATTGAAAAATTCAATATTGGTAACCATGTCAAATCTTCCCAAATAGATCTATAGATTAAATATAATTTCTATCCAAACTCAACAAGGTTTTTTGTAGATACAGACAAGTGTATTCTAAAATTTGCATGGAAAGGCACAGGCAAAGGAAAGATAATCTTGAGAAAGAATAAAGTGGGAGGAAGCAGCCAACCTGATACCAAGTCTTCTAAGACAACCACAGCAGTCAAGACAGTGCGGCACTGTACTGAAGAGACAGTCACATAGATCAGTGGAACAGAATGGAGAACATAGAAATAAACCCAGACAGATATTCTCAATTGGTTTTTTATAAAGGTGCAAAAGTAATTCAATGAACAAAGGCTACCCTTTTCAGGAAATGATACTGGTGCAACTGGACAACTAAGGACAAAAAAAGAAAGAAAGAAAAAGAGCCTCGACCTAAGAGTATGCAAAAATTAATTCAAACTGAGTTGTAAACTTAAGTGTAAAATGTAAAACTATGAACTTTTAGAAGAAGACTTATGAGAAAATCTTCAAGATCTAAGGTTAGGCAAGGAGTTCTTGGACTTGAAACTAAAAGTACCTCCATAAAGGGAAATGTTGATAAATTGGAGCTCATTGAAATTTAAAACTTTTGCTCTGTAAGAGCCCATGAGAAAAGGATAAAAAGACAAGCTATATAGTCTTGGAGAAAATATTGGCAAACCACATATCTGACAAAGGACTAGTATCTAGGATATATAAAGAACTCTCAAAACTCAATATTAAAAGTATTGAATTAGAAAATGAGCAAAAGACATACAGAAACATTTTCCTGAAGAGGATATATTCATGGCAAATAAGCATATGAAAAGATATTCACCATCATTAGTCATTAGGGAAATAAAAATTAAAACCACAATGATATTACTACACACTTATCAGAATGGCTAAAATGAAAAAAAAGAAACACCACCAAATGCTGGCAATGATCCATACATTGCTGGTGGGAATATAAAATGGTACAGTCACTCTGCAAACAGTTTGGCAGTTTCTTATAAAATTAAACATTAAAGTACCATATAACTCACCAATGGTACTTTTAGACATTTATCCCTGAGAAACAAAAAGTACATTCGCACAAAAACCTGTATACAAATGTTCATAGCAGCTTTAATTGCTATAGCCAAATACTGGAATCAGCCCAAATGTGCCTCAGCAGGTGAACAGCTAAACAAACTGTGGTCCAGCCACACCATGGAACACCCACTATTTAGCAATAAAAAGAAACAAACTATTGATACATGCAACAACTTGGATGAATTTCCAGGGAATTGAGTGAGAAAAGCCAATCCTAAAAGGTTACACAGTGTGATTCTATATATACAACATTTTTGATAGGGTAAAATTTCAGAAATACAGGACAGATTAGTGGTGGCAAGGATTAGGACAGGGGAGGGAGGAGGGCACAGGTGGAAGGAGGTGAGTGTGGTTATAAGAGTGTGACAGGAGAGATCTCTGAGGCTGGAACTGTCTGTCTTGACTGCGGCAATATGCAGGAACCAACACGTGATCAAGTGACATAGAACAAATGAAAACAAGGAATACCGAATAAGACAAGTGGATTGTGTCAATGTCAAGATCTTAGTTGTGATATTGTACTACATTACCATTGGGAGAAAGAGTGCAGTGGATCTCTCTACAGTATTTCTTATAACTACACGTGGGTCTACAACTATGGCAATAAAAATTTCAAGAAAAGAATAAAATAACTGTGGGTATGACTGGGTCAGTGCTCGGGGCTTGGCTGGTGTTCGGCCCAGAGACATCCCCTTGCCCCCAACAGGCTCTTGCTCCTGCCTCTCCTGGCCCAGGTACAAAGCAGAATGGTGTGAGCAGGGCGACACCACCCTGCCACATCTGTTCCTGTTGATCCACATGGAGGAAGTGACGCTCAGAGTGAACTCACGGTCCAGACTCAACAACCAGGACGTGCAGTCTGACACAGGGTTAACGGAACAAAGTGCTTGAGATCAAGAAACTCCCAGAAAATGAAAGGTGTATGTTTGGAATGGATTTTTAAGAGATCTCTTTAGAACAAGAGACCACAATGTCTTCACATTCCTTGTGTCTATAATAAAAGGGAAGAAAAAAGACAATAGGCAAAATCAAACTGTAGAGTAAAAAGCCATCCTCTACAACCCCCTACATCACAGGCACTGGTCTGGGCCCTCACAAACATTATCTAACAATCTCTAGTAACCTGGAGAAGTAGCTGTCATTATCCCCACATTAGAGATGATGAAACTGAGATTCAGAGTAGTTCACTAGCTGAGTAGCCATGCTTGTCTCTCATGTAGCAAATTAAGAATTCTCTATTTAGAACCTGGTGCCTGTTTCCATGGTACCTATTTAAAAATCTGGTAAAGTGGAAAGACAGGGACAATTGTTTTAAGTTGAAGGTTTCTGCATCCCTGACCAGTTCTCTGTGAGCTAGAACAAGATCACAATCCTAGAAGGTTACCGAAGAGTCTTACTTATATCTCAGCACACAAGGGGGGTTCAGAGCCAATCCTGTATTTGCCTTTGGAAGCGCAGGGGATTGCACAAAACAAACTTCATCTTCACCAGTTTTCACCCCATCTTCTTATCAAACCACCAAGCAGATCTGCTAACAGCCAAGTGCCAAGTCAGACCTTGGTTCTCCCATCAGTCTTGGCCCAACTTCTGGCAAATGCATCAAAACACAGCCTGTGGAAGTAAAAAGCATGCCCTATTAACCTACTCATCAGTGATTCATCTCCGAACACAAGTAAGAGTTGGTTTTGACTAACCCCTTCCTTAATACAGAGCGGGCTGTGAAGTTCAGTGGGTACCAAGGATCTTTTAACATAGAAGTGCCGCTGCAGTGCAGCCTGTGGCAGATGACTTGAAACATGACAAACCCGAGTGAAGCTGCACTGCTGAAATCTTACAGGACAGCCGAGCTTCTCAAGCTGCTCGCATCCTGCAGACTGGCCAGATCCTGCCCTCAGATATGCACACAGGGCCTCCTGATTTCCATTTAAAGACTTCTGCGAAACTAGTCCCTGCTTGAGGGTTAGGGAAGCTCTGCCAGTGTCTGAGGATGACGCCGCCAGTTGAAATTTTCTAGACGCGACGGTTTAAATGGCTTGTGACTGAACTGGAAACACATCTACATTTCATTTTAATTATTGGTGATGACAACGCAAAACTCTGCCATCATTTTGTATTTTCCCTCTTTACCTTCTATTTCAAAATGACTTTGTCATCATTTACTGTTGGCTGATTTCTACTTTAAGGAGAGTTCAGAACCAAAAATCTTTGAGATCTCACCCCTGCCATAAGTCAGGGAAGTCAACCAACTTAGTTCCGTGGTGACCAGTACCAGCCCGGCCAGGCAGTGTGGGCTGGTCCCATTCCTTTGAAAATAGGAGAGGAAAGGCATCCCACTGTCAGGGCTGGGAGACCTGTTGGTTCAGCCCCAAGAGCAGAGCCTCTCTGGAAACCCAGGAAGGAAACCTATTCTTGGCTGGAACTCTGACAGAGAGCAATGCTCTTCTCCCAGAAGCCTGGCCGTCGGCTCCCCCAGGGAAATCCGAAGGCTGAATGCTGCACCAGGGCGGGGGCCTGCCCGGCAGTGGCGGGGCTCTTGGAACTTTCAACACGCTGCACAGAAACTCACACATGCCTTTAGCACCATTAACAGAAACAGCATCTTGTTTCCAATTTGGCTGTAGATAATGAAATTAGCCCCCAAATTACCATAAAGTGGAACTAGTAAACACAAAAGCAGGGGTAGGTTTTCGGGCCTCCCCCGCCCCCCACCCCCATACAGAACAGTAAAGTCTATGGCTTCTTCGCTGTTTAAATTCAAAGCAAGGCTTCTGTTTTTCCAAGTCGCTATTTTGACCCCAAGCAGATAAAGAACACTAAATGACACATTCAGCAGAGCGCTCTGTTTACATCAGGAAATCCAGCCGGGCGGGCCGGGGGTAGCGGGCGGAGGCGGCCCGGGCGCCGGCCTCCCTCGCGCTCGCCGCGCTGCGCTGGCTCGGCCGCCAGCCCTGGCGCTCGGGCTGACTCCGTCCAGATGTGCCGCGGCTCCAGAGTGGCTGCCGCGCGCAGTAAATGGGCATCGGAGGCTCGTCAATCGGGCCAGAGCAATTGCGGTCTCGAGGCCGCCCCACTGGCGCACGGAAACGCTCGCTCCGGAGGGGACCGCGGTGGGGGCGCCCTGGGCGCGGGGCGGGCGCGCTAATGACCGACCCGGGAAATGTTCCTGATACATTTGTACATTTCCTTGTAAATGTTTTACACTCTAAAAGAAAGGGGAATGCTGTGTATCATTTGGAAATGTTGGCTGTCTATAGGTCCCTGTGGATATTACTGCGTTAGTACGACTTGTAACCGGAGCAAGAGAAACATAAAAAAGTTGGGAAACACTGCCAATTAGTCATTACAGGGAGACTGTAAAAACAAAAGAAAGAGAAAGAGGAGGGAGGAGGGAGGAGGGAGGAAAAGGAATCAAAGAAGAATAAAATGCCCCCAGGAAAAAAAAAGTAAAGGAAACTAGATGCGTCTTTGTGGTGTTCCCGGAACAGAACCGGGAGCAGGACAGCTGGCGGCCTTATCCGACGACCTGCGCACAGCAAGTCCCGGCGCAGCCCTGGAGGGGCCCGCGATCTCCTGAACTGTACCTATTTGCTGTCCCTGTAAAACTCGAGCTGGGTCAGCAGGCAGGCAGTGTGCTTTGGCGCAGGACCCAACTGTGCAAAATCCAAGTGAGACATTGATTTCTGATCGCCCACCCCCGACACAGTCGTCGCTCGCTGAGTTGTAATAAGAAGAAGACAGGAACCATTTTTTTACAATCCCAAGTTCCTGCCAGCCACCGGCTTTAAGCAGACTGTGGCCGTGCTTGCTGAAAACTGTTTTTAATTTTACAGTAATTCTGATGATTGAAATCCTTTTTGTTTTCCAGCTTTTTGCCAGACTCAAGAGTCCAAGAACGGGTAACATTACAATCTGAAATGGATCCCGGTGAGCCTCCCAGCCCTTCCTGAGTGATTTTGTTGACCCTTTTCAAGGCTTAAGTGAAGAGATAGGGTGTACCGCAATGCCAAAGTGGCAGGCGCAGGCCCAGGCCGGCCAGTGCTCCTCCCAGGGAAGGGCTGACGGCTGGAGCCTCCAGGCCGCGGGGGTGGAAGGAAAGGAAGCCGGGCGCTCCCCAGGGACGGAGGCAATCGCTGCTGCAGGAGAAGAACCGCTTATCTCAGCAGCATGAGGAGCAGGCTGGCAGCCAGGCCCCTCCGCAGCAGCAATCTGAGCCCCCTCCTCCTCTGAGTCATGAGGACAGCCACATGTGCTCGCATCCAGCCCCTGGCAAGGAGACGACTTTGCTAATCAGCTGGGGTCCTTCTTGGTGTCTGGCCACAAGTCAGCAGATGCACAGCTCAGCTTTACTAGGACAGAATGTCTTGCATAAGATCTGTTTCAAAAACAATTATATGAGCAAATTATCTTGGCTTCTAGCAACAGATTTTAAAAATCTAGTAGCAAGATCTCAAAAAGTGATTAAACCACAAACACTATTTTAAAATAACATTAAACCTGACAAGAGATAAAGAATTCTTATACAACCATCAAGAACACGTTCTACTCCTCAAGCCCAAAACCTCTCCACATGTGGGCATCTCTGAAATTCTGGAAGGGACTTATGTGTATCTGGGCCTTCTTCAGAGACAGAAACGAATACAGCAAAAAGTCCTTATCTGGCAACGACTTTGACCTTCATAACATACAGCTTTGAAATCTGTCGATGGAAAAATTGTCATCAGAGACTAATTGGTAAATCCTTGTGAACAGCTTGGTCAGATTTTACTAATGACAAGGTCCACAACAGGTTAGTTTTGTCTCTTCTGAACTGAGGGCTCAAAAGCAGTGTCATGATTTTGCTGGCAGCCTGTTCCAGGGGCTATTTCTCCGCCGGTTCTTGGTGCAGACAGTGCACCTGTGTGGCCTGTGCCCCTGAGACCGCCCTGGCCACTCCTCTCACTCCTGTGAGAAGGCAACGTCTCACCTCCCACCTGCCCACAGCAGAACCCTGCAGCTGACACCTTGGCCTCCCACTCTTCCCTCTGCAGACTGGATTCTTCAGCCATTATCTTCATACTAATAGGAATGATTTTGAAACTTAAAGCTTTGATAGGTGCCCAATAACTTACTACTTACTGAAGACATCTGAGCACCTAGAAGGTCAAATATAATCTCTTTACAGGAAGAAACTGGAAAATAGTAATGAGGTTGAAGAACAAGATGGAGGAGGAGGAGGAAGTGAGAAAAAATTCATTCTGGTTAAACAATATCATAGTAATTGCATCATATTATTTTTGCATTTTCAAGCACTCTCCCTGTCTGTTCCGCGCTCAGGTTTCTGGCCTGTCTCTGGTTTACTGTACTGTGCAGCATTCTCAACAGAAGACTCTGAGGAGAGTGATCAAGAAGGCTCTTTCGCTAGAGAGACTCATTCCCCTTTTTAATGTCTCTCAACAAAATGGTGCTGGCACATTTCCTGGGTGCGTGGCCCATCAGCGTGCGCAGCGCAGGGGCAAGTCCCAGCAGGATCTAGAGGATCGCACACTCTGAAAGGCGACCCTGGGGAGAGGACGTGCACGTCAACACACAAGTTATCGCAGCACAGTGAGCAGTGTGGGAGGAACACACTGCCACAGTAGAACAGGAGAAGGTGCACACAGTTCTCTCCAAGCCAAGGGTGACCGCACACTGCTGGTTCCCTCTGCGCACAGCCTGTGGCCCCAGTGGCTGCAGGACAGCGAACGCATTGTCCCTACTCTTAGGAGTTCAGCCCTTCACACATCTAGACAGAGACAAACAATTAAGTAAATCTGACTCCTAACCCATTTCTATAGTCATTCATTCATTCATTAATTGGAACACTAAGATTCCACTCCCTGCATCTAATGGTTTGAAGTCACACTGACATGTTGGTGTCATCCAAGAATGACGTCCACAGGAATCAGACGTATGTGTGTGTGTGTGTCTAATCCAGTCCAGACAAAGAAGGCACGGTTCCTGTCCACTGACAGCAATGTCCAGGGGACAGGGGGACAGTGCTGGTGTGCTCCCAACCACATCTCAAGCACGGCAGACACAGGGTTCACTGTCCGGAGGCCAGAGGGCCACACCCTCCCTGGAACAGACCTGCAGTGTGTCCCTTCTTCAGTCATCCTAGGGACAGTGCTAGAACAAAATTCCAGTTCCACCACACAGTGACAAAACGAGTGAAGTCTCAGTCTGCCAAGAGGCCAGGGGAACAGGAGAGTCATGGCGTGGGACTTGTCAACCCAGTTAGCTTTAAACCTAAACAGGTGACCTAGTTCACAATGAGACTGTTCCCTACCCACCCCCTTCCCTGCCTTAGACCATATTGGCGTCTGCACAATTAGGAGCATATATTCCCTTTTTAATGTGAAAATAAATTAGAGTGATGTGAGCTTAGAGAAATAGCAGCACAGATAACATGCCTTAGGCCCAAGGGCTATTAAAAAAAGAAAACTCTGTAAATGGAAGTGAGGCTTCGGAAAGCACAGCCCTGAAGTCTTGGCTCACGGTGCAAAAAAAAAAAAAAAGACTGGTGGGTGGGGGAGTTTCCTGAAGCCATTAGTGAAATCTGGCAGAAGCATCTTATATAGCCTTTTTTGGTTTCAATCTGCATGACATCACAATCTATGAATTTTGCTGTTATTGGATTTGAATGAACTTGTAGATTCAAAATAAAACCCATTTGAAACAAGCTCCACAAAGCAACTCTATCTTCCCCCCAGCAGTTAAGTACATTTCCTAACTGCCTTTTTCTGTCCTGGATTGCTAAGGGGATTGCAAGGCCCTCCCAGGACTGGCACACCAAGTTCAAACAGCACAGACATGTACATACACACTCATGCACAAAAATGTGCACACATAGCATGTGCACACATATGCACAGATGTGTATGCACATGCACAGACATGTGTGCACACATGTACACATAGGCATACATGTGTGCACACATAGATGTGTACATACAGACATGTGTGCACACAGACATGTACATACACATGTACACATAGACCTGTGCACACACACATACACAGACATGTACATTCACACACATACACACTGACAGACATGTGCACACATACATGCACACAGGCATACCTGTGCACAGACACACACACACACACACACACACACACACACATGCCGAGTCACAGCAGCGGCGGCAGGAAAAGTCCCAGGGAGGCTGGACTGCGCTGTGGACTCTGCCTAGGAGAACCCTGGCCCTCTTTTCTGTTCTCCTTCTCCCCATTCTCATTCCTGTTATACTGACTCTGCCCAGGAGGGGTGAGAAGAAGGACTTAGACCAGCCGTGCAAACAGGCTCTGGGATTCAAGGAAACCAGGGCAGAAGAAATGAAACCCACACAGCAGTCCTGAAATGACAGGTGAAGTATTCTACCTATTCCAAGCATTTCCTTTTCTTTTGTGGAATTTATTTCTAAAGAAGTGGGGATGATATGTGTAAGGATCGAATATATTTACGCATATAATATAGATAAACACAGAAACAAAGCCCAACATACCTCCAGATGTATAAGATCATTCCAAAAACAAAACAAAACAAAATATGAATTAGCAGCGTTTTTTAAAAGAAAGACCAGCTATGCCACAGTTATTTGAAGAGGTATGGAGCCAACATACCCAACACATTGAATTAGTGTGTGTTTTAACATGCAAATAACTCTGTCAAGGAATCTTGATGAGTTTTATAAAGGAAAAAAGGACAGAGGGGTCCTAAAAATCCCCTCTGTCTCTCATCACCCTGCGAAAGCCTAGGACTCTAAACTTTTAGCATTGTAATTCTCAATTGTGGGTGACTCTCTCAGGGGACATTTAGCGATGTCAGGAGACTTTTGTGGTTGTCATGACTGTAGGGTGTGGGTGCTACCAGCATCTAGTGGGTAGAGACCAGGGATGCTACTCAACATCCTGCAATGCACAGGACAGCCCCTCCCCCCAACACAGAATAAGCTGGGCCAATGTCAACAGCGCCAAGGTCAAGAACCCCTGATTTAACACATAAGCCCACCGCCTCCCCCTCCCAAGAGAGCACAGCACAGCTCTCCCCCAGTGGTCTCTGACTTCATGGCTACCCAGGCCAGAGCCAGCGTGGAATCCACAACTGCTTGGCAGAGAAACCCAACAGTCGAATGTGCCCATCAAAACTAGAAGTCAGTGTGCACCACGCAAGTGGGAGTGATGGCCCAAACCCCTGCAAAACTGAGTTGAAATAAAAATCAATGTCACCCTCAGACCTCAGTCGCCCTCTGCCAAGTAGTTAGTGAGAAATACAGGCATATGATTTCAAGAAAAATATTTTATCTTGGTGAGTTTTATAAAGGAAAAAAGGAAAGCATTTGAGCCATTAAGCAGTAGCACTATTCATTTGTGGTCTGTATTTGCTTTTCTTGAGTAAGATGCAAAGACTTTAGAATGGATGTCAGAATAAATGACAGCTACTGCAAATGGCTTTCTCATACAATCAGAGCGTCTCACTGGCCTTCAGCCTGGACAAGCCTAAATGAGCAGTCCTACTTCAAAAGAGGGCAAAACTGTCCTCAGCAGAGAACAGCAGGCTCTCTGCACTGCCTCCTTACGGACTTGCTTGTGAGTTCTGAGCAAGCGTGTTTGACGGAGAAACCTGCAGATTAGCTGCATTAGGCTTGAACTCAGGCAAGTCATTTTACTTTCTGAACCTCAGTTTCCTAACCTATAAGTGGGGCTTCAATACTAATAAAACAGTTGGCAGTGTCTGGGTGGCTGGCCTGGGGTTTAAGAAATCCTGATAGGGCGAAACTCTAACAACGAGAGACCGTTAAAATTTAGTCTTTTTTTGTAAAGGAATCCCTCAAACATTCTCATCATGACGCTGGGAAAGCCGTGAGGGCTCTTCCACATTGCTCTTCTACAAGTTGGAAGAGACCTAAATGTTCCCATTCTCAGTTGCCATTTCCAGGTGCTTCGAGGCTTCTCCAGGAGCAGTTATGGGGCTGCACACTACTCTGTACCTATAACCCAGGCCGTTTTGAGCACTAGAAGGATTCAGATAGGAGCCGAGCGATGCAAGCTCCTAACTCACTTGCCACTAAGTTGGCCTTGGAAGTGGGACTCCTCTCAGGTAAAACAGGGGCACCTCATGGGTTGTCATGACAACTGAGTCAGAGGTGAGGATATGCTTTGAGTAAAAGTTCAAAGCACCAAATATGAACAGCTCTCATATGGGCAGCACCCAGAGCTCCAAAGTTCCCTCTCATCCTGAATCTCATTTGACTGCACAATCTCCCCGTGTAATAGTCACAAAATGTACTGCTTTTCCCAGTTCACAAATGTGGGAACACAATCAGACCAACCTCCATAAATGGAATTATCCATACCGGGTCAGTATCATCATTCCAGTCCCATGTTACACAGGACTGACCTCTGGCATCTCCAGTGTCACTTGGTGAGTTTTCAACTTTGCTCTTATTACCAGCACCTAAAGCACCACAATGCACATTTCTGATGCTCTCGGCAGCTGCAGGTGAGGCTTAGGAACTCTGCAGCGATGGCACTGGGTAATGCGGCTGGGGTGTGTGTTCGAAACATCCTGCTCTTTCTGTAATGTTTTTCTTTGCATTCTCACACAGAAGCAGTTAAAAATAAGAGCGGCTGTGCTGTGCCAGGCACACAGGGCTTTGTTTGCAGGACAGCCACATTGCTAATGTCATTGTCTGCAGACAAGAGACCATCCACAGGATCTATCTAAGCAATTTTGTGAAAGTATGTGTATGACAAATGCTTGAACATAAAAAGAAAAACATATTCATGTGGGACTTTGAAGACAACACCATTCTTTTCTCTTCTGGACAAAATGAACACTCACCAGACAATGAAGAAATTGCTAAATGAACACCAGATGAAGGAAGTTCGCCCTTTTAACTGCCTCTGCCTATAAAGTAACGCTGTGTGAAGTGCTTCTGCAGGCCTGTGCTGTGCACAGATGAACTACCTGCCGTGCCCTCTGCAGCACCTGGAGGACTCGTCTATGCAGGTGCCCGCCTGTGGCGTGTGTTCACGGAACCCTAGCTGACTTCTTAGTTTTTCGCTGCCCCACTCTGTCTGAAAGCTGTCGCATCGGTATCTACCTCTCACACTGTTCGAGTTCACTCCTTCTGATGTGGTGAGGACTTAAAAACAAGGTCAACAGGTTTAAGACTGGATACTAACTAGAAGCCAGCATAGCCCACTATGGAGGCTGAATGAGTCTAGCACTTGTTTCATGTGTAAGGCAATTTCTTCTTAAGACTTCCAAAGTTGAATATTTTTTCATTTCTAGGTTTAAAGGCATTTTCCAGAAAGTTCAAGTTGCCAAAATTCTGACTTCTAGAAAATAAGAATATTGCTATATTTTATACTCATTTATCCAGTGATCATCAAACACTACTCAGACAAATTCAGGAACTATTTCTTGATGCCTGCTTTGAACCAGGCACTAAGCACTGGGGAAAAGCGGCAAACAAGGGACACGTCTCCAACACCCCAGGACAGAGCTTGCACCCGGCGGGGAGTGGGAGACGGCAACATAAGTGGAACCTAGCACCGTGCCGGACACCAGGCTGCAGAATTAAACACAGGTGCCAGTGCAGTGAAGGGAACGTGCTGTGCCACCACGACGTGCCCTAGGAATAGGCCAGCACCCCAAAGAGGAGGTGAACCCTCTCCACAGCTAAGGTGCAATCTTGCATGGTCCAGTAGCATCTATGGCCTCTTCATCAGTTGCAGAGAACATGGCTCAAACCGTCTCTGAACAAACTGCTCGTCTATACTCAGAAGGGAGGCATGCTTCCCGAGAGGGTGAGCACCAGAGACACTACTCACTACAAAGGAAGGGGACTAAAGTCTGCGCCTGGCATTTAAGTCTCAAGATTAACAGAACAGCTAAAAGAGAAGCCTCCTCTTGGCATCTCTAAGCATCAAAGAGGAAAGCCGGAAGAACACAGAAACACATCATGCCCACCTCCCTCTTCCCCCTCCCCTTTGGTCCCCACTTCGCTTTCCAGGGAAGGTCAGAACCGCGCTGCCAACATTAGCGGCACCGCTGCCTCTGAGTTCAGCGGCTGTCCCGAGAGAGCAGCACCAAACATACACCTGCTCCAGTAGAGCCTCCAAACGCGTCTCAGTCTACACAATGGCCTTATAGGGCCCAAAAGGAGGTCAGAGTTGGAAGGAAGGGTCACCAGGCAACCACGTAGGTTGGTCCTGCCTCACCAATTGCACAGTGGTCCCTGAAGCCCTAAGACCCTCCTGTGAGCACATGGCAGACCAAATCCCCAAACCCTGGGAGGGAACAAAAGTTCACCAAACACTTGTCACGTGCTGTGGGACCCCATTTCTGACTTCCTCTGCAGGGCCATCTTGCGGGGTCTGTATTATCATCCCCACTGAGGGATGAGAACACTGAGAGATTGACTCACTGTGACTGAAACCAGATTTAAAGTAGAGTCTATTCCTTGCCAAAGTTCAAAGCCCAAGCTCTTTCTAAAATGCCATACTGTCTCCTGCCAGCCCCCTCCCTGCCCCATCACACCCAATATCTGCAGCGTCCCAGGTGGTCCCTGGCTTCCCAGGCATGCCCTCCGCGGTCAGCCCCTCCCTCCCACTGCCCAGCCTGCCTCGAAGGACACGCTGCTGCCAGTACTCCAGCCCTGGTTAGGACCTGAGCTGTTCCCCAAGGCCTGGCCTCGGTGGCTTGCCCCATCCATGTAGCAACCTGAGATGGGAGGTCATTATGCCTTGTGAACTTCTAGCCCAAACTCCTCGGTTTATAGGTGAGAAGACCAAGGCTGAAATAGGTAAAATGATGTGCCTGGGACAGCAAGTGCACGAGCGACAGCGACCCTGAGGCTGGACCCCGCTCCTGAGCATCCTGCACAATGTGCCTGGTGCACTAGGCCTTGCAGAGCTCCTCCCAAAGTTGCATCTATGATGTCATCAGCCTCCTAGGGCTTTCCTGATGACACACTGTGCTTCCAAAAGTGTCAAAAGGACAGCCTCCTGAAACCATGACCACGGAGGTATGCACACATTGGTGTGCACACACAAGCTTGATGCACATGAGCACATCTTCCTTGATGTGTCGCAGAGAGAACAAAACCAGACAAGGCGTGTGTCGTGGAACACAGAGAGCTGTTGCATTTAGATGATCAGGAATAGAGAATGTCATGCAATCAAAGCCAGGATTCTTGTCATCAACACTTTTTGGAAGCAAACTCTGTACACTGATCTTTGATGTATATTGTTTGATAACAGAAACACAAAAATCAAAAACTAAGAGAAAAAATGTAAAGGATTACATTGCTAGATGACCCTTGTTCTACACACATCATCTAGGTGGCGAACGAATCAAAACCGTTGGAAGTGCGCTTCCCGCAGCTGGCGGGGACACTGAGCGGCTGCAGGTGAGCCCGTCCTTCAGGAAGGAAACACGAGGTGTCTGTTGAAACAAGGCTGAACACCATGTAAACTTTTCCAAGGTACAATGTCGGTTTTTACTTTTTTGGCTCCGAATGGCACTTCTGCGTTCTTAAAACCGTGGTACAGCGAGACAGCTAAGCTGAGTCCTGGCAGCTCCAGACCAGCCACCGCGCTTCGGCAGAGAGAAGCAGGGTTTTAAACAGTGCAGCAGCGGCTATGTTTGCTTGCAGCCAGCACAACGAAGAACCCAGTCCTTGCTTGTGGGTTGAGCAACTATATCTTGAATTTGAGGCCTAGAATTATTTTAAAACATCCTTTATTTTCAAGGACCACGACATGAAAATATTTAATGGGGAAGAAATTGCTTCATGAGCTATTAACAAACGCTTTCACACAACTTGCCCTCCGATCTGGGAGCCTCCAGCTCCACGACGGCCGTCTCCTGGGCTCGAAGGCTGAGGTCCAGCCAAAGTAAATAC
The DNA here is from genome assembly GCA_028533085.1 of Varecia variegata. Classification (NCBI taxonomy): domain Eukaryota; kingdom Metazoa; phylum Chordata; class Mammalia; order Primates; family Lemuridae; genus Varecia; species Varecia variegata. The sequence continues at coordinate 90,102,154 of CM052438.1, forward strand.
GGATCACGTGGGCTCAGCACTCTCTGTAACTCTGGCCGCTTCCTTCAGTGGGACTTGAGAGTGGAGCTTCGCCCCTGGGAGTTCCTGTCTCGTTCTCCTTTCGTCTCTGTCTCTCACACTTGGCGTCTTCCATTTACAGGGCGATGCTGTTCTCCCACGAAGTCTAAGTGGCACATCTTGCGTGAGGGCCATGGAATTGGAGGGTAGAAACTGTTTTAGTCTCCGAGCAGATTCCAAGTTCACGGTGCCCTATCATTTGCTGCACCCATCGTGAAAAAGCCCGCATCTGCCAAGACGGTTCTGGGAGCTACGCTGCCTGGACCAGCGGAGAGGAACATTCCTAAGCCGTTTACAAAGTCAAACTTTTCCTTCATGTATTCATAAAATTTCTTTTAAAAAATTAATTGGATTTTTGAACAAGTAGGGAGGAGATGAAGGGGAAAAATTGCTATCCAATCTGTCTTGATACTTTTTAATTAAGAAAAACAACTTCTGCTCTACTCCATTAACGGAACTTTTAAATCCTGCTCAACTGGTGCTTTTTCTCCTCCAATAACAACATGGACGAGTCCAATTGCTCTCTTGCCAAGATGCCTTAAAATGTGTTGCCATGGATGATCTCAGGAAAAAAGAAAGGAAAAAGAAAAGAGACAAAAGAAAAAGGAAACGCGTTGTTATTTCTCTTCCCCTAGAAGCAGGACATTTGCAGAGCTGCTGTCCCCTCCTGGGATCTCCTGCTCTTTATGCACCAAACGGGCTGGAGGGTGTGACCAGGCACAAATTCACACATCCCGGCTCCCTAATGAAGCAGAGCCTGCGCTCTCTCAGTCAAGCAACCTGCCTGACAGACACACGCCTTTTGCTGTCCTGGGAGCCTGGGAGCTTTCATGCTCCACCTGGGCCCCCAGCTCTCTGAAACCAGGTCACCCTAAGAAGCCGCAGGGTATCTTGTAAACAGTATGGCCAACCACTTGTGGCCTGATACAGAACAGAAGCACAATTCCAGGGAACTCCTGAAGAATTTCTCCTGCTCTGAAGGAGGCTGGCCGGCCATGTGATTTTCTGGAAAGAAAACTAAAGGACTCTCCCTTCTGCAGACAGCGGAAATGGCTTTCTTTGAAAGGCATTCTTTAGGCTCTGCCTCCTCAGAGCACAGCCTGGCCTGGCGACTAATTAGACGGGGTGCTGCTGCCACACCCCAAGTTTTCTTGGGGATGAGGTTGGTGGGCGTAAAAGAGAACCACTGACCTCTCTTCTATTCTCTGTAAATTTAGCAGCTGCAGTGGGACACACAGAGAACAGAGCAGGGGCTGTGTGTGTGCATTTCTTAGCAAGTGCTCACGCTTTGTGTGAGTAGGAACTCCATGGCCTGTGCGGTGAAGGTAGGTACGGAAACTTCCGTGTGCAGCTCAGACTAAACCTGCCCCACCCAGTTAGTTGCTCCTATTGGAGGGGAGGGAAGCCTTGAAAGTGTTAAGCTAACATCAATTTTCACAGCAATTATGACAGACTGTAATACCACATTATTTCTTTGAGTTACCTGATGAATTCACAAGGACTAAAAGAACGTGTAGGTATGGCTATTGTTTTGAATTTGGAATGCTTTTTCTCTTTTCTTCCTTCCTTTCTTTCTTTCATTCATTTTCTTAAGCTTTCAGATGGGTTCCACATCTGCACAGTACAAAGCAAAAGGACAGGATAGGGCTGATTAACATCAAGGTTCTTCTGGTGCAGCAAGCCAGGCCGAGTGGCATAGCCCAGGAAGATAGGAGCAAACAGCTGCTTTGCTTTTTAAATAATTCATGGCAGATATGATAAATACATTCCGTCGACATTATGTGTGAAATTTAAGAGAAAAGACTGCTTAGCTCCCTCTATAGAAAGTAAAATAAAAAGAATTGTTACTAGCATACCAGCAAGGGTGGAGACTGGGAAGGGCGGGAGGCTGAGGGTCGCTGGGGGGGTGCTCTGGGGCCGACTGCAGCTTCTGCGCCCCTGCCCCCCGCAGCCAGAGTCTAAGAGGGACTGCACTCTGTCCACCTCCTTGGGGATCCAGGCATGTCGTTTCACTCACACAATGAACGTATATTATTATGTGCTAAATATTTTTCTCTGTCCTGACCATACTACAGTGACTAGGATTTTAAAAAAAAAAAAAACAGTTGCTGCTCCCCTGGGCCTTACTGTCTTATGGGGGAAGATAAACAAAGATAATGAATTAACCAACAGGGAACAGTAGATAGAAGAATTAAAAAGTGAGCTAGACGGAGAGAGAGTGATGGGTGAGCCATTTTAAATGGGCTTGTCAGGGAAGGCCTCTCCAAGGAGGGACCCCAGAGCTGAGACCAGAATGTGTCGAGGGCTTCATGACCTAGTCAGTCTCCTGTCAGAACTCCACTTAGCTTGTAAGACCTAACCCGAGTGCTACTTCCTTGGGAAGTCCTCACACAGCTAAGCCCCTCTTCTCTGTGCCCCTCTAGTCCTCTAGCTGCAGAGATTGTTACATCGGACTGATCTGTTTGTGTCTTTGCCTCTGCACTTGAGAGCAAAAACCCCATCTCGTCGGCCTCTGCCCACCGGCTCAGCACAGCGCCTCGTCCCTCGTGAGCCGTCGGAAGAAACTTGCTCTGGTAAAAGAATCACGGCAGGAACACATCCGCCCTGTGGGAGGGGCACAGGCAGTGAAAGAAATGATACCTTGGATCACTTTCTAGCTTCACAACATTGTTTCTTACTTCTACTGCCCAAGTGACAGTCCCCAAAGCTGGCTCAAGATGCTGTCAAAGATTCACATGTGGTCCTAGATTTAAGGACTAACATGGTAACATCTTGAATGCCCTTTTGGTTTGCAGACTTTTATTCCTCATTTCTACTTTAGGCCCAGGATGTCTTACGGCTTCAGCAATGCCCTGACACTTCTTCTCTCGGAGCCTCCAGTCTCCATGGGGAGCTATGAGCTGTGTTTCCATTAGCCGAGAGCTCTACTGTGTTTTAGGTTCCATCCAGGCTTCAGAATGATATGGCAAACCACACACAGTGCAGGGGGAGAGACACGTGGGAACACAAACCCTTAAAGCTGCTGGGACCAAAAAGGGCTGCAAAGCACCCCAGAAGCCCATGTCTAGACTTCAGCTGTACTGAAAGTCCCCTTGAGAAATAGAAATCTTGGGTGGTGCCTCACGTGATCTGATATCCACATGGTTGAGGAGCCCCTGCAGACCTGCTGGAGCAAGCACACAGCTGCACCAGGGGACATTCCTTCAATCAAGACCACACAGGAGAAAAGAGTCCCACTCAGGAGACTCTCATAACCAAATCTGTCAAAACACGCAAAGAAGTATTGTCATGAATGAGTCAGCAGACATAGCAAACCCCAGGAACTTGAAATAATAGACCAATATGCTCAAGTAAGTTATAAAATAGATATTTTTAAGTTATTAAAAAGATAAAGAATCCACATAGAAATAATAACACACTTTAAGAGAAAAATCTTTGAAAAAATTAAACTTTTAGAAAAAAAATATAGTTGTTAAAATTAAAAATTCATGATTGGTTTGTGTACCATGTTAGAAATAGGTGAAAAAAGAATTAGTGAACTAGAATATGTATCTGAGGAAATCACCCAGAATCTCAAGACACAGAGTGACAAAGAGAGGATAATATCAAAGTAGCATTGAGAGACATGAGATAGAGCACAGAGCCCTACACATGCCTGGACAGATCCTGCTTTTTTTTTTTTTCTTTATTTTTCTTTTTCACACATATCTATACTACCAAGATCTTGCTTATTGCTGACACAGTTTCCATTATGCCTTCTTTGACTCACAGATTGCTGATTGGTTTGGGAAGGCAATATGCCCAGCTAAAACACATTTCCCAGCTCCCCAAACCAAAGGAGTAACCAAGTCACTTAATTTTGTCCAGTGAAATAGAAGCAGAAATTTCCGAGTGAAATTCCTGAGGTTACTCTTTATAAGCTTGCCCTTTGCCCCACTAATTCTTTCTGCGTGGAACACAGACATGGGGCTACAGGTGGAGCAGTTATCTTGCAATTATGCAAAGGACACTGAAGCAGAAAGCTCAAAGTCCTACCCACAGACATCTAGTCATGAGAAGGAAAAAAAATCCCTCTCATTTATTCAAGCCACCACTGAGTTGTGTTTTCAATCTGATGCATCTGGATGTCATGTCTGTAATTGATGAAATGTCTAAGAGGAGTCTTAAAGGAGAGAATAAGACTAATGGAAGTGAGAAAATATTTTAAACATAAATCCCTGAGAAATTTTCAAATCAAAGGAAAACACTCAGAATGAAGAGTCTCACCAAATCCCAGCCAGAAAGATTAAAAATAAATCTATACTTAGACACATTTGAAACACCAAGGAAAGAAAGGAAATCTTAAAAGTAACCACAGAGAAAAGACCTTTTAGATTGAGAATAGAGTCCTCAAAAAAAATCCAGCAACAATGGAACAATATCCTCAAAGTTTTGAGAGAAAATCATTGTTGACCTGAATTCTCTACTTAGCTAAACAATTACTCAAGAGTGAGAGCTCTAAAGACTTTTTCAGATAAAGAAGAGTTTATCAGTCAGGGACCTCTGCTGAAATAACTGCTGAAGGCCCTGTTAGGAAGGTGGATGATGAGGCCAGAGAAAGGTGCATGACACATTAGCGAGCAAAGACATCCATGAACACACGTGTGAATCTAAAGTTTAGATTGTAATTGACTCTAAAGCACGTGTTAAACCTATGTAGCACTTAGCAAAACGCTGTGATTTAAGAGTCAGTTGAGCTAAGAAGCACAGCAGTTGCCTCTCTGCTCTCATTTTTCTAGCAAATACTGGGCTCTGTTGTTCTACAGACAAACTTCCACACCTGTCTCCATGTCTTTCCCTGACACGCAGACTGCAAAGGAATATTGATTCCTACTACAGGGAGTAGTTTAGGGACTAAGGGGCTTTCTCCATGTTTTCTGGTGCTACCTAGAAATCTTTGACAACTATCAGGATTTCACTTTGCAGATTTTAGTCAGGGAGGAAATAAATTTTAATTGTTTCATACAGAATACTGTGTCTGGATCAAATGCATGCATGAAGAAACAAAACCCGGGCCACATCCAACCACCACATACCACTGCCTCGGTGGATATTGCTACTTCCTCCAGCTAATCTCCCATTTTGTCAGAGCTCCACCACATGCACTCACCCAGTTAAATGAAAATGACACAAAACGAAAGGGCAACCCACCATGGCTGTTCTCCATGTCGCAGGGAATGTCCTTAGGGGCCAGTGTTTCCATGGCAATAGCTACTGGTGACCTGGGATGATGTATGCTAACCCATGTGGTACAATTTGTTGGACATTCTTGCTTTGTGTTGAAATTTGCTTTACTGGATTTTCTAAAATAACATAAAGAAATTATTCCTCCAAAATCATATAATATTCAGAATTGATTCTTCTTTTTCTGCCCCTAACCTCCCTTTTTTTTGTCTTTTTTTTACACTGAACCTTGAAACAAGGGATCACCATCTTGCTCTTCTTACAGTTAATTTCCTTTGGTCTGATTGTTTCCAAAAGAAGTGACAGAAAATCACCTTAAGATTCCTATGGATTTTTCTAACACTTGTCAAATGCCTCTTGACGTAAAATCCAGGCCAGCTCCAGCCACTTTGAGGCAGAACTTAATATCATTGCCTTCTCAGGTCCAAGCCCCTCGTCCCCGATTACAGACTTCGAATCCTTTGATTCATTAGAGACTTTGAATCCTTTGAAATATGCTGGGGGTTAACAAAATATTCTCAGGAGGAAAAAATCATTCCTTTCCTCTCTTACAAACACAACATGGAAACAAGACCTAAGCCCCAGTGCGTTAGCCCCTGTGGTCACATTCCATTCCCAGGCCTGGCTGATGAGGGGTCTGGGAAGCATTCTGGCTGCGAGAGATCACATTGCTAAATGGGGACGAGAGAAGGAATGCGGTTTCCTGAAAGTTTCCAGCAAGTACATGGGAATAGAGCTCTTGAAAGAGCCTCAGAGCTGGAAGCACTTCCCTTCTGAGAAACACTTCCAACCCCCCACGGAGCCAAGTGTAATAACAGCCCTGACATTATTATTACAAAGGGGAAAAAAATCATTCATGCAGACTTGCTGCTGTAATTTGGGCATTTTTAAGCCACACCCACTTCGCAACCTTAAGCCATGTGGTTTACAGTGGAGCCCACGCCGCAGAGGGGCCATTAGTCAAAGCCCTACGGCAATTACTGTCCAGTCTCACGGAGGGTGCCGAGGATAGCTATTTTTTAAGTGCTTTGAGACGCTTTTTAAAAAATTGGCCTCTTTCTCCTTACATGCAATATATATCCTCAAAGATTTAACAAAATTTTCCCTTTTTTGACCACAAGATAGAGTTCCAGACATGGGCAAAGAACTCATGTAATAAGAGCTCATGGTTCAGGGGAACGTAATACAATAATGGTGTGTTCAGGAAAATTTTCTGCAATTGCAGCTCATTTTTTTCCTTTAGTAAATCTGCTTTATTTAGAATGAGGCGATGGCTCCCAGAAGCCACGGTGGCCTCCCACCATGCACATGTGTCACCAGTTACATTTGGATTAGCTTCCCCAGTGGGTATGGGTGACTCTATTTTAGGAGACAGCATTACATACTGACCTTGTGGTTCCTGGGAAGTGACAGGATAACTCTTTTTAATTTGTGGTAAAATATACATAACATAAAATTTACCATTTTAACCATTTTTAAGTATACAGACCACTGGCATTAAGTACATTCACATTATTATGTAGCCATCACACCTATGGGTCTCCAGAACTTTTTCATCATCCCAAACTGAAATTCTGTACCCGTTAAACAGTAACTCCCCACTGCCCCCCTCCCCTTGCCCCTGGCAACTACTGTGATACTTTCTGTCTCTATGAATTTGCCCCTTTCTAGATATTTCATATAAGTGGACTCAGACAGCATTTGTCCTTTTGTGCATGGCTTATTTCACTGAGCATAATATCTCCAAGGCTTATCCATGTTGAGCATGTATCAGAATTTCATTCCTTTTTAAGGCTGAGTGATATTCCATTATTGTGTATAGCACATTTTGTTTATTCATTCACCCATCTATGGACACTTGCGTTGTTTCTACCTTTTGCCTATTGTGAATAATGCTGCTATGAACATGTGTGTACAAATATCTGAATTGCTGCTTTCAATTCTTTTGGGTATATGTGCAGAAGTGGGATTGTTGGATCATATGGTGATTCTGCATTTAATTTTCCTGTGAAACCACGATGCTGTTTTCCATGGCATCTGCATGATTTTACATCACCAGCAACAGTGCACCAGAGTTCTCATTTTTCAACACCAACACTTGTTATTTTCTATTTTTCTAATAGTAGCCACCCTAACAGGTATGAAGTGGTATCTCATTGTGGTTTTGATTTGCATTTCCCCAGTGATTAGTGATGTTGAGCATCCTTCCATGTGCATGTTGGCACATCAATAAAGAAATGTCTACTCAAGTTATTTGCCCATTTTTAATTGGTTTTTTTTTTGTAGTTGCGTTGTAGGAGCTCTTTATGTACTCTTGATATCAATCCCTTGTTAGATATATGATTTGCAAATACCTTCTTCCATTCTGTGGTTTTCCTTTTCACTTTGTTGATAGTGTTTTTTAATGCACAAAAATTTTTGATTTTTATGAAATCCAATTTTTCTATTTCTCTTTTATTGCCTGTGCTTTTGGTGTCATATCCAATAAATCACTGTCAAATCCAATGTCATGAATCTTTTCCCGTGTGTTTCCTACAAAACTATGTTTTATAGTTTTAGCTCTTATGTTTAGATCTTTGATTCATGATTCATTTGGAGTTAATTTTTCAATACTGTGTAAAGTAAAAGTTCAACTTTATTCTTTTGAATGGGAATATCCCATTTTCCCAGCACCATTTGTTGAAAAGACTGTCCTTTCTTCATTGAATGGTCTTGACGCCTTTGTCAAAATTCATTTGACCATATATATGAAGATTTATTTCTGGGTTTTTTCTTCTATTCCATTGGTCTATATCTGTCTTTATGTGAGTACCACACTGTTTTAATTACTATAGCATTGTAGTAAGTTTTGAAATCAGGAAGCATGAATGCTCCAACTTTGTTCTTTTTCAGGAGTGTTTTGGCTATTTGAGGTTCTTTGAGATTTTTATATGAATTTTGTGATGAATTCCTCTATTTCTGAAAAAAAATATGCCCTTGAGATTCTGCAAGGGTTTGCATTAAATATACAGATCACTTTGAGTGAAATTTACATATCTTATTCAATTTATTAGCAATAAATTAATTTAATTAACAATACTTTCCCAATTTATGAACATGAGATGTTTTTCAATTTATTTATGACTAATTTATTTCAAAATGTTTTATAGTTTGGAGTCTTTTGCTTCCTTGGTTAAGTTTATTGCTAAGTATTTTATTCTTTTTGACGCTATTATAAATGGAATTATTTTCTTAATTTCCTTTTCAGATTGTTTATTATTAGTGGATAGAAATGCAACTGATTCTTTGTGTGTTGGAGATGATTTTTAAAAAGTGTCAAGAAGAAATGCCAAGAAGTGCCCTTAACAAGAAGCTGAGTTTTAAAACATTTTTATATGCACCTTCTTGGCAGGTGTCTATACGTTGGAGGCCAAAGAAGGAAAAAAGATAAAAAAAAAAAGTTGTCTTACATAAAAAGCCAATCCCTCATGGTGTATTTAAAAAAAAAAAGGCACAGAGGATTTTGTCTCTAGTTGGGAGAAATTATCGTGACAAGTTAGGATTGATTTATTTAATAGTGAGCATCTATTATACATCAGGCACTGCCTAAAGGCTGGGGAGACAGAGATGAACAAAACAAAGACTCCTACCATCGTGAAGTTTAGAGTCTAGTGGGAAGAATCAGAAAATAAAATAAGCAAGTAAAATATAGAATATGTCCAATGGTGTTACACGCCGTGGAAGCAACAAAGCAAGACGGGGGAAAACAGGAAGATACTCGGGAGCGGCACAGCTTTTCGATGGGGTGGTCAGGGACGACTCAGTGAGAAAGCGCGGCCTGAACGAGGTGGCAGAGGGCAGCAAGGAGGGCTAGCAGAGCACTCTGGGACCCTCAGGAAGCGAACCTTCGGCCGGAGCAAGGAGAGCTGAGGGAGAGGTCGGAGCCCCCGGACGGCCCCATGGGACATGCTGTGCTCTCTGGACTTCACGCGGAGAGAAGCGGAAATGACGTGGGTGGAGGAGACGAGATGCGACAGGGAGCACCCTTGAGACCATTTTCATATTCAGAAACTGTGGTTTCTCAGGCGAGTTATGTGTCTCTCTGAGCAGCCATTTGCTCATGTTTAAATCTGCCTCAGACAATATCTCATACTGTTTGGCGGGGAGGGGGGGAGCAAAAAAATAACGCCTATGGAAACACCTTGCAAAGAGCCGGGCTCCGCAAACGCCGGCGAGCGCCCGTGTGCTCGGTAAGGTGCACTCTCTGTGGAAGCAGATGGCGGCCGGTGTCTCTGTCCTCCTTTACACTTCACCAGACGGAGGCCTGAGGGGCTGGCCTAGGCGCTCGTGACGCGAGTCGCAGCGCCGGGCTCCAGTCTCGCGGGGACACCGGGCAGCGCAGAGCCTGGGTGGGGAGGCGCAGGCGCGCAGGAACCAAAGCATCCAAAAGCAGGTCCACAGGAACGTGACCAGCTGGGTTCTGACAAAGGTGCAAAGGCAATTTAATGAAGAAAGGGCGGTCATCTTAACAAATGATGTGGAAACAACTAGACAACCACATGAACCTCAGTTTAACCTCACAATTTCTACAAAAATTACCTCAAAATGGATCATAGATCTGCATGTAAAACATAAGCTATAAAACTTGTAGAAAAACAGCATAATAGAAATTTTTCATGACCTGGGGTTAGGCAAAGAGTTCTTCAATGTATCACTATAAGCATAATAAATGTAATCTATAAAAGAAAATAATAAATTGGACCTCATCAAAATGAAAAACATTTATTCTGTGAAAGATACTAAGAGAATTTTAAAAACACTAAGAGACTAAGAGACACTAAGAGAATTTTAAAAACATGCTATGGATTAGTGGGAAATATTTGCAAATCACATATCTGAAAAAGTACTTGTATCCAGAATATATAAAGAATTCTCAAAGTGCCACATAAGAAAACAAACAACCCAATTTTTAAAAAATGTGCAAAGGACTTAATTGTTTCACCAAGGAAGATATACAGATGGTAAATAAGCACACAGAAAAGATGTTCAACATCATTCATTAGGGAAATGCAAATTAAAACCACTATTAGGTAAACTACATACATGTTAGAATGACTAAAATAAAAATACTGACAATACTAAGTGCTGGAGAGGATGCAGGAAAACTGGATCTTTCATGCATTGCTGGTGGAATGTAAAATGGTGCAGCCACTGTGAAAAGGTTTGGCAGTTCTCATAACTTTAAACACACTCCTAGGTGTTTGCAGCAGGAGTTGGCAAATTTTTCTTAAAGGGTGGGATAGTAAATACTTAAGGTCTTTGTGGCAACAGCTCAACTCAATGGTTGCAGAAAGTGGCCCATACAAAAATACGTGAACAAATGGGCGTGGCTGTCTTCCAATAAAACTTCATAAAACAGGTGGTACCTGCTTTTGTTTTGTTTTGTTTTTTATGGTCTGAACAAGCTTCAAATAGTTTTGACATTTTTAAATGGTTATAAAAGTATCCGTATAATAGCTTCTATTTTACCTCTTGACCTGAAAAGCCTAAAATATTTATTATCTGGCCATTAATAAAAAATTTGCCAACCCCTCTCTACAGAAATGGAAACTTATGTTCACCCAAAATTCTGTAAATGAATGCTTGTAGCAGCTCTACTCATAATCACTAAAAACTAGAAATAACCAAAACGTCCTTCAACTGATGATTACTTAGACAAACTATGGTACAATGAAACACTAGTCAGCAACAACAAGGAGCAAGCTATTGATATACTCAAGCATTTGGGTGCTCTGCAGGGATTTATGTTAGCAGAAGAAGCCATTTCCAGAAGGTTTTGATCCTGCTCATACGGCAGAGCAGATCAGTGGCTTCGGGTGGCCTGGGGAGGGTATGACGTCACAGGGCTGCTCTGCACCCTGCCTGGGTTTCAAATCTACACATGTGGTGAGGCTCAAAAGTGCACATATGCAGAAGAACTCAGTTCCACTGCATTTCCATTTAAAATCTAATAATTTAGGTGTGCTTGTAGTACTGTCAGTGTGTAGCTCTTTGATACTCATACATTGAATGCCTGCTGCTGTTAAAAGCTACAAAATGCTGCAGGAAGCAAGACAGGCTGATGGGTACTATTAAAAACCTCAGAATGCTCCTACAAAGAAACTGTGATGCCAAAACGGGCTTGCATAAAGGAGTAGGCATATGGAGGGGATAAAAAAAATCAGGTTTTGGTATCAGCCCTGCTAATATGAAGCACCTCATTGTAAAGAAATAATGCATGGTGCTGCTGAGGCCAGGAGCTCAGCAAGCTACAAACAATGACAACTCACACAGGTGAAGTCTCTACTGCTTTTTCATGAGTTCTGGAGAAAGGGACTTTCAAGTGTGAGGCAATCACCAACCAATATCTACTTGAGTCCCCGTCAACAGCAGGCATGGCACTTTAGGTGTCTGTACTCCTTAGAGACGCAGAGGGAGACCAAAGACAAAATGCTGCCCTTCGGAACTGCATGGTCAAGCAGAAGCCAAAGTGAATGCCTGCAAGGGGAGACCCCACGAAGGACAGGGCACGGCAACACCCCGGAACACAGCCTGCAAAGAGAGGCAGTGGCTCGCAGACGGGCCCCGCCAGCGTTCAGAGGAGTGGAGCCTTCTGAAAGAGTTTGAAAGTGAACAAGAACAGAGACTAGTCGATGACTGTCAGAAGGAGGTCAGAGGGCCAGTGGGGAAAGGGGGCTTCCAGAAAGGCAGAGACCACAGCGCTGAAGGCAGGGGCAAGGACTGCACAAGCCATAGGGGAGGGGGACCGGTGGCCAGCCTGAGCCAGCAGGAGCCCGAGAGGCAACGCCATTAGCACAGAGCAGTGCCCTGTCCACCGTGGCAGAGGACGGAGACGGCTGCACTCTGAACTCACAAGCCCAGGGTGATCGGACACCGACGGTGGCCACCCACCCTGTGGGTACGGAGTCCACTCTGTCTGTACTAAGCGAAGTTCTCCACGGAAGCAGAACCGATGGGATGTGTATGGAAAGCGAGAGAGGTTTACTTTAAGGAATTGGCTTATGCGATTAGCCATGAGGCTGGCCAAGTCCAAAATCTGCAGGGTAGGCTGGCAAGCTGGCAACCCCGGGAAGAGCCCACAGGCCATTAGACTGGAGAACCAGGAAGAAATCCAGGTTGCAGTTCAAGTCTGAAGGCTGTAGGTCCCCTGAGGAGGGCTGGGAGAATGAGCGAATGCAAACTTCTGGCCTGGGACCAGCCCCTTCTCGGGCCGACCTCCCCTCCACTCGGAGCTCTGGGTCCGTAACTGGCTCAAGCCTGGGAATTGACTGAGGAGCCGTGACACTCTCTTCTTATGGTTCAAGTTAGACTTTGTTCACTTGGCCTAGAACTCCCCTGCTTATATAGACCAAGTATAACTTCCTGTCTGCTTCACCACTGATGCCCTGGGTCTGACCACTGCCATCCGTTACGGAGTCCACGCCACCAAGTGCCCACGCATGGTCCCTGCCACCCCAGGATTTAATCACTCCCACTGCACGTAGTTTCCCAGGATGGCGATGCGGTCTCCATGGCGAGGTCTGCCCCGCAGAGCAGAGCAGTCGCAGGCTCTTCGTGTGTTCTGGGGCTCCCTGCACAGATTTATTCTCACAGTTCTGGTGAAAGGGGTGACTTCTGGCATGCCCCAGGGTGGGTGAGCAGGTCTAAAATGACAAACTCCCTCTAGGGTTCCAGCCTCCCCGAGCCTGAGTCCTTCCTCTGCGTTAGCCGCGGCGGGGCAGCAGGTCCGGCGCACTCCCTGTGGGCTTTTGGCCAATATCGCAGCCAGCCAGCCACCTCAGAGCCCTTTCACTCCCCGGGCAGCTGAAAAGTAAGTGCAGAACCTCTGCTTAGTGGCCTCATCAGTAAGTTGTGCCTGATCCAACTTCGTGTTCCTTCCACCCTCACCCTCACCCTCGGTATCACACGGCCCCCAGGCTGCCCTTATCGGGAGGGGAGGGCCACGGACTGGGATCCCATTTCTTAAATTTGGGAGATCACACTGAGGGAAGACAGACACAGAGCAAGGAATGGTACAACTCACCAGATGTGCTCACCTTGAGCCCCTACTGTGTGCCAGGCGCTGGTGCTGCAGACACAGTCCTGTGAGGTGGAGGCCTATCCCCTGGACATGGCGGCAGAGGACACCAGGGTCAGAGAGGAACTTGCTCAGTGACAGAGGGCGGCAGTGGTGGGATTCCAGCCCAGGTCTGCCTAACTCCAAAACATTTTTAAGTAATATGTTGGGCCAAAACCTGGAGCCTTTGGATGCCAATTGCTTAATAATGCCTCATGGGTTTTCTTGTTTCCCAAAGTTTTGCATTTTCGCACATTCTCCTTGGTGACTCTGAGTCTGGAATGTTATGAAAACAAGATGAAGGGGAAATAGCCTCCACTTTTATTCTAGAGCACAGAAGATGCTCATTGTGTATGGTCAAGGCAACCAAAATCAACATTATTAAATTAAATCATGATTTTGCAAAATTGCTGACTCCCATAGACACCACACATCTTCAGAGAGAACACGTGAATTTTAGGAGAACCAGCCTGCACCTAGCAGGGAGAAATTATGCTCCATAAGTCCTGTTTCAGACCCTCCTCTGGGCATTTTGAGATGCCAGAAGCCAGGAGGTCAGATTAGCCATTGCACACAACTCTTTTCCAGAAAGTATGATGTATTATTTTTGAAAAACTAATAGAAGCTCCTACTCACAAACTGAATGACAAGTAAGTTTTAAAAAGACCTGGGAGTAAGTTTCCCCAGAAGAAATTAACTTATGGTTTTATGATTTATTAACGTCTCTTTGTTTGGCCTTCTAATTCAAGTTGCTATTCAAATAACTGTTACAAAAGTTCATTTTGGAGCAAACCAAGAATGCACTGGGCCTGAGCCTGCAGCAGACACAGCCGGCCTTTGTCGTGGTCCAGGTTGCACCCAGCACCCAGTGCTGTGCGGGCGCGCAGTGGGACTCAGCAAAAGTCTGTGAAGCGCACCAGTATTGCTGTGCGGGTGGGATTTTCTCAGCACCAAAGATGTGGGATTAGTCACCCAGCACACAAAGTGTGCATTAGTCATTTTATTAACATTCAATAAGGAAAATTCTTTGTAAACAAAGAAGACACAGAATAAGTGGCTTATGTTAAAGATAATTATTTGTACCGTAGTGAAATGTCTGAACTCATTCCCCTGAGAATAAACCATCTCGATATATTTCTTCAGCTTTGCTGAGAAAAGTTCAACAATAATAAACATGAAATGTCTGTGCTTTTTACACACCAAGAGAAAAGAGTGAGAACCCCTACTCTGAGGGCTGGGGCAGCAGACCCATACGGGAAGGGTAAACAAACAAAGCCTCAGGCAGCCCAGAAGGAAGGCGAGCATTCCACAGACCTGGGCTGCCCCATCCTGTGGGCCCAGGGCAGGGCGGGGGTTAAGGGGCAAGGGCTGAGGGCCGGGTCAATTTTTGATCCAGAGACTGGCCAGGTCAGAAAAGGCCCAGAAAGCGGTGCGCACTTCTCCACTCCCCGAAACAGGGCGAGAACTTGCCTGGGCTGTGGAGGAGGCTTGCCGAGAAGGGTGTGGGGCCTTCTCTTGCTGCTTTCCAAGACCCTCCTGTGTCCTGGAGACTACCTAAGGGCGGCTCTGCACTCACCTGTGGCACAAACGCCCCAGCTGGCTGCAGCCTGGTGGTTTCCCCAGGGTGGGTTTCTTGTAGAGAAGAGAGGCTGGAAAAATACTCCAGGAAATAAATGCCAAACTTCCAAAATGCTACTTAGAAGAGTAATATAACACTTGAAAATAATCAGCTAGTTAGAGCAAGGGCCCCAGAGGACGGATCTGGGCTTCTGGAAGATCGGCTGGGGTGGCTGCTGCCCACCCATGTGCAGTTGGTGGGCTGTGCGGGTCCCAGCTGCAGGGCCCAGGGGCTCTGTCCTCCCCTCCCTGTGACCCCCTCCCTCGCCGCCCCGAGGCTGAGACAGGGCAAGCCCCTGTCTCCTGCTGGAGTCCCAGAGTTCATAAAGTCTGGGGTACTTAAAGGGAGTTCAGGAATAGGAAGTAGATGGGGCTATTTCGATATAAAAACCTATGTCTCAAAATACCTAGAAAATGGGAGGAGGAAACAGGGAACCTGAGACAAAGTATAAGGAAAGTCATCCCAACACCGACACCAAAGTGAAGTCCGCAAGCAGGGTTTGGGTGGTGGAGGGGGTGACTCAGAATACATCTCCTGAGGTGACTTTGAGAGACACACAGAAAAACACATCCTGCAGATCAGGTCACCTGCATGGCCCGGGGATGGGGGACCAGGACTTGCCTTGTTGACGTGGGCTGCACCCAGACTTCTCAGACAGGCCAATGCCTCCAAGAAAGAAGCAGGGTTTAAGAACACATCAGACCAGTAAACACGCAACCGAGGACGCTTAAAATATGTGAGCATTTAAAAAGAATTATTCTGTGGGAGTCTTTTTGTTCGTCAAAGTGCTCTGCAAAGTTTGAGGACCAGATCTAACAGAATAATGTAATGGCTTCTTAAAATATTAATATTTCTCTGATGGGGTTGGATGAAGCACATGCTTCATTCCGATCACTTACAAGGCCTGTGCTGCTGACTTCATGGGACAAGAGGGGCCCTGCCTGCCGACCTCACAGGGCGGTCTCCTCTGCTTGGAGGTGGGGCCAACCCTCTGCAGAGCGGGAAACCCAGGAAGAACAGCGTAATTCCCTGAGTCCCATCAACAGGCCAGTTGGCACCCTGCCCCCAGCATCCAGCCCCACAATGGCCCAAGCTCAGATTCCAGCCAGCCATGGGCACTGGCCGCTGCCATTCAGACCCCCACCTTGGGAGGCTGTACCCCACCCCCACCATTCCATGCTCCAGCCAACTCTATTAAAGGAATATTCTCTTTCCCAAAAACGTGTCTGCATTTATACCTTGGAGGTTCGTACAGCAGATGGAAGACAGTGGGTGCATCTGGTGTCTCTGGATTTGGAAACCCCATGGCTCTTGCTCACAGGTGGACCCAGGCCCACAGCCTGCCCCAGGACACCTCACCCTTAGCATGAGCCTCTGTCCCTCCAGCACCCTCACCCTCCTGTCCTAGACCATTCGGCCCCAAACTCCCCCATAGCAAGCTCTTGTTGATTCTCATCCGAAAGTCTCTGAAAACCTGCCACCCAGGGGGGCGGCCCAGGGAAGGGAGCCCGGGCAGCAGTGGCCCTGAGCACAGGAGGGAAGCTGCACAGCTGGCGACAGGTCGCTAGGTGGGGTCAGGTAATTAAGGCCACAGGCTTTGATCTGCTCTTCCAGTATTTCCAAATGTTCCATATCATTTGGCTTTAGACATCATAACACATCTCCACAATTAGGAGATGGCTCCCTGGTTGACCTTGGTCTCTCTGCTGCCAAGGGACCCAAATGGCAGATGAGCCAGTGTCCCCCAGAGGAGGTGGGCATGCAGCCGCTCCACTTTGAACCTAGCAGCAGCCAGACCTGCTCAGCCTGGCAAAGCCCCCTGGGGCTGCACCCCCCAGGCTTCCGCAGACAACTCAGCTCTCACACCAGACAGAGCAGGTTCCCAGTGTGCCAGGAGAGGCACGGACCAAGCCACCCACACCCAGGGCAGCACGGTGCCTCCTTGTACTGGAGCGGGCGCTTGCCAAGTCACAACCTGCCTCTGCGCTGAGCCATCAGGCCCCACTGGGAGGTTCCTCCGCGAACAGCTTCCTCAGCGCCATTCCTGGTCGCTGGGAAGGACAGAGCTCACCAGCGAAGCCCAAGGGGTGGGTTTTGTCCCCTAATGTGGCCCCTGTGGAAAATCTTTTCCAAATGGCTTTGATGTTGTATTACAATGGGTAATAGACGGGGGTGCGAGACAATGCAGGCACTGTCTAAGCAAGTTGCTTGCCAGTCCTTTTCAGTTTTGAAAATCAGATGGCCAGGAGCAGAGGGGACTTACAGGGAAGCTAATCTGCCCCAGTTTTGGATCCATCGCCAAGATGCAAACTGCCACGCTTCCCACCAAGGGAAGATGCACCCACAGCGCTGTCATTCAGAAGGGCTTGTTTCTACAGCCTCCCTGCTCCCCAGGGAAGAGGCTGTCACAGGGAACATCTGCGTGCCAACCATGGTGGCATCTCTCTTCCCAATGAGGAAAAATCATCCAGTTTTGCTACTGATGTAAGCAGTTATTTTGTTATGAGCTTCTGCTGCATGAAGAGGCCTAATACAGTGCCTTATGTTATATCCAAGAGCAGCCCCGAGTTTAGGAAGAGCCGGGGTTCCCCTGGTCCCCCAGTCTGCAGCTCTGCCTCGGCTCTGCAGTGACAGGTGATGCCCCTGCCCCTCCATCTCTGTGCTGCCTGTGGGTGCAGAGTGTCCAGGAAATCAACTCAGATTAGCTGATCAGCACAATCATTTCATCACCTCCTAGAAACTGGGGCCCCCAGCACAAATACTGGGGCCACTATACAGTTCTGCCATTTCCCCTTACTCAGAATAAAAATAACCTCTTCCAGGGAAATGGCAGTCTCTGGGCAGCCGTCTGAGTGAAAGGACAGCCACTCCCGACACGGCCTCTGCAGACTCCACACCAGACAGGAGCCTCGCCGTCTGCACATTGCTGTTACTCCATCTCCGTGTAAGGCGCTCACAACTGTCCAATAAGCACAATCTTTTAACACAAAACAATAGGAAGTGCAAAGACTGTTTCTTTACTTTTCCGTCTTTGGCCCGGACGTGGACAAGCTATTCTGGGCTGACGCTACAGGAAGCATTAAAAGCCTCAGGAGGGAGGGAGCCCTGCACGGCTTCCAGTCCGTTTGCACAGGCTGTGGGAGACATTTCAGACAGGTTTCTGCTGAAGACCCAAACGTGTGGGTGCTTATCTGAACTGAACCCAAGTCTTTGGAATTTTACACTTCACTCCTGAAAACCTCCGGCATGCTCCAACTCGCAACTCCCTGAGGCGCTGTCTCCTGGAAGTAGGATTCACCTTTACATACACCTGTTCTGCCCAGAGAGGTCGGGAAGCCAGCAGCAGCCGTGCAGTGCTTCCTCTGACTTTGTCTGTAATTCTCCGATCCATTCTATATGGTCTGTGCAACCACGGAGCTTTAAAAGCAAGCCTACTGGAATGCTTCATAGTTGGATGATCATAGGAAGGCTTTATAACAAATCTACTTGGAGCAACTCAGAACAGGTATCAGCTAGAAAGACAATTAGAGTTGCATGCTCTGCCAGGAAATCCTGCCAGTTTTTACCTGTTAAAGCAATTGGGAAATAGACCTGTACTGGCTGAAAAATCGACTTGTACGTGCATGCATGGTGTTGGGGGGTAAGCAGGTGTTTGGGAGCCACAGTTATATTCTTGACAATGCTCTCTGTCTCCAGTTTACAAAGAATTCTTGGTGCTCAAGCTTTCTTCCCACAGGGGGAACGAGGTCCCATGCAGCTCAGGAGTCTGATGGGGTGGCCAGCATTTCAGAGTGGAAGAAAGTGTTCACCACTGAGCATGAATTTCCACAGCCAGTATGTTTTGGGATTTTCTTTATTTAAAAGCAACCAGCTTTGGATTCTTCTTCCTAACTCTTTGCTGCCAAACAGTAGGAAAGCAGCTATCCTTGGTAACCAAGGCCCAGAGGACACCATCACTCACTTCCTTGCCCCTGTGCTGGGACTTGCCCAGAAGCAGCATTTACCCCTGTACTTGCATGAAAGGACCCCACTAAGGGAACAAGGAGACAATCAAGTAATTCATTGAGTAATCCTACTGAGAAATGAATCCCCAATTCAAGCCAAATCTAATTGCACAGAGACACTGAATTGGTGCCAAGGTGATAATAGATAAGGAATGCTTGCATTGCGCCATGATGTATGAGTGAGACTCTTCAAGAGCAGGCAAAGCACCCCGATAATGCACATGTAAACAGGGATTGCATCAGTGTATCCCATAGACTAATTTAAGATTAGAATGAAACACAGAGATGTGCTTTCATGACAAAGAAAAATAATTTGAGGTTTCTTTATAAGTCCTCTGGTTGCCCTTCTTTTCCTGGGTTGTAGCCACACAGTGTTCCCACCTTCCACCTTCTTTTGTCCTCTCTGCCATGCACGAACAGTGCTGCCATGAAAAATCTGAAGCCCACCAGGTATTTGCAGAGACTCCAAATCCTCTGCGTCCTGCACAAGCAAAAGCCCAGACGAGTCCGACACACTTGCTGGCAGCTGCCCCCACCCACACGGCCATGGCAAGCAGAGACTCTGCATTCAGGAAGTGGCCGCCAGTCACTCTTGGTGTGTGGCCTGTGTTCCAGCCCATTGTGGTCAATATTGTGGTTTCCTCCTGGATTTTACCCCATGACGGTACCATCTTTAATGGTGCCAACTTATTACCATCCTTTTTCCCTCCCCCAAAAGACCTGTCTATACCACATTCCTGGCCATTAGACCACTTATAAACATAGGTCAGTGAATTTTTTGTCCTTCTAGCACAGGCATTCAGAGGCCCAAGACCTACTTCTTCTTGCACTCACAATGCAAAGGACACAGGGAAAACTGTGGTGACCAAGCCAGCTGCACAAGCAGCTCCTTTAACCTGGTCAACAATGCCCAGAGTCACAGGAGCAAATAAAAGAAGATGGGACATCCAGACCCTCAGACATACCAAACCCACGGAGCACCTGTGAGAGGGTGGACAAAGCCAAGTGCACATGAGCACAGGTGGGTGCCCCGTGGATCCACAGGAACAGGAAATATCCAGCCAACTGCCACCTGCTTCACTTTGTGACTTTATTGAGCCACTGGTCACTGGTAAAGCTGTGTAACTGAGGCTCTTGTCCATCTGTCCAGCTGTCTTATTCCAGTGAAAAACAGCATGCGTATTTAAAGGAGCCCCCCGCAGGGCCCTGCAGCTGGGAAATCCAGCCCTGAGCACCAGGGCCTGGGCTTACCAGCAGACAGTATTCTTTTCTGCAGCTTCAGAGTCAAACACATTCACTCGTAAAAGCTTAATTAGGATCTTAAAATGGCCACAACACTGCTAAAAGGGTGAAGGTGGAACGGCACAGAGGTTCAGCAGTCTGTGCCCTGGCTGTACGTCCATCTCCACCCAACTCCTGTGCGGGACAGTGACGCTCACCACCGAGGGCGGGCTCACCAGGCCAGGCAGTGCCAGGCCAAAGCACGAAGAACATCCACTTTATCTGTCTAATGTCCTTGTCCTTTATAGCTCCACGTTCCTGCCAATGTGCAGAAGCCCCTCCCAGGCGAGCCAAGGTGTCTAGCGCCATTCAGAACCGCTAGGAGGCTGGTTTGCTTTCAGGTGAGCACCATAAACAACCTCTGCCCGAGTAGAAAGCGCTTTCCAAGTCAGCTTTCCTAATTCATCAAAGCAGTCTCCAAGCCTAATATTTCACAAGAACTTTCTCATGTTTTCCATTGTTTTGTTTCCAAGACGCATCCTAAATCCTAAGACTTTCAGCTTTATGTCTCAATGGCCTCTTGCAAATGGTCTTGCTATTTCAGTTGGCCTCGATGGCTTTAAAGTTTTCCGTCTCTGGGGTGGGTGGACCCATTCGTTGCAGGACAGACGATCTGCAGCTCAGCCATCGACAAGCACTTCCTGAGCCACGTCCCTTGCTGGCGCAGGGCTGGCATGTGCCGCAGGCCACGTGGTGCCCTGGTAGCACACAGCACGCAGCACGCCCTCCTCTCACCCCACAGGCCTTGTGAGGTGGATGACATGAGTACCCAGCTTTACAAATGAAGAAACTGAGGCACAGAGCAGTGAAGTCACTGGCGCGATTAACCCAGCAGGAAGCAGTAAATCTGAGACCTCAGCCCAGCCACCCAGCTCCAGCATCCAAGCACAAATGCACTAATGGGCCCAGGCACACAGAACACCAGCAGCTCCTGCCGTCACAGATCCTACCAGGGAGAATGCCAAAATTAAACAAATGCAAATCGTGTATTAAATACTCACAGGAGGAACAGAGGGTACTGATTGCTATGGAAACCTGCAACCGTACCTGGCAAACCATGTGATTTCCTTCCATGGAGACACTCCCTCTCGGAGAGGAGAAGGCAGGCTTGTGCCAGATGCACTTTCTCTTCTCTGGATCTCACTCCCGGCTGGAACAGGTCACATTTTTCCAAAGAAGCTGAAGAAACATCTAAAACACCTCAAGTCCTTAATTATTAATTTGTTCTCATCTAAAACCCAGGAAGATCACTAACACACACAGCCCCAAACTTCTGAAAAAAATCTGAAAAGTGACATCATTTGCATTTTTTCCAGGACAGAATACATTCCTCTCAGTTAAAAATAAGCATCTGCCCAAGATTTACAAAATAAAGTGCAGATGAATCAATGCTGCTGTGTCAGGCGGACATTTTGCATTAGAATTTGTTTTCAGAGAAAACTGGGCTTTAGGCAAATACTTTCCCTCCTACAAAGCTGGGATGGTACAAAGAAAAGTAAAACAAGGAGAGGAAAATTGGCTGATTTGCTCTTTTATAATGATTTTTTTAAATGATTTATGGGGAAGGGTATTGAAGCTGCTGATCAGACTAAAATATTTTAATTTATCGTAAACTTCAGTTATCTGTATTATTCTCCTAACAATATCAGCTAGCACAGGTTAAGCATGTGTCATTACGTGCCAGGTACCAGACTAGGTCCTTGCTATAGTTACGTCTTCCCAGGCAGATACTGTCCTAACTGTGTCACAGGATGCAGTAATGAGCCACCATAACAGCATGCTGCCCCCATCCAGCATGACCCCACACACTTTATGAGTCATGGTGGACATTTTTCATTAATTAGTAGCTCAGCATCTGAATGCTCATCCCATTCTGAAAGAAGGAGTCCTACTCTTACCTCAACACAGCCCCTGGTGGCTTACATCCCACCCTTCAGATGGGCCATTGAATCTGGGAGACATGGTTCCATTTCAGAAACAGTTAGCCAGTCTCACCTGCAGCAGGAGACTTCCAACCAGGGTTCAGGGGCTGTTAAGGTCCAGCTTCCTTTGGTGGTTGCCCATTTTTAAACTTACTTCTTCAGTTGTGCCATGATAGGCTTCCAATACACCCATTCCCTGCCTAAGTAAGCCAGTGAGCATCTATGATGTTCGCAAGCAAGAATTCTAACTAAAGCCATGCATTTTCTCATTTAATCCTCATAGCAACCAAATGAAGTAGGTTCTCTTACTATGCCCATTTTATAGGCAAGAAACTAAGGCACAGAAGGGTTGAATACCTTACTCAAGATTGCACAGCTGGTGCCGGTGTTGAAACCTGAGCAATCTGACAGCAAGCCCAGCTTGGAGAGATTTAATAACTTACCCAAGCAACTCTAAGTACAGGCGTTAGCTGGCTCCACTACCCCAAGCAGCTTTTTTGTTGTTGTTGGGCTCAACTGACGCACAGAGGAGACACAGAGACCCAGAATTGCAGATTCAAGAGATGGCTGCAATCTGGAACATAACACTTCAAGGTTTGTCCCCCAGAAGTCCTGGAACCTTTCAAACAGTCCATATCCCAGCTCTGTTTCTGGATGGCAAGCCTCCCCTCCCCTAATGGAACCTCAACCTCTTCCCTGTGTCTTGATCCCAATACACAGAAGGTCAGATGAGGTTCTGCAGACCGGAACATTTACCTAACAGTGACTTCCAGGAGGCAGGTCTCATCTTTGCTCCACTAGGGAGGAGAGGCCCCACTGCCCTTGTGCCTGCAGCCAGGCACAGGGAGGTTTCTTCTTTTTAAAACCCCTCGTTGTTTCCATAAATCTCAGACCTCTGAACAAAGGCACAGTGTTTCATCTTCACAAACAGCATACTGTGCCTCACTTCTATCAAGGTGAGGGTCGCCCAAAGCCCACTGAAAACAGCCTTCCCGTTGAGAAATGACTGCATTGCTTACTTTCCCTGTAGTTCTGAATCTTCTTCCTGCGTCCATTCAAAGTTCCCATAAAGGTGCTGTATTGATCACACTTTAGCCCCTCCAGTGTTCAGGGCAAATGGAAGGCCAGGAGAGAGATGAGCTCTATGGCCTCAGGGAATATGGAAGCTGCTGGGAAGGGGGTGGGCCCTGGGGCCACGTCGGGGTGACCACACTCACACTTTCAATGGCTCACTTCTTTAGATGAAAATGCAAGTGGGGTCACGCAGATTTCTTTCTTCCCTAGTTCTCAAACGGTCCATTCTGCTTTGTGGCCAGTTACTCGTTGCCAGGGAAAAGTTGCCAATTGTTTCAAAGGATACAAAGGAGGAGGAGGAAGAGGGAGGCTGGGGTAAAATTCTCACTTTTGGTTTCCATTTTCCTGGGGGCTACCACGCAGCCATGCTGAAATAAGGTTACAGAGAACACATTTGACTGGGAGACTGAGCTAACCTGGCAGATTCAGGAGGGGCTGGCTTCAGATTCTGGTATCTTTTTGTGCTGTTGGGTACACACACAGTCTTTTAGATGAATCAAAATAGATTAAAAGACAAATAGGGATTTGTTTTAAATCCCTAAGGTAAAATAGGTAATTCCATGTGTGTTCCTTAACAAAGGTTTTAAATATCGTGTATGTTTGTATAACATCTAACACATACTGAAAACTTATTAAATGTTAAAATAATTAGAATTTATATCCAAACACATATATGTACACAAATGGGTATTTTTCATTCCTTTTTCTTTTCTGTCACATTCATATTAGATAATTTGCATTAGTCAATTTGGAATTTGTCTCATTAACTGAAGCTTTGAAGAGTGCATTCAAATGAAAATAACTAGTGTTTTTAGCAGAGTTTGACGTTGGCCACAGTAATATTTGAAGTCCCACTGAAGTGCCATGTGAAAGGCATCACGTTGGCTCTGAAGAACAAGGGCAAGCGCCCTCCTGGACAACTCCAGGAAGAAGTCCACCACCTGGGCCAGGATACCTCCTCCTTACTGCAAGAAGTTTCCAGCAAAACAGTTATTTCCTCCACCCTCCAGTAAGGTGACAACAAACCCCAAGTCCTTCTCCAGGAATAAACACAAGTTTCCTGCTAAGTGTCCCTGAAGTCACAAAGCCATGTGGTGGAAACTGGGGGAAGTGAGTTTTACAGGAATGGGGGGGCGCAAGGACCCCTCCAAGGGAGCTCTCTTGGAGTGGGGAGATTAGGATCTCCATGATAAAATGAGTGAAGTTCTGATCATTCTCGCCCCACCCTAAAGACTCAAGTCCACTTTAGTGCTTAATCCCTATAGTTTTAAATTTATGTTAAAAACATTTTAATAAAAAACACACTGCCCTAAAACGGTGCGGCTGTGACTGGCGGGGAACAGGCCTGGACAGTCTCTGGAGATGCCAGGCCTGCCGCGGGTGGTGCGAGGGGGTCCGGTGAGGCCAGCCTGGTGCCTTCTTCTTGCCTCCTTCCTCTTCTAGCACGCAGATAAAATTTGAGGAATGTTGTGCAAACCTTTTTGCTACCCACTTGTAGAACCTACACGGAGAGGATCTGGGCAGAGTAGCTGATTATGTGCACTGAACACGTGTAGTAAACAGGGTCACGATCGTTCCTAAACATCCGCACACAGAGGTACAGAGAGATGTCAGGAGTGTCTCATGGTCCCGCAGCTTAATAATGGGAGGGACGATGGGGGTTGGGAGGGAGGGAAAAAGAAAGGAAAGGAATAAAACGGGGGTGCGGGGTGGCGGGGTAGGTACTAGATCTGAGAAACCAGTCATTTCATAAGCCTCGCATTGTCATTGGTAAAGCGTGTTTGAGGGGGAAAAAATGATGGTACTTTCAGTTGGGTTCTTAATTAAAACTTGTAACATTATTTTTCTCCAGCTACAGCCCAGGCGACAGTTCGCACTTGGCCGCTGCTGGGGTCTGCGGCGCTGTGCACGCCCTGCCCTCCTGCCGGACGCGGATGAAATCCATCTTGTGTGCCGTGGGCGTGGCGGGAGGACACGGAGGCGGCAGAATCGAGTTTAAACGCTAAGAAAATGGAAACAGCTGTGCGGAGAGGAGGCGAGGCGATGAGGACGAGGCCAGAAGCCCCGTCGCAGCCTCTCCTGCGCGGCCAGGCCTGCGCGCTGCCCCGGGACCGCTCCGCCATCGACGGGAGGCCCGCGGGCAGTCTCCGCGCGGCTTTTGTCAATAAACCGTTTGCAATTAAGTGGAAGAGCCTGGCTGGGGAAATGGCGTTGCGGTGGGGCGAGAATGAGGAAAGAGACCGGTCCTTAAAACGCGGGGGGAGAGAAGCGAGGCGCTGCTTGCAGCCTCAGGGAACAGGCGCCGCGGGGGCCAGCGGCCGCTATCCCGCGCTGGGCGAGAGCAGGGCCACGCTGACAGCAGCGCCTGGGCCCCGCAGTCTGGCACCCCCACCCTGCTCCTCCTGAGACTGCGGGGCGCCGCGTGTCTGCGCGGAGGGGGAAGTGCGGGGCTGCTCTGGAGGGCCCCTTGCCCAGGGGTCCCTCTCCCCAGCTCTCGGGCTCTGGAGGGAGCCCTCCTCCCCCATAAAATTTCCTTCCTGAACGAGGAACCAGGAGGCTGATGCCTGCCCGCTGCAACACGCGCCTCCGTAGCACTGTCCTCGCTGGACTGCCTCTGCACCTGCTTCCGCGGCAGGGTGGGCTTCTCCTTGTGACACAGGAGGAATGTGGCCTGGAGGCCGCTGGTCTTGTTCCTGGAACCGTGTGGGCTGGGCCGGATGAACTGTGCTGAAGGAACCCTGAGAAGGACCCAGCCAAACCAGAGGAGCAGCTGGAGGGCGCGCTAACGCTCGGTGGCTGCACCGCAGAGTTGCGCACGGGCAGTTGTACGTCTCAAAGGAAACCTCCGTGGTGTCTGCCCGTGAGCATCTCATACAGTTCCCAATATGCTATTTAAATTAATCGAACCTGCTCCAGGAACTCAGGAGTCAAAAGCAGAGGAAAGGTCAGGTTACGCAACGAGCACTGTGGTGGCTGCATCTCGTTCATCTTCTGCGTGAACCGTACCAGGGGAGACGGCAGGCTTGGGAATTTCAGCCAGTGCCCGAATCCTGGCCCAACTCGGCAGAGACGCTGGAGGACACTGACCCACACGGAGCTATCCTCACAGGGCCCTGGGCCACCCGAGCCGAGGCAGGGACCACAGGGCCTAGCCTCCCAGCCGAGGTATGGGGATCTGCAAGCATAGACCAGAACAGTGGGTTGCTTGTTTAGTTTTTAAATCAGTATATTGGGACTTTATAAGTTCTTATAACTTCTTGAGAGGAACATACCAGTATTTTAGGCCTCTGTCTTAAATATGCCCTATATTCCTTCTTAGAACCCCAAACAGGCCCACAGCAGTGCTGGCATTTTCCCTTGTGCTTGCCATTGATCACAGGTGAGTTCTCGCAAGCATCTTACAGTCACTTGAGTGTGACAGGTGATACCTGCCTCCTCTCCTAAAGACCAAATGCTCCTAAACCCACCTGCTCTGCTGTCCAGGCATAGAAGTGTGTGCACTGATTCAATGAGCTTTATTTTGTTAAAAACCCTTGAACACAGGAGTTCATTCATTCATGAATGCTGATACATTAACTCAAAGGGTAAATCTCATTTTGATTTCATCTCTACTAGAATTTCTGGCATCCTGGAAAAACAGAAGAAATTAGCACTTGTGGGAATAGGTTTATATGGAAAACTGAGTTAGCAAATCTGTTTGTTGAGTGAAACTAAATTTATGTGGATGATTTTCTTCACACTGTTCAAAATACTCAAAAGCCCTCTCTCTATTAACCAATGATCTAGAAAAGGCTCCATTTTGAGAACAAAGACATTTCCAAATACATAGATTTCAAAATAGCCTATCTGGCTTTTCCATGTTTTGATTTGGGTTCCTACCCATGTACAATTTAATAGGAAAAGTGAAATTCCAACAAGAAAGTATTGCAGAATATTTCAGTTGGGCCTCTAAAGAATGACAAAAACATACTAGTTATTACCAAATTGTATTTGCTTACAGCTGTCCTCAGTCATAATTATAGTCCATAATGATAGTAGGAAAGTGAAGCAAGTAGAAATGTTTTCTTTCTGCATCCCTGTTCCTTCCCCCAAAGACCACCCAACTTTGCTCTGACTCTGCTAAGATTTGAGGGTAAGACTTGTCCAGATCTGACCTGGAGATCAGAATGCCGCTACTTTGGCGAGGAGGCCAAATTTGGTTCATAACAATAATATTGCAAAAACAATTATTGCATGCACTGACATTGGTCATTTCCAAAACACTTTCATATATGATTTTATTATGATGATCCTCCTAAAAAGTACTGTTTTCCCCACATCACAGGTGAGGAAACAGAGGTCAGGTAGATTAAATACTTTGCCTAGAGTCACACAGGTGATGAATAATTAAACCAAGTCTCAAATATGGGCTGTGTTGGTCACTTAGGGTTGTTCTAACAAATTACTATAGACTGAGTGGCTTAAACATCAGACATTTATTTCTCACAGTTCGGTAGGCTGTGAAGATCAAGATGCCAACAAATTCAATGTCTGGCAAGGGCTCACCTGCTAGTCTGCAGGTGGCTACCTTCTTGGTGTATCCTCACATGTGGCAGAAAGCACAGACAGGAAGCACGCTTTCTCGAGTCTGCCTCTTCTTTCGAGGGCATAAATCCTATCGTGAGTGTCCCATCCTCAGGACCACATCCAAATCTAATTATCTCTCAAAGACCTCACCTTCAAAGACCATCCCAACATAGGAATGTGAAGGGGACATAATTCAGTCCACAGCGCTCGCCTCCAAGTGGAGGTCTTGTTTCCGTGCACGTCCTGGGCCTTGCTGTGTTCCCTGACTGCAGGCCCCGACTGAATCGGATAAGAACACAAACCTGGGATTTCAGGAGAAACTGCCAAAGGCACAGGATCCCTTCATGTACTAAGAACAACACACAATGGCCTCATGGAGAAATGAAAGATAAATATAAACTTTTGCTAGACAGCTAAGAACTTTCCTGAAACAAAAAATATGCATCAAATATACTCAAACAAATATATTTGTTTGAAATCTGAGGAGAAAAGGAGGATGGGCAGAACTGATTTACCAAGTAATTACTAAGCTATCCTTATGCTACCACCTCGTTAACTTGGCCTCACTAAGAGACCAGCTCTGTGAGCATTAAGAACCCTCCTCAGAGGATGTGGACCTGGATTCAGGGTCTGGCCCCAGATGTACCAGCTTTGCAACCTCGGGCACTTTGCACTAGGATCTTTGCTATGGTTTGAATGTGCCCCAAACACCGTGTGTGGGAAACTGAGTCCTGGTGCAGCAGTGTTGGGAGGTGGGGCCTGATGGGAGGTGTTTAGGTCGCGAGGGTGCTACCCTCATGAAGGGACTAGTGCTGATTATAAAAGGCCCTGAAGTTTCGAGGTCAGCGTCCTGCCCTCTCCCACCTCCTCTCTGCCCTTCCACCGCGGGCTGATTCTGCAAGAAGGCCCTTGCCAGACGTGGTGCTTTACTGTTGGACTTCCCAGCCCCCAGAACTGCGAGGAGAGCTTCTGTTCTCTGTGAATGACCCAGGCTGTGGTGTTCTGGTCGGCAGTGCATACCGGACCAAGACGGCCTTGGAAGTCTTCTTTCTTCATCCACAGAATAGGGATATTAAAAAATACTTATTCCATGGGTTTTCTTCAGAGATTGTAATGAGATAATGCATGAAATGGTGTTTTGTAGAGGGCCAGGAACTCAGTAAATATCAGCTTTATTCATAAAACCTTAGCTATTTAAAAAA
Source organism: Varecia variegata (assembly GCA_028533085.1). Lineage (NCBI taxonomy): Eukaryota > Metazoa > Chordata > Mammalia > Primates > Lemuridae > Varecia > Varecia variegata. The sequence continues at coordinate 90,131,196 of CM052438.1, forward strand.
ATAGAACTAAAATGAAATAAAGGAAGTACCCATGCCCCAAAGTCCTTGCCGGCTTCTTTGAAGAGGAGTTCTATTTCGGATTATTTTCCAGTAAGTTTTCTGGGAACTGATCAGCTCATGCAGAAGGTTCAGCCATCCCAGGAAACCTGGGAAATGAAGAAATTCACGTGCTAAAAATAAAGAGTTCCAGCCAATGTTAACCTGGATAGGTATTACATTATTTCACTTGGGTCTTTTCCTCCAACATGAGGTTCAAACGAAAATAACCAAGTATGTTTAAAAGCTCTCACTGCCCAGTGAGCTGCGAAGGCCCCAGGGCTCTGGTGCTGCGGGCAGGGAAAGGAGCATTTGCCTCCAAGGACCCTGCCCGCACCTCCCCTGCAGTCAGTCATTGCCTAGGGTTAGCACAGGTGAGGGTGGGGAGGAAACAGAGAGGGGAAATCTGATGCAGCCCTTCCACGGCTGTTGGGTGGGGTTTTTGTCCTGTTTAACAAAGGTGAAGAATAGGGGCCCCACAATTATGTAGGGCTTTAAGACTCTGCGTGGTCCTCTGCGTCAAGTGCAGCAGTGAAAGCTTCTCTCTCCCAGCAAGGATCCCCTCCCTTAAGAGGACAGTGGCCTCTCCAGGACACCAGGGACCTAGGGTGCTTCTGAGTGAAACGGCCCCAGATAGAGCCGCACCAGCCGCACGCCCCACCACGGCCTCCAGTAACAGCTGCTCAGGCAAAATAAATTGGGAAATTTAAGTCACCTGTTTCTGGCAGAAATCTGACTTATGGTGGATCTGTTTAGACTTTGGAATAATCAAGGAGAGTGCTGCAAAATCAAAGCATCAATAGCGATAGTCCACACTGGTTTAATTTTCTCAAAAAGTATGATGCTCATCTCTTTTTGCCCATGTAAACCCACATCTAGTCTCTCAGTGGTCTGGCAGTATTTATGGTAAAAGACACAAAAATACTTGCCTGCTTCCAAACTATCTTGCTTATTCTGCTGTGAGATACTTAGTGGAAAATGTGGGAGGTAGAGGGAACAAGCAAACGATCTCCTGTGGCCGCCAGCCAAAACGCTCCACATGCACAGGTGTGTGCGTGTCGTCCACTAGCCTGTAAATTCGAGTACAGGGGCCATGACTTCCGTTTCCTCCGGAACCCCCCCTGCACATAGTACAATAATAGCCTGAATGAAATTAATAGTAAATGTTGTCAGTTGTCCAATGGTTAGACCTATGTTTTTAAGGGCCACATCTACCTCGAAAAACCCAGAATCTCATATATTATTTTAATACATGAGATCATATATTCCACATTTATTTAGCTAATCATTTCCTGATACACACATATGACATTTTAACAGATTTTTGCTGTGTAGATAGAGCACTCCACCTTCACCAAACATGGGAAGACACTGAGATCTCCAGCGTTTGAGGTCCTGTGGCCTGGAGTGGGACTGCTTCTTCCTCTCTCCAGCAAGCCCCCTTCCACAGGCTCCACGGCCTTTCCCACGACAGCTGCGTGAGAGTGGACAGCGATCAAACACACTTCATTTATGTTCTAGCCTCGGAGGAACTGTTCTGTTTTGTTTTCACTATACATCATATCAGCCTTCACTGCGTTAGTTGCTAATTATATTGTGAGGAGAAATGATGTGGAGAAAAGCGTTTATGTTGTCTGTCTATGTACATGCGTGCACATGTGCCCACAAACCCAGCTGAAACGTACACGGAAGGAAAATTCAGGAATATATGCAGATCACTATCATTTGCTGAGAGTGGGAACATTCATATATTGTTGGCCAGTCTATTAATACTATTGTCATTTCAAGTTAAAATATTATTTCTTCCTTTTAGGGGTTCTCTCTCTCCTTTTTTTTGGCTTCACAATATTTCCTAGCTTTCTTTGCAGAGTCATGTGACTGTGTCTGTGGGACACAGTATTTAGCTCTGGCCCTCATACCCTCCTGCATGATCCTCTAAGCTTTGTCTCCTCTCCTGCCTCCTGGGTATTGCACAGGGGCCAGGGGAGGATGCACAGGCCCTAGACCACTGGTTCTCCCTTAGGAGCAACTTTGTCCTCGGGGGGACAATTGGCCATGTCTGGAAACATTGTAATTGTCATGACTGGGCAGGATGCTATCAACAACTAGTGGCTAGAAACCAGGATACTGTACTGCTAAACACCTTACAGTGCAGAAATCCCCACGGCAGTGACTTATCCGCCCACAGTGTCAGCATGCTGAGACTGAGGAGCCCTGCCCTAGACAGTGGCAGACCTTCTAGTTGAAACGAGCCTGGATCCCTGAGTGACTATGTGGAGCCAGCACCTTCCAGCCCTCACCAAACCACATCTCCACCAGATTGTCACCACTCTCCTTTATCATCCCCAAGCCTACTTAAAAACTGTGAGAAATAAACCATTGCATTAAAACCCTGAGATTTTAGAATTGTTTGTTCAGACGATTGGCTTACACTGACTAATTAATATGCTAGGAAAGGCAAACAGTACAATGAAAAACTTAGAGATGTTTCCAGATAATAGGTTACAGGACAATATGAGGAAAATGCATTTTATTTTGTTTTACTTGTTTTTGAGGCTGTATCATCATAGCAATTGAAGTCCTGGTGCTGTCCCCAAAGGAAGGAGTCCTTCAGGCACACTTACTGCCAACTCTCACGCGAGGAAAACAAACAGGCCCATCAGGGCATCTGGAGCAAACCGGTGAGGAGGCCCTTGCTCTGCCCGTGCCTGCAGGGCACCAGGCCGGTCTCCTCCACCCCCTGCGAGCGGCTGGCGTGTACTCCAGCAGTGCTGTCTGGTCTAGGGGCTTGCCAGGAGCGGCAAACTGACAGCCCGAGCGGGATGTGTTTCCCAGAGTGAGGAGATCAGCTTGCAGTTCCCACTGACTCGCGCGAAGCCTTCTGTGCTGATGGCTTCATTCTTCTAACCGTGGACACCAAGCCTTTCTGCTGACTTTCCCTGTCTTGACCTGACTGACCTCATACCCGCGTCGTATACCCAGAATGTCTTGTGGAAAATTGAGGGTCTAGGTAAAAACCAGCAACCTGGTGAGGAGGAGAGCACTGCTGGCTGGGCAGCTGACCCAGGACGCCAGTCGGAGGACAAGGACTCTGAGCACTGCACTCAGGCCTGGAACTGAAGCCGTGAGGCACGTGTGAGAACCAAGTCCACAGTGGAATCAGAATGGCTAAACTAGTTTTCAACGTGGTGACTTGAATGACTGAACCTCCTCTAATCCCTATAGGGCAAGAGAGATCAATGCTCTTTTATTTCAGTCAAAAGTTATGGCAATAATAATACCATCTGTATACTGTCAGCTTAAAAAAGAGAGGGATACAAGTGTAAACACAGCCCTCTGATGCTATCCAGTGAGCCTGCACTCCTCCCGTCAGTTTGTTACAGCTGGTGCCATGACCACGTCTGACAATCCCGCAGCAGGTCCACACTCCACCCCTGCTGCTGACATGTGACCAAGTGCCCTCAGCTCACTGATCCCTCGCACCCAGCTCCTCAGGGTCTCCCCCCGCCACATCCTTCGAGGGACGACACCCTGCACCCCTAGACCCCCTCCACCTTCCCCCCTGAAGGGAACTGGCATCTGCCAGCCCTGTGCAGACACTCTGGGGTGCAGAGACTATCACGGTGTCGGGACTTGCAAGTGATCAGAGGCTGACAGCGCAAAGCCAGCCAGTGTTGTCAACGAGAGGTGCAATAGTCATCATGGTCATCACTGACGGCAGTCACAGACCACCTGGCGCAGCTGTGAGCACCGTGCGGGCACTGTCATGCACCCAGCTCAAGAGCCTGAGGAGCGTGTGGCACGTCTCTGCATGCTGCCCGAGCCCACGAAGGCCACGGCCACCGAGCTGAGCAGGAGAGTCGCGTGAGTCGGTGGACAAGCTGCACAAGGACGCTCCAGGCAAAGAGAGCAGCAGTGGGTGCCAGGACACAGCAGCAAGGACGTCGTGTCACGACAACACAACACAGATCCCGAGACTTCTAGCTCAGTAGGAGCCGTCTCCACTGTAGGCTCAGTGTCCTGTGACCGACGTTCTGACTCACTGGCCATCCCTCAGGCAGGACCTCCACATCTGGTTTACCTTATTTATGACTAAGAATCGATTGAGTTCATCTACCCATCATATGTCTATTTATTCATTTTGAAGTATGTACATATACTTTGACATTGTATAAACTAAATAATGCACATACTAAAACATAATTTTTAAGGATAAAATATTTATGATAGAAAAGGATCAGAAAACACACATAAATAGAATTGCAGCATTTTCTGCCTACGGATCGGTTCATCATCTTTGTCTCCAGACTATGAGCTCCCTCCCCAGAGTACAGGTGAGAGCGACATGCTCATTGCCGTGTCCCAGCGTGAGGTACCTTGCCTGGCACTGGGCATGCCACTGGCAAACATGGAATGAACGAATGCACCCAAGGCACTGCCGAAGGGTTACAATAGCACTGAGTGCAAAAGTGACTAGTAAAGAACTTCTAACTTCTCATGAAATAAATTTTAATAGCAGTAAAATCTTCAGAGTTATTCATATATGTTGCAATTTGCTTCATCCAGAAAAATAAATGACCACATCACCACAGTCAGTGGGAGGCCGCAGGAGGATATGAGAAAGCAAAGCACTTAATTCCATTTTCTTGAGTATCCAGCACAAAGAGAAAATCAAGTTTACCTCCATGTGTTTTATTTATTGTTCTTCACTAAAAAACAATATATACTGAATTGGAAAACAGAATGATCAATGATTTGCCTTGCTTCCAGTGTCCTGGGCTGAGCTGGCACTGTGCCCACCCTCCAGCACAGCCACCCCTCTGAGCCTCCAGAGTCCTCTGGGCCACCCCTCCCCAGAGCACCCCTCAACTCCATGGAGGTCGGGCCGGATGGCGGCGTGAGGGTGTGTCTGAGAGAGGAAGCACAGCACGGGAAGTGCATTCTAGATGACGTTTTGTTCAACCTTTGCAACTGATGCTCTTGGACGCCGTCGGTGTTTGGGCCAGAGAGTGGCTGTGCTGGGGCGAGGGCAAAGGTGTGTCAACCGCGGAGCCGCAAGCTCGGGGAGCCTTAGCTCCAGGTTGTGTTCGTCCTGGGGTAACCCAGTGCTGATTTATCACCCCAGCAACATTTGAGTCTTGAAGAGAGGAAAAAAGTTCCCCAAATAGGGTGTTTTCTCCAAATTCTTACGCATCTTGGCATGGGAACAGATTCTACCCAGAAACACAGTGAAGTCAGGCAGCACAGAGCGCCCGGGGGGTGTCTCCAGCGTCCAGAGTTCCCTCTTCCCAACGGGGCAGCGGGGCCTGTCCGATGAGGACGGGGAGAGGGCTCTGGGGATCGCCAAAGGCAATTGCTTTATTCTTATTGTATCCTGAGCAGTGTGCTGTTGTGAGGTGTAAGACTTACTTGTCTTAATCTGCAAGTTTTTTAAGTAAATACACACCAAATGAGTGCCACCAAACTGAATCTGATTCCTGAGAGGAAACAAACCCTCAGTTGTTGCATTAGAATCCTGAGTGACCAGCACCAACCCACAGAAAGCGACAGCATTCAAAGCTTTGGCAGGCAGCACAGTGAAATTAAACCCTATGAACTAATTATCCACCCAACGTACAGGGCAGGGCTTGGTGGGAAAGGCATGATCCACAGCTTGCTGTGAGACACCTTCCGTAAACAGGTTTCACAACCTCCAGGAAGCGCTGTGGGAACGCTGCAGCCAGGCCAGGGCTCGGCAGGTGACGGGAGGGAGAGCCAGCTCCAAAGGATGTCCTGCCAGTGGCCAGGTGACAGCCACACAGCAGGTTTGAGCTTCCAGCCTGGGAAGTTTTCTCACGCTGTTGATAGGATGGGAACCTGGCACCGCCCTCATTGCCTAATCCATTCTGCGAAATGACATTTATTGGGGTTCCTTCCTGATTAACTGCTACGCAAAACAGTCACACACATTTAATACTGTTCTTTTAAAAAGGGAAAAAATACATACATAGAAGCATGATGAAAAAATGGATGCTTGGACCACTTTATTTTCGTTAGGACATTTTTATTTGTATTGAAAAGTAGGAGCACAGGGGCTGGGAACCTGAGCCTTCTTAACGGTTTTTAAAGTAACCAAATCATCAAGTCAGATAAAAAACAAACAAACAAACAAACAAAAAAAAAAAACCAAGTACCTCAATTGAAGACTCTGGGTCCTGAGAGAAAGAGCAGCAGGCAGGACCACACAGACTCTGACGCCAGGGCCATTTCCTCTCTGTTCCCATAGCCTTGGCCTTTCCAAGAGGAAAATGGATAAATACGATATACACGTATGTTATGGGTCATATAAATATATTTATACAAATTACGTATTTGCATGATTTATAATTGCATATAATTATATATTCATGTAAATAGATATTTACAAAAGCACCATATATAATGTATGCTTTTATAAACATATTATAAAAGTACATATTATATAAAGGGAAAGAAATTTAGGTTGGTTTGAGCAGTACCGCAGCGTATTTATTTCTTGGTGACAGCTGCCTGTCGTGTGACAGGGGCGGGAACTCAGGACGCAGGGCGCGGTTTCAGTGGTCCTCCGCCGATTCTCACTGAAGTTCTTTATTGACCGACTGATGAAAACGTGCAAGTGTCAGACATTTCATTGAATCGCTCTGCAGAGAACTGTTGAGCATGCGCTGTGCTGCCGGGGCTGTGTAGGCCCTGGGACCCCTGCCGGGAGGGACTAGCCCACCTCTCCCACTGTGGACGGAGGGGCCGTCCGCACACTCCCGGGGCAGAGGAAGTAGATCTATCCGTGTCCACGCACGACCTCTGAACTCCACCCTGATTCCCCAAAACGTTTGTGAAAAAAGAAAAAAAATACCTCCATGCTTTAAAAATACATATTAGTAGATCTGGATTTGAATCTAAGACGTTCACCCTTGGATCTAGGCTAGAATAAGAGGAGATGCGAGGTTTTATAGCCACCTTTATATGTAATTCCACTGGAAATGGCCAACAGTCCGTTTTATTTATGGAGTATAAATAAAATGGATTCAGAACAGTTGAAACAGAAAAATATGTGATCTTTCCCACTTAGCTCATAACCAAAACTAATTTAAAACAAAAGCTGGCAGATTACTGCAGATCAAAGTGGTCTCCACTAATAAACAATAGAAATATTAATATTAAAGCTATTATTAACATACAGATGATTTTAAGTCACATTTAATATCATCCTAAGCCCTTTAGAGGAAAGCAAAATAGCTTTAATTTCTGTTTAAAAAATGAATCTACTTATATTATTTCTCTCAACATTTACATAACAACAAAAATGAAACCAAATCTTAAATTAAGTACTCTAGAAATTATGTTTTTTTGAAGAGCTGCAGTTTAGGTTTCCAAGTCTCACACTAAAAACTAAACAATTCAAATTTAAATTAAAAATGTTGCAAATATAGAAAATTTTAATATAAAATAAAAATAAATTTCTGCCATCATCAGTTTTATGACACATGCATTGGCAACTTTAAGAACTTATTTTTAAAACATACAGTTGTCTCTAAAGTATGGATTAGCACACTGCTCTTAAAGCCCATTTTTTTGTTTTACAACAAATCGAATATATGGTATGAACTGGATATATACAGCTTTGAAATTTCCCACCCTTCCTGGTGATTAACTCAGTTTAGAAAAATGAAATTAGGTAACTATTAAAAATGGAAGCATGACATAGTTGCTAGCAGCTCCTCCAGCTCTTCCCTGCGTGGGTGCTGGCGCCCAGACACTTTGCCTGCACGCAGGGACCAACCACGCACAGCAGAGTCCACACAGCTGGCCCCAGGGCTGATGTGTACAGTGCACTCATTTTCCCACATAACGTGGGAATCCCACGGGAACAAGTCCCCAGCCTGAGATCTTTTTTATGAATCATTCTCGCACTCAGCTCTACCACACCCCCAAGACGTCTTGCTGTTAGCAACGTGTTATTGCAACAGAGAGCCAAGCAGCCTCGACCTTCCCCAGCAGGTTGGGTCCGAGTCAAACTGAGCAACACAGTCATGCCTCCAGCTTTGAGCCGAGTTCTAACTGAGGGATTTCAAAGGAGGCCTGATTTGTCAGGCGGAACGCTGGAACTCTGCCAGTTTTGGAAAGAAGAGTCTATCATCCGATGATGGCATGCTCCTCTCCTGCACGGGCGCCGTGGCGCAGGAGCCAAGGTGGGTGTGTAGGATGCGTGCACGGTGCCGGCTCTTGGGCAGGGCGACGTCGAGGCCTTGGCTGTCCCTGCTTCCTGGAGCTCGGGCTGGTCGTGTCTGCACAGGTCCCAGGAGGACCATTGTTCACAGACGCTCCCAGGCTGCTTTCCCCGACTGTCAGTTTACTTCAGGTTCTGACTGAGTTTTCAGGAAGGGAAGAAACTAAAGCTACTCAATTAACTTCTTCCATCAAAGCTATTTTCTCTTGGCTTTCTAAAAATGATAACCGACTTCTAGTTGATCGATGTCCTTTGCCAGTATAGCAATTACTTCTATTCCATTCGTTGTGTTTTGTCCTCTGCTGTTAAAAATGTTGATTTTTCAGGATAAATGCCAAGTGGGAGAAAAAATGTCAGTTTAGAACATGAAGGTGGGTAGCAATGCACAGCCCAAGCCCAAGCAGAAGCCTTGACCTCACCATCCAACGGCGCGTGGGGTCACACGGCACAAGTCCCAGTGCTTTATGACACAAGTGTGCCACTCTCGTGACCACACTGATGCAGCACTTGGAATGTTCCTGGGGAGGTGTTCAAGGCCAGCTCCCCGCAGGCCCAAGGGCCACTGCTGCGTGGTTGCAAAGAGCAGCTCTCCAGGGGCAGCGAGGCTGCACTGGCAGGAAGAGCGAGCGGTGGAGAACAAAATGCACCGTGTCGGGAGAGCCCACTTTCTTCCCTCTGTAGCCGACCTGCAAGGAGTCAGTTCAGACATGGAATTGATTAATGGTAGTTAAATTAAAAAAAAATTTGGTTTTGCAAAGTTATCAGCTTGGAAGTCTTCTTCAAATTCTACTTTAAACTGCCTCTTCTTAAAACACAAATTCGGCAGAGACCTTCCTGGGAAACATGGTGGCGTGTTGTGAGGACTGCTGACCTGAGAGCAGAGTCTGGGTCCTTGTGACCTCTCCAGCCCTGAGCACATCTCCTGCCTCTTGGGACCTTCATTTTCCAGCTGTAAGCTGAGGTGCTGGGCTGCAGGGCGAGGCTCCCGGGTTTCCCCGTGACCAGCTCAGTACCACCTGTCGCACGTCACCTGGGGTGCTTGTGAAAAGGCAAACTCCAGAGCGTTTTAGCAGATTTACTGGATTGAAATCATGGGATGGGGTCCTGGGATCTTCTTTTTTAACATGCTTCCCTGGTGGTTTTTATACACACTGATATTTGAGCACGGCTGCTCCATAAACTGGAATTGAAGATTCATTTAAAATACTTGCCACGTGACCCAGTGCTTATTCCATTCTTCAGAATAGCTCCAAGTTTAACTCTTTCCCTACATCCCAAAACTACTACTATAATGTGCAAGTCCTAAGTCAGGAAACATGTCCCTTTGGTTAAAAGGATGCAATGGATTGAATGTTTGTGTGTCCACAAAAGTCATGTGTTGAAATCCAACACATCCCCCAATGCAATGGTCTTAGCAGATGCAGCTTTTGTGAAGTGAATAGGTCATGAGGATGGAGCCTGCATCAATAGGATTAGTGCCCTTGTAAAAGAGAGCTCTCTTTTCTGCCCTGTGAGGGTGCAGTGCGCAGTCGGGGTCTGCACCCGGGAAGGGAGCCCACGCTGGCACCGCCCACGCTGACACCACCACCTCAGACTTCCAGCCTCCCGCGGGGAATAACCTTTTGTCGTTCAGCACCCGGTCTCTAGCATTCTGTTACGGCAGGCCAAACTAGCAAAGGGGGTTAGTGGTCCTCCTTGATTGTGAATAATTCTACAAGCTATTAACAGGCAGATTAATACCCAACTTTCTTCCTGTTGTAACCTGAAACATGGAAAAAGAAATACATTTCATGTAACATATGTGCAGTGGTTTAAACGTTTCATGTCAGAAACAAAAAGCGCTTTGAACTTTAAGACAGTCTTTGGAAATGTATGTGCGACGAACAGGCATAATGTTCTCTGTGGTTCTCCGCATCTCCGGAGAGAGCCACACGCACCGGGTCAGCGGTTCGTAAGGAAGGTCAGGGCTGCTCGGACATCCCTGTGACGGAGAGAGAAGCTGTGCTGCCTGGGAGGCCACACAGGAGACTGTGCCTGGGGAGACCTGGAACTCTGCTCCCACCGTGCCAAACTGCCCACTGGGGTCTCTGGTTTTGTGCCTCTGTTTCCCTACAGGGAAGAATTTGACTGGCTGGAATTTCTTTTTGTCCAGATAAGGGAGTGCTTTCTGATGTCATTGTTTGTATGGGTAAACAGGTTTCTAGCTGGATGGAATTACAGAAAATCTTCTTAATTCCCTCAAAAATAGGAATATTTCCCTTGAATACTGAACAGGTGATGCGAAGAAGCTCCTCCTTGGGGTTTGTGTCGGTCAAAGGTGGACAGCGAGGCATGCTGCCTCTTTTGGGGGTGCTTGTGGGAGGGGCTGTCCTTTGGAAGACTGTGGGGGGCATTTACTACACAGTTCCCGTGGATGTTCTTGGTACGGTGTGACCTTCTCTCCCTTCAGCTCCCACCCCCAGAGCCTCCTGCACGTGGCTGGCACCTCCTTGCCCAGCAGGCAGCGGGCAGCAGTAACCATCTAGACATTCAACAGAAAGGATATCAATCGCTCCTCTGCCACCCTCTCCCCTCCATGTCCTTTCTCCCAGACTCAGGCGAAGAAGAACATCAGCAAAACTCCGTCCAAACAGACGTCAAACTGGGCAATGGAGCGGCAGTCTTGGGTTCTTGCAGGACCCCCAAACCCCACTTGTCTACTTGTCTTGGAGGAGGAGAAGGTGTTACAGGAAAGGAAGAAAGTGACTTTTCACCACCAGTGCCAGCCTTTCCCTATGACCTATGACCTCAGTGATGACCACTGTCTCATCTCTCTCTGAGCTCACCTCAACCACTGCCCTCGAGCCTTTCCCGTCACCAAGGAGAGAACGCTGCAGCGGGAGTGCTAGGAGAGGCAGCGCCCGCCGTGGGAAACCTGGCGTGGCGGTCCAGCCTGTTTGGGGGTTTTCTCTGCCTGGACTGCAGGAGTTCACTGACGGGCCTCAGTGCCAGTTCGACAACATGCTCCAGGGAGGTGGAAGGAGAAGGGCATTTGGTACACTCCAGCAAGTACAGACAGCACGAAGATGTGCAGGTAGAAGGATTTGTGTGTCACATCAAAGGGGACTGCATCACATAGGAGCTCGGTTCCTTAGGAATTTAGGTAACGTCAGGGCAGGGTCTCTTAGCAGCAGCACTACTGACATTTGGGGCCAGCTCATTACTGGGGGAGGGGCTGTTCTGTGCAGGATGTTTAACAGCATCCTTCACCCGCTACCCACTAGATGCCTGTGCACCAGCCCCCAACATCGTGACAACCAAAAGTGCCTGTAGACATACGCAATGTCCCCGGGGTAGGGATGGGGCGTGGCTGAGAAGCCCTGTGATCACAGGACTGATCACCTAGCCAACACCTGGGCTCATGTTGAAAAGGAGAATCATTGGTTCGTTTATTCGTGTTTTTTTAACCTCTTATTTAAAGGATATTTTCATGTAGTCAAACTCTCATTCTTTTGAAACTGAAAGATTACTCTGAAAACTGTCTGGAAATTGTCACTTAGAATAGCTGGATATGTAGATACCATAAATGATGTCCCACTAACTCTATTTCAATGGATTCTTGTATCATTCCTTCTAGCAGACACTAGTTTCTGTGATTGGAGTTTTGATCAAAGCGTCATCCAGTAGGGCAGGGACGGGAAGGAAACCCTGTCCCGCATGGCGCGGGCCTCAGTGTTGGCCAGTTCACATGTGCGTTCACCCTCCCTGCTCCTCACATTGCTCTGTTTCCAGGCTCGGGAGACAAGGCTCACAGATAGCAAGTCATGTAGCCCAAGGTCACACAGCCCTTACTGGAAATGGAATTCAAATATGTCTGAGGGTGAAATTCATGGAACCCAAAGTCACAGTCTCGTCTTTCTCCTGGCGGCAAGCAGCTGCCCCAGGGTGGTGCCTACAGCCTTCTAGCACAAGGACCTCAGCGGTGGGTCCTTAGCCTCACCGTTAACTCCACGCTAGTTTATTGAAATTATTCAAGAAGGTTATGGAACTATTTCTACCTGCTAGTCACTATGGATTTAAGAACAACACAGCTGCTTTTATAAATTGGGTAGATAAAACCAGATGACCTCTGTGGACCCATTTAGCTTCAAGAATTATATATGATTCAATTCAATTTTAGAATTTTACAGTACTTAACTATTGTTGCTAATGTCTTGGGGTTTTTTTCCTTTATTTATTTTTTTCCATTGTTATCTATGTCTTCAATTCAGAGTGATACTTGTGACCCTGCCACATCCTACTTCAGTCAACCAGTTCATGGCTGATTGGCAGTTCCGTAAGGTGACCTGCTCATGTCTGTTCTCAAACCGTGAACTTGCTGTCAGCGCCTCTGCCTACACAATGCAGTGATGCCTGCTGAGCCAGCAGGGCCCAACACAAGGGAGGTGATCGCCCTACAAGTTTAACATGTCTCCTTTGTGATAGCAAAAGTCAAGTGAAAAGACAGGCCAGAGGAGAGAGCAGAATTTTTCAAATCTGTTTATTTCTGGTAAACTAAGAATCTTTCAAATAAAATTGAAATGAAAGCCCAACGTATTAAACAGATAAAAATGCAATTTTCCTTAGGTTAATCTTTTTGGATGAAATCCTGGGGTCTCACCTGGCCATGCTTTGGCCCCAATAATGAATAGCTTCAAAAACTTTCTGTGGCCTTTCTAAGGCTCCACAGACACTGTTTCAGAACTGCTGTCTCCTAGAAGCAGTAGAAAGGGGAACTCAGCTCTGCAAAGGTCCAGTCCTCCAGAGATGAAAAAAGTTCTAAATCAGCTTTTTCAGAACTCTGGAAATTAACCAAAGAATTACAACAATCCAAAAAGTGTTTATTCAAGAAAAAATGGCTGAATCTCAGCAAGAATGATGAGCTTTGTGACATTTTAACTTGCCTATTCAAATCTTCCTTACGTTCATTTCCTAGTGCTGCTATAACAAGTTACCACACTCTTTATGGCTGAAAACAACACCAATTTACTACGGTTTAGTATTTCAGAAGTCTGATGTGCTTCTCGTTGGGCTGACACTGCGATGATGGCAGAGCTGCATTTCACTCTGAAGATCTAGGGCAGCAGCCCCCAACCTTTTTGGCCCCAGTTTCATGGAAGACAATTTTTTCTACGGATGGGGGAGGGGACAGCAGAGCTCTGTGGCTGGGTCCCTAACAGGCCGGGGACCTGTACCGGTCCACAGCCTGGAGGTTTGGGACCACATAGCTAGGGGACAGTCCACTTCCTTGCCTTTCCAGCTTCTTGAAGTTGCCCTCATTCCTTGGTGTATGGCCTCATGCCATCTTCAAAGCCAACAATGGTGGGTGGAGTCCTTCTCACACCAGATCACTCCAACCTTCTCTTTGGCCTCCCTCATCCACTTTTAGGACCCTTGTCATTAACTGGGACCACCGAGATAATCCAGGATAGTCTCCTTATAGTAAGGTCAGCTGACTAGCAAACTCAATTCCACCAGCAGACATAATTCTCCTTTGTCATGTAGCATAACATATTCATGGGTCCTGGGTATGAAGACGTAAGCATTTGGGAGGGGCAGAGAGGGGTGCATTATTCTGCCTGTCATACTTCTCTCCCCAGCTCTGCAGTAGGATTGAAAATCACCAGGCTGGCAACTACACTAGCTGTGAAAACCAGCAGCCTAGTAGCCACGGGAGGAGAAAGAATGGATGTGGACTCTCCAGAAAACTCCCTTCCTAGATACGTGTCACTATGTGACCTGTCTGACAGGTCCCTGAAAAACTCTGTTCCCAGGGCTTGTCTTTACTTGACCTGACTTAGCACTTACTCTTTGTGAACAGTCTTACACTCTGGACTTTTTATAAATAATCAATGACAATAGTGTGACATCACAGCTTCCTAAGGCAGTGGTACCAGCTGGGGCAAACAACAGGCTGACCATAAATCTTAAAAGAAAGATCTAAGAAGTGAGATATCTATAGACAGCTTTGAAAAGTTCTGATATAGTGTTGGGATTTAAGAAAGCCACGTGCACACATAGGATTGGTGCATGTGTAGGACTGTGTACAGGCATAGAGCTGTGTGTAGGCATAGAGCCAGTGCACGCAAAGGGCTGTGTGCATGCATAGGGCTGTGTGCACGCATAGGGCTGTGTGCACGCGTAGGGCTGTGTGCAGGCGTAGGGCTGTGTGCACGCATAGGGCTGTGTGCACGCGTAGGGCTGTGTGCACGCGTAGGGCTGTGTGCACACGTAGGGCTGTGTGCACGCGTAGGGCTGTGTGCACACGTAGGGCTGTGTGCATGCTCAGGAAAAACCTAATAGAGCTCTAATCTCTAAGCCTGGATGATCCAAAGGCAATAAGCAAGCAGGAAGTGGAGACCCAGGCAGACTTGTGACTGCTGGGATGTTTAAAATCTGCCCCAACATACACACAGAGCCCCTCAGCAACTAATGATAGACTTACTGTTTTAAGCCATTCAAGAAAAATTTTTAGCTGGCCCCTAATGCTAACTGAGCAGACTGCAGTGATCATATAGGATTTACAGAATTATTTCAGGAAAGTCAGTAAACAAACAAACAGCAGCAACAACAAACCCTGGGGCAGGAGAGAGGGAAATGAAATCTGATTTCGTTTTCAACAAAACATACAAAACATACAAAGAAACAAGAAAGTGTGGCACATACATAGGAAAAAATGAGCCAATAGAAACTGCCCCTTGACAAAGCCCAGATGTTGGACTTAAATGAGAAAAACACTTTAAAACAGTCATCATAAATATGTTTAAAGAACTAAAGGAAATCATATCTAAATAATTAAAGTATGAGAATGCTGTCTCACCAAATAGGGGATATCAAGAAACAGAAATTATGAAAAAAACATAAAGTCTGAAGTGGTGGTGTGCAATTATGAAAGTGAAACATTCCCTAGAGGGGCGCAAGAGATTTAAGGTTGTCAAAGAAAGAGTCATTTAACTTGAAAACAGGTCAATTGAGACTCTCCAGTTTGAGTTCCAGAAAGAAAAATGAAAGAAGAAAAAAGAGCAGGACCTCAGAGACCCGGGGGACAGCATCACGAGCATCAACACATGTGTGATGGGGCTTTCAGAAGGAGAGGAAAGGAGCATAAAGACTTGGAAGAAATAATGGCTTAAAACTTCCCACATTTGATGAAAAATATTAATCTGCACATCCAAGAAGTTCAAGGATCTCCAAATACGAAAAACTCAAAGAACTCCAAATCTAGACAAGTTATAATCCAACCATCAAAGCCAAAGATAAAGAGAATATCTTGAAACCAATAAGAGAAAAGCAACTCACCATATATAAGGGATTGTCAGTAAGATTATAAACTGACATCTCCTCAGAACACACACAGGCCAGAGGGCGAAGCAAATTCAAAGTGCTGAAGGAGAGTCAATGTCAATCAAGAAGTCTATACCCAGCAGAACTGTTCTTTACAAATGAAGGAGAAATTAAGACATTCTCAGGTAAACAAAAACTGAGAGTAATTGTCCCGAGCAAGCCTGCCTTACAAGAGACGCTAAGAGGAGCGCGTCAGATTAAAACAGGACAGGAGACAGTACTTAGAAGCACAGGAAGAAACAAAGAGACCAGAAAAGGCACCTGCGTAGTCCACATAAAAGACCCTGTAAATGCATGTTTGTAACTCCTTTCTTCTCCTGATTTAATGTTGCATTAAGCAATAATTATAAAACTATACTTATGGAATTACAATGAATAAAGATGTAATTTATATGACAGTGACGGCACAAAGGAAAGTAGGAAGAAATAGAGCTATACTGGAGTAAACTTTTTGTATTCTACTGAAACTAAGCTGGAATTAATAGAAACTAGATAGCTTAAGTTGTGATGTTAATTAATTCCTTAGCAATCAGAGAAAATAATGCAAAATACATGTGGTAAAAGAAACGACAAGAGAATTGAGATGGCAGAGTAGAAAATGTCTTTCACACAAGAGAAGCACTAATGGAGAAGCACAAAAAACACGTAAGACATATAGGAAATAAACAGCAAAATGGCAGATGTGAATTCCACCTTATCCTTAATTACTTTAAATGAAAACTGATTAAATACTCCAATTATAAAATAGACAATGGTAGAATGCATTTTTAAAAATATGGTGCAATCATATGCTGTCAATACAATACACACTTTAGAGTCGAAGATACCACTAGGTTTAAAGTCAAAGAACGGGAAAAGATACAACATGCAAATAACAACCAAAACAAAGCTCAAGGGCCGTACCTATATCAGACAAAATAGACTTTAATACAAAAATATTTACTAGAGTAAAAAAAGGACATTTTATGGTGATAAAAATAACCAATCCATCAGAATTATATAATAATTATAAATATATATGCACCTAATGAAAGAACCTCAAAATAAATGAAGAAAAAGCTAGCAGAATTAGCATATCCATCACCTCAAACACTTATCATTTCTTTGTGTTGGGAACATTCAAAATCCTCTCTACCAGCTATTTAAAAATGATAATAAATTATTGTTAACTACGGTCACCCTACAGTGCTACAGGACACTAGAATTTATTCCTTCTACCTAACTGTAACTTTGTTAACTAACCTCTTCCCACCCCTTCTTCCCCTATCCTTCCCAGACTCTAGTAACGACTATTCCACTCCCTACTTTTCTGTGATCAACTCCTCCAGCTTCCACATATGACTGAGAGCACGTGGTATTTGTCTTTCTGTGCCAAACTTATTTCACTTAACATAATGTCCTCCAGGCTCATCCATATTGCTGCAAATTACAGGATTTTTTTATGGTTGAACAATATTCCATTGTGTATATATACCGCAATTTCTTTGTCCATTCATCTATTGATGAACACTTAGGTTAATTTCATATTTGGCTATTGTAGATAGTACTGCAGTAAACATGGGAGTGCACATAGCTTTTCAATATACTACATACCTTTCCTTTCATGTAATACATATGCTAATTACTTTTCAGGTAATGAACATGCTAATTACCTTGATTTGACCATTACACATGGTATACATGTATCAAAATATTACACTGTACCCATAAATAAGTATAAGTATTATGTGTCAATTAAAAAACAAACAGGAAAAACTGGTTCTTGGTATGATTAAATCATAAAACAACAGCAGTAAAATAGTTGGGTTTTTAGAAAATGAATATATTTAAGTCAATTAGGTAGCAAAGATAATGTTTTTTGCAATGGTTTCTATATCAACAGCTATTTATAAACAGAAATAAAAGACAAGTATTCATTACAAAACTGGTAGAATTAAAAAGAGAAATTGACAACAGAAAACACTTAGATATTGAAATACCCCACTTTCAGTAATGTACATAACAACTAGGTTATAATATCAACAAGAAAATAAAATACTTAAACAATGCTATAAACCAACTAGACCTAATAGACAACATCACCAACAGCAGGATATACTTTTTTTCTGAAATCCCCATGGAACTTTTTCCAGTTTAGACTATATGTTAGACCATAAAGCAACCTTCAATAAATGTAAAGTGATTAAAATCATATGAAATACATTATCTCACAAAATGAAATCAAACTAGACGTCAATAACAGAAAGAAACTTGAGTAATTCACAAATATGTGGAAACTGAATGCAAACTGCTAAATAACAAATGTGTGGAAAGAAATTACAAGAAAAATTAGAAACTATTTTGAGATGAAAGAAAACAGAACCAGAACATACCAAAACCTGCAGGTCACAGAGAAAGCAGCGCTGGGAGGAAATTCATAGCTCGAATGTGACTGTGCCTACGCTAAAAAAGAAGGAAGATATCAAATCAGTATCCTAAGTGGCTGTCTTAACTAATTAGGGGGGAAAAGAGCAAACTAAGCCTTAAGCAATTAGCAGTAAAATCAATGTAGTAGTAAATTAGAGAAAATCAACAAAACCTAAACTTGCTTCTTTGAAAAGAGTCATAAAATTGAGAAATCTTTAGCTAGGCTGACCAACAACAAAAAAGAGAAGAGCCAAATTAGTGAAGTCAGAAATGAAAGAAGAAACATCCCTCCCAACATTAGAGAAATAAAAAGGATTACACAAGACTATTATGAACAACTGTATGACAACAAATTAGCTAACCTAGGTGAAATGAATAAATTGCTAGAAAGACACAAATTCCCAAAACCTACTCAAGAAGAAACAGATACTCTGGATAGACATATAACAAAAGACTGAATTGGAAATTTAAACATTTCCCACAAAGAAAAGCCTAGGACCAAATGGCTTTATGTGAATTCTACCAATCATTTAAGGAAGAATTATTACTAATACTTCACAAACTCTTCCAAGAAATAGAAAAAGAAGAAAAACTTCTCAACTCATTCTATGAGACAAATGTCACCCTCATACCAGAGCTGGACAAAGATATCACAAAGAACAAAAACTACAGATCAATATCCTTTATAAAAATAGACAATCCCCAACAAAATACTAGAAAACCAAATTCAGAAACATATAAACAGTGTTACACGCCATGACCAAGTGGGAGTTATACCAGAAATGCAAAGTTGATTTTACATCCAAAAACACATCATTAAAATAAACGACAAAAAACACACCATTGGCTCAATAGCTGTAGAAAAAGCATTTGCCAAAATCCAACACATTTTTATGATATAAATTCTTAACAAACTAGAAATAGAAGAGAATTTCTTCAACCTGACAAATGGTATCTGTGAAAAACCCACAGCTTCATTGTGAAAGACAGAATGCCTTCCCCCTACAATCAGGAACAAGATAAGGATGTTCACTGTCAACACTTCCACTTAACATTGTACTTGAGGTTCAATCCAGGCCAATTAACAAGAAAAAGAAATAAAATTCATCTAGATTGGAAAAGAAGTTAAACTATTTGCATTCACAGATGACATGATCTTGTATATAGAAAATTCAGAAGAAAAAACTATGGGGACTGATAAATAAGTTTAGCAACATTTTAGGACACAAAATCAAGATACAAAAATCCACTGTATTTATATACGCTAGCAATGAACAATCCAAATATAAAAATAAGAAAACAATCCCACTGACAAAAGTATCAAAAAGAATAAAATAAATTTTGGAATAAATTTAATAAAAGAAGCACAAAATGTATTTGCTAAAAGCTACAAAACATTGTTGAAAGAAATTAAAGATCCAAGTTAATGGAAAGTTATCTCATGTTCATGAGATAACTTAATATTGTTAATAAGGTGATACTCTCTAAATTGACCAACAGATTCACCATAATCCTTTAAAAAAAAATCCCAGCATGCTTTTTTGAAGAAATAAACAAGTTCATAAATTTCATATGTAAATGCAAGGAATGCAAAGTAACCAAAACAATATTGAAAAAGAAGAGCAAACTTAGAGGGCTTACACTTCCTAATTTTAAAACTTACTGCAAAAGGACAATAAATCAAGAGGGTGTGGTATTAGTATGAGGATAGAGACCAGTGGAATGGAATTGGGAGTGTAGAAATTAACCCACACATAGATAGTCAATTTGATTTTGACAAGGTCCCAAGAAGTTCAATGGGGAAAGACCGGTCTTTTCAACAAATGGTACTGAGACCACTGGATATATACATGCAAAAGAATGAAGTTGGATCTCTACCCCACACTACACATACAATAATCACCTCAAAGCGAATCATAGACCTAAATGTGAGAGCTAAAACTATA
Organism: Varecia variegata; assembly: GCA_028533085.1. Taxonomy (NCBI): domain Eukaryota; kingdom Metazoa; phylum Chordata; class Mammalia; order Primates; family Lemuridae; genus Varecia; species Varecia variegata. The sequence continues at coordinate 90,151,191 of CM052438.1, forward strand.
AAACTCTTAGAACAAAACATAGGAGTAAATCTTCACGACCTCGGGTCAAGCAATGTTTTCTTAGACTGATGCCACAAGAATAAGCAACAAAAGAAAAAATTAGTATACAAACTTCATCAAAACATAAAGCTATTGTTCTTTAAAGAACCTCATCAAAAAAGTGAAAAGACAACCCACAGAATGGGAGAAAATATTTGCAAATCATATAAATGATAAGGGAATTGGTATCAAGAAGATATAAAGAAGTCTTGCAACTAAACAGTAACAAGAAAAATTTGAATAGATATTTCTCCAAAGAAAATATACAAATGACCAATAAATACATGAAAAAATGCTGAACATCATTAGTCATAAGGAAAATGTAAACTGAAGTCGTAATGAGATGCCATCTCACATTCACTGAGATGGTCAAATCAAGAAGGCAGACTGTGACAAGTGCTGGTGAGGGTGTGGAGAGTTGGAAATCTCATAGACTGCCTGTGTGGTTGTAAAGGGGGTGCCACCATTTTGGAAAACGATTTGACCGTTTCTTGAAAGTTTAAACATGAGTTACCATATGACTCAGCAATCCCACTCTTAGGTATATATCCGTGAGAAATTAAACATACATCCACACAAAAACTTGTACATAAAAATTCATAACAGTATTATTTATAATAGCTAAAATGTAGAAACAACCCAAATGTCCATCAACTGATGAATGGATGCCAATGTGGTATATCTCTACCACGGAGCATTATTCCACCACGACAGGGAATGAAATGCTGACGCAACTGCAGGATGGATGACCTTGAGATCGTCATGCTGAATGAAAAAGTCAGTCACAAAAGACCATCTATTGTACAATTACATGTATAGAAAATGTCCAGAATAGGCAAATCTCTTTTTCAGATAATCTACAGAAAATGGGTTAGTGGTTTCCAGAGTCTGGGAGAAGGGGAAAGAAGGTTTATTTTGGGGTTGATGAAAAAGCTCTAAGATTAGATAGCAGTGATGGTGGCACAACTCTATGAATATACTAAAAATCACCAAATTGTACACTTTGAAAGGGTGAGTTTTATGGTATGTGAATTAAATCTCAATAAAGCTTTTTTAAAAAAAGTTTTCCTAGATTTTGTTATGCCAAAAGGAAAAGTTACAAGAAAAATATCATGAAAATCTACAAAATTTCTTATATTTAAATATGACTAAAATGTTGGGCTTCATGCTAATTAGTGTATGTTAAGTGCTCAGAAAGTGCAGGGTACATCAGAAGTGCTATGTAAATTTTAGCTATTGCAATTGGTATTATTCCTACTATTATTTTAATGCTATCATAACCATACCTTCTGCAATGACTGTAATGTGGCTTTTCCACTAGAGCCCTGTGTACTGTGCCAGGCTGGGAACCACATTTCCCAGAACCTGCTTCCCCGAGTCCCAGGGTAGAGCTGGTGGACTTTGTGGCCGACTCAGGAAGCACACGTTGAGTGGCCATCACTGTCTGTAATGGCTGGTTTTATGTGTCAACCTGCCTGGGCCAAGGGATGCCCAGAGAGCAGCTGACGCATTATTTCAGGGTGTCTCTGGGAGGGGTTTGCAGAGGAGACCACGCACTCGAGCTGGTGGGCTGAGTAAAGGTCTGCATCACCAGTGTGGGCGGCATCGTTCAGTGTGCTGAGTGCCCAGACGTACCAAGGAGAAGGAAGGGTGAACCCGCTCTTTTCTTGATCTGGACGCCGTCTTCTCCGGGACGTGGGGACTCCTGGTCCCCAGACGTCTGCACTGGGACCCAGCTGCGCCGCGGCTTTCCTCCTGCTCCAGCCTGCAGACCGCGGGGCGGGACTCCCTCATCTCCATCCTCCCGAGGCAGTTGCCGAGATAAATCTTCTGTGTTTACTCTTCTCCTTCTTTCTGTCTGGCGAACCCTGACTAACACACTCTCTGAGGTTTTTCCGGATCCGATGATGCAGGGAAGGACCGACACAAAGTGCTGGGAAAGCTCTAGGCCGCCCTGACTTCCGGCGCTGTGACCAACAGAGGCCCAGACACACCACACAGCCTGACGCTGGGGACGGGACGCAGGAGCAGCAGCTGCACAGATGCGACATGGGCTCCCCGTCTGCAATCCCACTTTGGCGCTCGACACGCTGAACCTGGCGCTCTGGCCTCCCCTCACCCCTGCTGGCCACCGGGCCTCCAGCTGCTCTGGCCAGCGGCAGGCTGCACGCGCCAGGACCCCCATCTCCTGAGACTTCAAGCACCACTGCCAAGCCCTGGCTTGTCCACAGGGTCTTCCACACGCAATCGTTCCTGCAGGAAACTAATGTTTTGAACAAGGACGACGCCATCCCTGTCTCAGGGCTTGCCATCTGGTGTTCAGCAGCTACAGAGCAGTGGGGCACAGGCATCGGGAGCAGGTGAGGTCACAGAGCAAGTGAAGGAGTGACTTCAATTCCGACATCTGATGGGAGAGGGCAGAACCCACAAGAGCTGTTCCCAAGGGGTAACAAAGCAACTTAGCAGAGCCTGCTGCTGGACAGGACCAGGGCTATGGCAGGTGTCTACAGACCAAATCTTGTCATTCTCAACTAAACTCATGCCAGGGCTTCCCTGAACCTGCTCTCCAGGGCCCGCCAAGCACTGCAGGCCATGGCCCGCTCTGGGTGCACAGCCGCTCCCTCCCTTCTCAGTGCTGCTGCCCCTGCATGCCCACCCACCCTGGGCATCCTCAGGAAGTCCCCCCCTGCCAGCTGCTCTCAGCCCTCCAGGGGCGTCTCATTCAGAGCCCCCAGCGCAGGTGAAAGTGCAAGTCCACTGGGCACCGTCCACCACAGGGACCAGCCCAGGCAACGGCAAGTGCCCGAGAGAGTGCAGCCCACCTGAAGGAAATGCTGATGGGCAGAGAGGTCAGCTGGCAAGACGGCGGCAGGTTAGAGACCCCATGGCTGCATGCCGAACAGTCTGCGGAGGCTGGGCTGCAGCCAATCCGCATCCTTGCGGGATGACCGATTTGCCATTCGAAATCAGGGCAGAGTATTTGTATCTGTGAATAGCATTTGCAATAGAGATGACCTTCAGTTCCAAACTAATTCCTATCTTAAGGGGAAAGCATTAAAAATAAAAATGAAAGAAACGGGTTGTCTTTAGTTTCTATGAGTAAATATGCAACCAAGTATGCAAGTCAATATAGGACAATGTGGAAGATTCAGTAATTAAATTCATGCGCTTGCCAGCCGTCTCTTGGGCACCTAGCGGGTAATGCTAGGCCCTGGGGATAAAGCACATGCCCTGTCCATCCAAAGTGGGGGAGTGAAAAAGCAAGCATTGAGCTGTACATTTGTTGACTGCTACCACCTACGTATGGAACTGCAGTGGGGTGAATAGTGGCCCCCAAAATTCCTGTCCACTAGGAACTTCAGAATGCAATCTTGTTTGGAGGCAGGTCTTTGCAGACCTAATTAGTTAAGATGAGGTCATGCTGCATTAGGATGGGCCCTAAATCCAATGACTGGTGTCCTTAAAAGAAAAGAAGACACAGAGACACATGCAGAGAAGTGAATATTACCTTATATGGCAAAAGGTGTGACTAAGGGAAGGAGCTAGAAAGGAGGAACTTACCCTGGACTATGCAAGTGTCCCTAAACACAATCACATGTGTCCTTACAAGACAGACACACAGAGGAGGCTGCGTGGCCAGGAAGGCAGAGGTCGCAGTGGTGTGGCCACAAGCTCAGGAATGCAGTAGTCACGGGCCGGACACTGGAAGAGGCAAGGAACAGATTCTTACCTGGGATCCCAGAGGTGGTATGGTCTTGCTGTGTTGCTGGCTTTTGGCCCCTAGATGGGTGAGAAAGTGAATTTCTGTTGTGCTAAGCCACCCAGGTCACAGTGATTTGTAAAGCTACAGGAAACTAATACAGAGTCTTTGGCCTCCTCATTCCCCAGAGTCCTTTCTTTTGCCCCACCAGCTGGGCTGTCCGTCCTAAGAGGAAGCATGAGGCGTCCCCTCTATTCTAACTGCTACTGGCGAGCAGTTCCTTTGCAGGGACGGCCCACGTGTGCTGGGAGCAGGGGCTGGAGGCCTCATGCATAGTCCTGAGAGTACAGCCAAGTGCTCTTCCAAGTACTTTGCACACTCTCTCCAACTTAACCCTCCAACGGCCCTACGAGATGCGCACTCTGGCTTCACTTGCTTCTCAGCTGGGAAACGCTGTGTGTAGGGAGATTGCGTCACAGCTGAGGTGACAGCCCCCAGGCGGCAAAGGGGTCCGACCAGGAGGGCTGGCTTCAGGGCCCCTTCCCTTACCCCTCAGCGAGGTCTCCCGGGTAAAGAGCTTCCTCTGAGTCTTATCTGTTAGTGAAATACTTTGGGGAATCACCCATGTCAGATCTTGTCCAGTGCAAATAAAGCACAAAGTGCTTGATGGATACAGCAGACATACTTTTCCATCACCATCGGTTCTGAGAGAGCATTCGCCAGCCAGTTTTCCTTAAAAATGCCCCACCATATCTGACGATCCAAGGCTGAGCCAATAGAAAGTTTAGCCAAAGCAGATAAACACGAAAAATCCCCTTTTCAACCAAGACTCTTTCTCCCGCAGTTTTCCACTGTGAACTGTGCGTCTGGACGCGCCGCCGTTCCCTCCCGCGGCACCTGCCGGAAAACCTGCTGCTGTGTCTGCAGATAGACTTGCCCACCAGAAGGAGCTGGCACTTCTAGTTGTGTGTCTGAGAGTTGGCTAGGACAGACCTTAGCTGAAATTATAATTGATTAGTAAAAAAATCTGATTTTAGGAATTCCCTCTTAAGAAAATGTTGCAATTTTAAATGCTATGTCAGTATTGTGGAAGGACCAAATAAAAAACTGTAAAAAAATGAAAAATTTTCTAGCCCATTAAGCCTGATTTTTTTTAAATGATATTTTTAAAATTTGCTTAAATAGGAGTTGGGTTAGGTTGGATTTTAGTTGAAATTAAAATTGCTTAGTGAAAACTGTAATCCTGTCTGTGCTGAGACACTTCAACATCTCTGCTCCCTGAGAAATGAAGCTCCCGAGGGAGGATGAAGCCCACGCTGACCTGCGAGCCCAGGGCTGCGAGGAGGGCGCAGGGATCCGGCTGTCTGGAAGCTGCGGATGAGACCCTGCGGGGCCGCACATCCAGCGGGCGCCCAGGCGGGGCCTCAGAGCAGAGCGGGCTGCGGTTCTGCCCCGCCACTCACCAGCAGCCTGGCCTTCCCCTACACACTCGGTGGCTCAAGCTCCATTTGCCCCTATAAATGGGGATTTTAGTATTTAAAACCTTATAGAACTGCTGGGAACATGAATGAGGCTTTGCACAAAGCTGCGCAGGTAACAAAGGCTTCCCCGGAGCGCCGCAACAGGAAGGGAATCACAAATCAGTGTGCGTGACGGATAATTTTCAAAGGGTTTTTTTCTCCCCAATCACCCATCTGCCCCCTCCCCAGCCCTTAGTAGCTACTGTTCTGTTCTCTGCTTCTGCGAGCGTGACATCTGTAGAGTCCACACATAAGGGAGGTCGTGCGGAGTTTGTCTCTGCGCCCAGCTCACCTCACTTCGCACAGCGTCCTCCAGGCCTGTCCGTTGCTGCAAACGGCAGGATCTCCTCCTTTGTAAAGGCTGAATAGTGTTCCCTTGTGTGCGTGACACATTTTCTTTATCTGTTCTTCCAGCGATGGACACTGCAATTTCATGTCTTGGCTATTGTGAATAATGCTGCAATGACCTGGGAAGTGCAGATATCTCTTCAACATACCGATTTCCATTTTTCAAAGAATTTTCATAAACCTCCCTCTTTACTGCGTCACAGTCCTGCTAAGCAGGTAGGAGACAAGTCGTGATGACTGTCACGATGACTGTAATTCCTCTTTTGCTGATGAAGGAATTGAGAATTCAAAGAGATTGAATCATTTCCCCAAGTTCGTAAAGCGAGGATAAAAAATACAGCGCCAGTTTACCTCTCTGATTCTCGCTGACAGAACCAATGTACTAGTTTCCTCTCGCTACTGTAACAAACCACTGCAAACTTGGCACCTTAAAATAACACAGATTAATTCTCTTCCTATGTTGGAAGTCAGAAGTCCGAATGGGTCCCAGTAGGCTACAGTCAAGGTGTGGGCAGGGCTGCGATCCTTCTGGAAGCATAGAGGAGGGTCTGTTCCTTGCCTTTTTCAGCTCCTGCGTTCCTCAGCTCGTGGCCCCTTTTTCATCGTCAGAGCCAGCAACAGAGCATCTTCAAGTCTTGCTCTGACTCCAACATCCTCCTCTGCCTCCCACTTCCACTTTAAAGGACTCTTGCAGTCGCCCTGGATCCCCCGGCTAATCCAGAACAATGTCCTTCCCTGTGTTCAGCTGGTCAGCAACCGTAACCACACTCCCTCGCCTGTGCCTTTAGTCCTCTCTGCCATGTGTTAAAAGAAAAGACTACCGCAAATCTAGTTTTGTAGATCTTCAATCAGCTTTCATTTGTGACTCTGGAGCTGGGCAGCAGGTGCAGCACGGTGCAGGCTGCGTCTGTAGACAGAGGAAAGACAGTGACGTGCAGAAAACAGAAGGGCGGCGCAAGGAGCCTGACGCAGCTGTGTCTGTCTTACGGGAGCGTTGTTTGAGCAGTTGGCCCCCATGACCAGCTGACACTCAGCTATCTGCCCCTACATTTTCCATTTGTTACATACTGAGATAGGTTACAGGTAGGAACTTGAATGGAGGCCTCCTTGGCCAATTTTAGTTTGATTTAACACGTGTAACACAACATATTCCCAGGTTCTCGAGATTCAGATGTGGACGTTTTTGCGGGCCATTATTCTGCCCACCACAACTATTAAAGAATTTATTCCAATAGCAGGAAGTAAATTCTTGACTCAAAGGAGGGAAAATGCAAGAAGCAATAATGAGCAAAGGATCTGCTAAATGTCTTGATAAATATATAACAAAGAAATATTGACTGTAGTATAAACATTAAAATTGTGGCAAGGTAAAATAAGGTGGTAGAACTAAAATACTGACAGATAACATGGAAAATGGAAAGCTATTACCGAAATTAAATTCCAATGTTCTTGTGTCAGTAGGGGGACTGATAGAGATATTGATTAACTTTAGACTTTGCTAATTGAAATGTATACAAAATTATGTGACTTATTTTTAGTAGGCAAGGGGAAAAATATGAAGGAACAGTTCGCCATTACAAAACACAAAAAGGGGAAAAGAAGAATGGACAAAGCATGCTGGGTGGAAGCAGAAAATCAGCTGGCAGAAACGCAATGCGTCTGCGCAAGTGCACCTTGTTTCAGCACGCCCATGTGGAAAACGGTTCTCAGACGAAACACCACACTCCTTACACAAGACACATGCATCTAGAATATAATCGCACACAAAGACTGACCACAGAAGCTAAAATAAAATGAAAGATACCACACAAAACAAGAGGACCAAGAGAGCGATAGACTATAAGGTAAAGTTCCATCCTGGACAGAGTGGTCAGAGAAAATATAGGATACAGAATTTACAGCAGCAAAAACATGAGCATTTGTTTGGTATGAGAATGTCTCATGTAATATTTGGGACATACTTATACTAAAAAAAACACACAAACATTTGTTGTTTATTTGTTGTTAATTTCAAATGTAACTCGTATCCTGCATTTTTATTTTCTAAATCTGGCAACTTTAACCTGGGAGCCCCTCGTGGCAGGGCTTCTAGGAATTTGCATTCAAGGTACTGCAGGGATTTGCATCAGGGTGGAAAGCACTAACAATAAACACATTATCCCAGCCACTTCCTCCAGGGAGAGTGCAGGTGGCTCTCCAGGTACCCGTCAAATGCCTGACAGCCCTGTGGAAACCCACCTTGACCCCCACACCCGTCCCCCAACAGTTTGACCTGAGACTACAGCTTTGCAAAAGCAGCGGGACCCAGGAAGGCACTGGCGCTCCTCACTGGGCTCACACCTGCCACACCTGGAGTGTGGCACTTACTGGATCCCTCGAGGCTCCCAGCCTCACTCCTACTAATACCAGGATAAGAAGCTTCTCCCGTGTGCTCTGTAAGGACAGCCTGTGGCCCACAGCTGAGCTGGGCATCTAGCTCCAGCCGGAACCTTTTCTGTGGCACCCCATGGCCCACCCTGGTGGGATTCTTTTCTCCCAACTCCTCGTTATCCCTTAAACACATCCCCACGGAGAACCCTAGGAACTGGGGGAGAGGAAGCCTCTACAAAGCATTAACATCTGGAAGGCAAAATAAGTCTTCCAGCTCAGCAAAGGAGTTCTTCCTTTTATAACTTTACACCATCATGTGTGTGTCCCACACCCCAAGGACACGCGTATTTAGCTCAGTAAATCTCATTATTCAGTAAAGCGATACAAAAGCATCCACTTGGCCCGCCCAGCACTCGAGCCTTTGAAGTGAGTCCGCCTTTCCCTAGAGCTGAGGTTTGGCTCTAAGGGACCTTTTGCAAAAGACAGTTTAGTTTCCCTTTCCTGTCCGCAGTCCCAGGCCAGGCGGGCTGAGGGCAGCATCACCTCCTGCTCAGCCTGTGCCTAGTATTCGTGGCAGCCCTTGTGGTTGAGTCAGTGCCAGAGACGAGCGATGGCCTCTGCCACTGCCATGGACACATCACAGTGACTTATTCTGGGAAATAATTAACTGCTTCGAAAAAGTAGGTTAATGCTAACATCTGCCAGTTTCTCTGGGGAAAAAGAAAGTTTTGCTCATGACAATAAAACACGTAACATGTTCTCCATGCTGATGAGACATCACACTGACAGTCGAAGTCCGGAATGGGAACATTTGTATGTCGAGCTACATTAATTAGTGGTAAGTGATGGGTATGTAGTTTTGAGAACTTTGAAAATGGTTTCAACATACATGATGCCATTTAGCTCTCCAGGGCAGGAGTCATTGCCTCTATTTCCTGGAAGAGGGAACAGGCACCAAGAAGTTAGCATCATGGGGTGACAGGACCTGGTCTCCTGCCCTTTGCAGGACAGCAGCTTGGTGGAGAGCTGGGCTGAACAGTTGCAAATTGCAACCTTGGTACAAATGGGACTATGCAGGGGCAGGTCACCCATACGTCCTGGACGTGTGTGTCAAACTATCGCTGGACAGTATTCAGGACAGTGGGTCACAGGGGTCAGAGATGTGAATGGACACTCTCGCCTGCTGAGCTGTGCACCCCAAACACTTTCACCCGGGCTCACCTGTGTCCACGTCCCTCTGATTCACATGGCTTCCCCACTGGGGCTGCATTTTTACAGCTCTTGACACACTCCTGTGTCACTTACCTGTCTTCCCATTAGGCTGTAAGCTCCTGAGGACAAAGGCCTGAAGATGACATCACAGTGACCCGAGATCCAGCAGAGTGGGCCAACCAAAATGACTCTGTTTCAAAGGTAATCAGCATGTTTGAGAGAGGTTACCCAGGACTAGGCACCCTGGACACAGCAGGACAGAGAGGAAAAAAGAAGCACTTTTGAAGGGCCTAGCCTGTCACCACACTGCGTGCACAAAGACACAGAACTGATGGCAAAGGTTTTCAACATTTGCTTCTTTAATGTTCCCATATTGAAAATTTTTGTGACAAATATTTTAAATACTAAAACCAATTTTTGTTGCAAAATGTCTGTGTATGTCCTGTGCACTACTGAATTTTCTTTCTGTACACTAAAGTTTAGACTTAAACTGACTCCTCTGACTCTTAGCCTCCAGCACCCGCTATCTACCGATGTCTCAGGAGAAGGGGCCCCACAAACTGGAGCTTCCAGCTCACCCCAAGGTACATCGGTAGGGACACACAACACGGCAGCTGCAGCAAAAGAACACTGGGTCAGCCCTGGCCATGGTGACCAGGCGTGAGCATGCCCAGCCCTGCCAACACACTCCAGCCACAGGCTGGAGCAGGGAGCGAGGGCGGGTGGGCAGCGGCGGGGTGTGCGCCTCCAGGGAGGAGCCGTGTGGGCCAGGCACTGGAGGCGGCTCCTTTCTTCACCCACAGCACGGGCGGGGCCTCCAGTGAGAGAGGATCCCGCCCCTGCCATCAGCACCTTCACACGACCAAAGACCACATCTTGCCTACCTACTGGTGTTTTTGAAAACAGCATGATAATGCAACGTCATGCTTCACTGGCAGTTTTTTTCCCATCACGACAGGTGTTCCTCCCACAGGAACCAAGTGTATGGCCTCTCCATTGCAGCCATCGCCGCCACGCCTGTGAGCACTCGTTAGACGCAGGCGTTTAGGATGCGTTTTCTCCTTCAACCTTCCTGGCAATCCTGTGGATTGGATAATACTCTCATCTCCCTTCCACAGAGGGACAAACGAACCCTTCAAGAAGTCCAAGGTCACAAAACTGTCAAGGAATGGCATTCAAATATGTTTGAAGAGCAGACTGCGGCTTACGAAAGGCCACACGGGCCAAAGTTGGAGGGAGCCTCACCCTGGGGGAGCTGTGTGCAGCCTGCCCGCTCCCTCCCGGCCACGCTGCCTGATCCCAGTCGGTTCCAGAGAGTCAATAAATGTATTATTTTAAAGGAAAATGAAAACATTCCAGGAGAACATTTGAGTATAATTTCAAGCTCAAAAAGAACACAAAGATCACTTTACAAAGAAGTTTTATAATGAATAAACTCTGCGTGGGGGGTGGGGAGAGCAGAAAAAACAAAGCTGGATTTCCCTGGGGTCAGTTCAGCTCTGGATTCTGACTCTGGGTTGCTAGCAGCACCCCCCTGCGCAGCTCTGCACCCACCCGGCTGGTCAGACAGGCCCCGGGGCGGGGAGGGGCCTCTGCCACAATCGATACTTCACTGTTTTCTAATGAATCATCAGCTTGCTGTTGTTCTTTCAGGGAATTTTAGGAAAGAAAGAAAACTAAATTCTCTAGAATTCAAGATTTGGTGATAGATGCTTGTTGTCTTCTTGGCCTTCTTCTGTAAAGAACTTCAACAAAAACAAAGAAAAGATGCACTTTTTAAAAAGAGAAAAATGAAAGAAAACTAAAAGAAAAAATGTGTTTACCGGGGATTGGGAGCTGGGGAGCCAAGGTCGGGGAACTTGGGGGGTGCTGGTCAGAGGATACAGAATTTCAGTTAGACAGGAGGAATAGATTTAAAAGATCTATTGTAGGATATGGTAAGCTATGGTTAGTAACAATTGTATCCTCAAACATTGCTGCGAGTACTGTTCTCACCATAGAAAATAATTATGTGAGGTAATGCATATGTTAGTTAGCTTGATCCAGCCATTCCACAATGTATACATATTTCAGAACAACACGTGGTGCACCATAAATATATTATGGTGTACATATATTTGAGAGAGGGAGAGAGGGTCTCACTCTGTCGCTGGGCTGGAGTGCAGTGGCATCATCACAGCTCCCTGCAACCTCAAACTCCTGGGCTCAAGCCATCCGGCCTCAGCCTCCCCAGTAGCTGGGACTACAGGTGTGCGGCACCACACTCAACTAATTTTTCCAATTTTGGTGGAGATGGAGGGCTCTCTTTTGCTCAGGCTGGTCTCAAACTCCTGAGCTCAAGTGATCCTCCCACTTCAACCTCCCAGAGTGCCAGGATTATAGGTGTGAGCCACTGTGCCCGGCCTATATAATTTTATGTCAATTTAAAAAATAAAATTTTTAAATGAAAACTCTAAATGGAAAGTAATATTAAGAAAAATATATTGATTAACATGAAAAATAGCAAATGCCATTTCAGATGACCCGCTCTGATATCTGGCAGTCTTGGCCGGCTCCTCCTCCATCCCCTCCCATGGGTCACCCCACAGGCTGTTGTCCCTCTGGGCTGGTCCCTCCCTGGGCTGCTTCCGTTCCCATGCTTGCCCTGGAAGATCTAAGGCAACACAGCAGCCTTGCTTGCCATCTACATGCCCACGAGACCAAGCTTTATGTTTCCAGCCCAGGCCTCTTGCTCAGGTCGCAACCCGAATCTCTCCCGGCCAGCCCGGCCTTCCCTGCGGGCTGCTGCTCACCTACCACAGCCTAGACTAGCTCTGTGCTCACTGCTCGCCGCCCACTATCTGTGCTGACTCTCCGCTGTTCTTCACTGAAGGCCCAGAGCCTGCCAGGACCGTCTGTCCTCGTCACTGCCCCTGTGGCCCCGCTCCCCACCCTCACCAGTGGGCGCGCAGGCTCCCCCTGGCTGGGCACTTGCACCCCCTGCCTTCTGCCTTGGCCAGCTCTCTCTGCCCTTTCCACCTGGCTAACTCTCCTTCCTCCTGTAAATGTCAGCCTTAGTGACTTGTCACCAGGCTGTGACCCTCGGAAAGTGTCTCTTGTCAGCCACTGATTCTCAGTGCCTGGCGCGCAGCAGGAAATCCCAGGCGCAGCAGGGAATGAGCAAGTGATCGCAGGCTGCAGAAATGAAGGTGGTTGATTCCGGAGAATGCACTGGGGACCCAGCGCCATAGGAAGTGCTCGAAAAGCTGACATCTGATGCTGGGTCATCCATGCCACAGAAGGTGTTCTCCAGGGAGCATGACAGGACTCAAGGCCGTTGTGTAAATACAGTATTCCCTCCTAGAGGACCAGATGTGCTGAACAATTACCCAGCACGACAGGAAACATAGAGCAGTAATTTTATAATGAAGCCTTTATAAGGTGAAACAAAGGCCTCCAAGACATGTTTGCCTTTGCACTTGGCGCCCCAGTTGACGCCTCGGATCTGCAGAGGGTGCTGGTCAGCCTGGCGGGTGCTCCTTCCCTGGGAAAGCCTGGGCAGCATTTCCAGGGTGTGAGGCTCTCGTGCTGTGCTGAGCACCTCACGGAGGAGTGCGTAAGGTCAGCCTTGAAGCGACAGTGATTCCTTTACCTTGCCCAAGTCCAAGTCCACACAGCCCTCCCTGCCTGGGCCTTGCAGCAGAGAGAGAGGAGGTTGAGGAGTCAGGGCAGAAGATGCAATGAGGATGGTTCTTACCGTTTAAATCCTGAAAATATAGCGAGTGTGTCGAGAAGGGCACAGAGTTTAGAGACCAAGATTCTGACTCTGCCACACACATGTGCTGTGACCTTGGGCCAGTGAAGCCTCAGGTAATTGATGAAATCTGCACAGAAAGACTTGTTTGGGGCCTGGCTTCCAGTGGAGCCCAGGAAGGAGCGCTGGCAGTACTGCTCTCGCAACCCTTTGGAAGACTCATGCGTTTGCCCACACCCTGGAGCTTCAACTCCATCCTGACACAGTCACTTCCAGGTGCCAAATTTATAGTAAAAGTGGACAAGAGAGAAAAGGGAAAATGAACCGGGAATAGGCAAAACAGTTCTCTTTATAGTACCCAAATCTCTACTTCCTTCCATGCATGTTTAAAAGATGCTAGAAGTCACCTGCCAGTAGCTGAAAGTCTCTTTGGCACCACGAGGAGGCCAGACCCAGAGTGGGTCCTTCCGCTCCTGGGCCTTGTGCCGGGTCAGACTCTTTCCCGAGGAGCCAGAAGGAGCCAAGAGGCAGCGGGTGGCTGGGCAGCTGGGTGTGCCCAGGGGCGTGTGCTGGGTGGGTGGGGTGTGACAGTGCTCAGATGCTGCCCTGACCCAGTTCTGAGGCCCTGGCTAGAGGCAGTCAGTTCCCCTTCTTGAGCAGATACCGGGTCTTTATCTACCTGCCATCATCACCCTAGGGCCAGGGACCAGACAACCAGGGACAGCCCCACTGCCCCAGAGCTCCGACATTATTCACACCCACCAATCCTAACTGTGGCTGGCCCTGCCTCACCAAAGCGCTTGTCCCCAGTTCCCTCCTCTTCCTCTGCCTCCCCGAGGACCCACTGTGCTCTCTTCAGGGACTTTGCACGTAACAAGCTGTAAAACTCTTCCAGGTGTCCTCTGCTGATCTGCCGCGCCCAAGGTGACATGCTGATGACAGCACAGCCCAGGCCATCAGAGCAGCCTTGGGCATTCGCCAGCACCAAGGGCATGTCCCCTCCTTGGCACCCCCTAGCCCCCTGCCACCAGGCCAGGGCCATGGTGGTTCTGCCCCTTGGGTGTCAGCCAACTCCCGCAGCCTGCTTTCTACACAAAGAAACACTATGGCTGCTTCCTCTGCTCTAGCATGACAGTGGGGGAAGCAGAGGTCACTTCTTTCATTATTTCAGATGGTCATCTAAACCTTGAGTCATAACGTCATACTGCAACTGCAGAGGTCTCCTCCCGGGGCAGTGGAAGGGGACTGAGCCCAGAGTCGGAAACCTGAGCTGGGCCCCGCTGCCCTGCTGGTCAGTTCGCTGCCCTGCGGCTCCGTTTCCTCTCCCGGAAACAGCAACGTTCGCGGCTGCTGCAGGGGCCTGTGTGACTCTTCTCCTTCCATTCGGCCACCCCCCAGCGGCCCTGGGTGGGGCCTTCCCATGCCCTGAGGGCACCCCCGCCCTCGCCTCTGTTCTGGGCGGTGGAGGTGCCCTTTCCTGGCACCTGGAGGCAGCGGCTTTAGGAGCGCTTGGGTCAGTGGGGAGGACGAACCCCCAGACGGCCTCCAGGCTGCTCACCGGCCAGCGCAGGCTCTCCCCTCCACACCCGGTCTTGAGTCTACCCTCCTGTCGTCCCTTTCCCGGAGACCATCCTCTGGGTCTTGCTTTGTGTACTCCTCTAACGTAAGAATATCGGGCAGCTTATTTGAAAAACATCTAGCTGCCTAAATCAAGAGTTTCTATAATTTAATCTGATTATGAAATCCCTTAAGGAAAAACAATGATGAAAAGCTTTTGGTAGGGAAGTTACATTGTGGAAAAATGATTTTGCTACTTCTACAGTCAGATCTATTACTGAAATGCTAAATGTATATCTAGAAGTTTAAATATCCTGGATGTGGTTTTTCTTTGAAAAATCACTAAATTGTGCTGAGTACAGGGGTTTGGCTAACTGGCTAATTAAGTGAATCCCTTTTTGATGATGTCATTACCCAAGGAAAGAAGGGCTGCCCCAGATCTGTTCAACAGGGAAGCCAGCATTTTGGCTGTAATGATGATCCTTTTCTTTGAAGCAACAAATCTCTCCATAAATGAAAATATTTTTCAACAGAGAAACTGCTGCTTCATAATTGATGAATACTTTTTAAAATTGTTTCTATTCCTAGATAAGATGGTTAATCACAAGGAATTTATAGCATCACTAGTAATTACAGGATCAATACAAAATATACAACAAAATATATTGAGTCTAAATTTAGTAAGAAAATTATTTCTGGCTTTATATGCCTTCATTGGTTTGGAACACAATGGCAGTGTTGAACTTTATCTAAGCCCAGTTCTCCTGGAAAGTCTTCCAAGAAATGTAGAACCTCAAAGGCCCTCCTGCCTTCCTGTGTTCTGAGATGAGGCCAACCTCCAGCCTTCCTCAAGGGCTCAGCAAGACCCGGCTCCTCTCCTCCAGACGCCTGGGACGCTGGGTGACTTCCCTGGTTACCGGCCTCACACACGGCAGGCCACTATCTCTTGCTTTGAGACATCTCTCACCAATGAACCTTCTCTGGATTACAGTAGCCTGAATAAAGTAGTCTCCTTAATTGTCCTGTGCATTCTTTCCCAGTTTTGGTGTCGTGACTTAGACAGGACCAGACCTCACCTGGACCCCTCACTTACTCGTCCCAGGTGACAAGGCTCTTGGGGCCCTTTCTGCTTCACCCCTGCCTGGCCATCCAGGCCCCAGCCCATGCTCGGGGCTCTGTCCCTGGGAGCACAGGGAGGATCCACTCCCGCACGCAACTCTTCCGACTCTACCAGTGGGCTCTGGAATTCTGTACGCTCTTGACCCAAGACTAAATTTTGAATTGAAACTATAAACTGCTTTTCTCTCTCTCTGATATATGTTTGTATGTCTGTAATTCAGAAAGGCCTCTACCTCTCATTGTGTGAGTTATAATATTTTCCAACCTCCAGATGGTCTTAACAAATTAGATTATAAACCTCTTAAATTAAAGGAACTCTATCCCAATTGGCTTAGAAACAAATAAGTGCTTATATAAACTAAATATTTCTAAAATTCCCAGAAGCTAAGAAAATCAACTTTCCAATACTTTCAATGTACTTTTTAAAAAGTATTTTAATAGAAACTAATTTAAATGTTTTAAGAATTCAAGCCCACATAATTTAGGTAAATCTTGGAAAATGAGACTTGTTTAATATTATTGATTTAATAAAAACCACCATGTTGGCCGGGCATGGTGGCTCACGCCTGTAATCCTAGCACTCTGGAAGGCCGAGGCAGGTGGATCGCTCAAGGTCAGGAGTTCGAGACCAGCCTGAGCAAGAGCGAGACCCCATCTCTACTAAAAATAGAAAGAAATTATCTGCCCAACTAAAAAAATATATATATATATAGAAAAAATTAGCCAGGCATGGTGGTGCATGCTTGTAGTCCCAGCTACTCGGGAGGCTGAGGCAGAACGATTTCTTAAGCCCAGGAGTTTGAGGTTGCTGTGAGCGAGGCTGACGCCACGGCACTCACTCTAGCCCAGGCAACAAAGTGAGACTCTGTCTCAAAAAAAAAAAAAACACCACGTCTTCATCATTCAATATAATCCAAGCTTAGCTTTCTATTCTACTTGCATATGATCTTCCCAAACATATAGAGGTTTAATGATCAAATAAGCTAGCATTATTTCTGCTAAATACTTAAGATTATGGAAAATATAATTTGTGTTTAACCAAATTGAATCATTCTTTTGACAAACTCTAATTCAACAGTACTTATGTTTTGTAGTATGTCAGCTTGAAGATAGTTTCTAACATCTATAGATAACTTGACTGGGACCAATACTAAATTAAGCTAATTAAATGAATATGTATTGTGCACCTAGATCATTTGTAAGTAAGAGAATGCTGGAACATTAACTACTGGACATAATTTTAAGTTTCTGCCATGTCTGCCTCTTCTCTTCGTATGTGTGGCGAGGCCGCGTGCTCGGGTCTGCAGCGGAGGCCTCATTTTGACCCTGCTGAGAGGCTGCGCTGGGAGGGCCGCGTGATCACGGAACATTGCGAGACGTATGCTCAGGACTTCTGCTGGCCTGTTGCGAAATGCTGGTGTGTGACAGTCTATGATTATGTCTCCTAATTTGCTCTGTGAAATGGAAGTTTCTTCAGGTGAGAGTTATCAGTGCATCTGAGTGAGACTCCACCGGAAGCGATCCAGGCAGAGAGGAACAGCGTGGTGAGCAAGCATGCAGGATACCTTCTGTTAAAGGGGAAAAAGAGCAGTTTTGTCCTAAAGTAAAATGACTGATTGCTCCAGAATAAGAAGGAGGAAAGTGTAGGACAAAACCTGCATGAATATGGAAAGCTGTACAAGGTTCTCAGAAAGGGAGTTCTATTTGCAGAGGTCAAAGCTGGCTAAGGTTTAATGGGTTTACTTATAAGATTTTCAAAAAGTGCTTTTATTCACATTTCTTCATGAACTGTTGGTCTCCTCTCACTGAGATACTGAAGGAAGTTGTGCTTTACCTTCTGAGTGATCTACCTAGGAAGGAAAAGACTCTTTGCCTTACACTGACGTCATTATGTCCTCGGTTATTTAAGAAACCGAGGATTTTGAGGGCTCCGGTTCACGACAGCTGGCTAGCTAAAGCTAGTGTGCGCCCCTCCCACGGACAGAAGCTAAAATCAGGGAGTAGATTTTCATGCTTCAAATACATAGTTGAAGAAAAATACTGAATTCCAACAAAGATGTGATAGAGGCTGAAAAAGCAGAGAAGAGTGAACACAGAGGCTCTGCCTGGCCGGGGCTACAGGAAGGTGGTAGAGCCTCCTGCCACAGGCAGTGAGCCAGAGACTCCTGGGCTTCTTCCCTTCCCCCAGGGACTTTGGGATCCTAGTTACCACAGCTGGGGGCAAGGACTGCTCACCCCACCCTCCCTCAGTGGAGATGGAGCTGAGAGTTTTTGTCCTCGGGGCTGCCTGCCTCTCCCAGGAAGAGCGACTTCCCTGTGGCAAGTCCACCAGCAGACCAAAGCCACTCTGGGAGCACAGCACAAAGTGATTTGATCTTCCTCTGCCACCTCTGCTGCTGCAGGGCCAGAGAGGGACCTGAGACTTTTGTGCCCCTGAAAGATGGAGACCACTGTCACTGCGGAGAGAAGGAGATGCAAGCAGCTGTGTGACCTGGGAGGGGCCGCCCTGCCCCTGCCTGAACACTCTTCCAGACCAGGGGACCACAGACAGGACCTGAGCCCAGGAAGGCCGGAGGACAAGTCTGCCAGCCAGGTCTTGGTCTTGTGCCCCCAGGACTCAAGCACACCATCCAGGGGCCTGGAGATGACCTGACCTAGGGCACCACTGCTGCACCTGAACACCTCCCAGGGATCTGAGGTCCGGTAGACCCAAATTGCCCCCAATAACACAGAGGGTACTCACCTGCACAAACCAAAAGACAGTGCACCCCTCCCTCTCTACACAGAGCTGCAGTGCTCCCACAGTGGGAAACAGGTGAGCCCCAAAGCTGTCTATTTTGAGCTGAGACAGTAGGTTCTGCTCCGATACCATTTAGGCAGAGAGCTGTTGGAAGGGCATTTTCTGCCCATCTCAGTGACAGTGTGGCCTGGAAATAGATAGCAGGGTTTGACTGAACTGAGAATCACGAATCTCAGGACAGAGGTATGGTAAGGAAGTGGATCGCTTTTCTACCATGGCCTAGTCCATTGCCTGAGACAATAGGGAACCCCTCATAGTAGACTAAGTTTAAACACCTACCCACCAGCTTCTGCTACAGCTGGCTCATACTTGTAAGTGCCACTCACTGGCCCTGGAGGTGGAAACACACAATCCAGTTTTATACCTCCTACCAGAAGAGCACAGTGTTGGAGAATGAGAGAAGCTTCTTGAGCCCTGCCCAGCTCCCGCACTGCAGCAGGCAGCAAGCCTGCTCTCCGGGACAGCCCTGCACAAAGGCCACACACAACCAAGGAGCTCACGCAGAGCCTTGGGCCCTGGAAAGCACCCAAAATCAGAGCCAAACAACCAAACACAGCATACAACATACGTCCTCAAGAGGGAAAAATGAAGCAAGGTAAAAACAAAACAAAATCAAAAAATCCCATCCAAATGAAAGTAAATTCAAAAATAAGAAGTGACAGTTTCTATAGATAAGAAGGAAACAGTGTAAGAACCCTGGCAGTATGAAAAAAATGGCTATTTTGACACCTGCAAAGGATCATACTAGCTCCCCAGCAATGGATTCCACGAAAAGGAAATTTTTGAAATGACAGATATAGAATTCAAAATATGAATTGCAAGTGAGCTCACTAAGATCAAAGAGAAAGTTGAAAAACAACATAAAGAAACCAAAAATATAATTAAGGATATGAATGAAAAATTCACTAAAGAGATAGAAATTTTTTAAAAATAACAGAACTTCTGGAAATGAAAGACTCTTTTAGGGAATTACAAAATACAATGGAAAGTTTCAACAGTAGACTAGACGAAGCAGAAGAATTTCAGAGTTTGAAGACAAGGCCTTCAAATGAACCCAGTCAGACAAAAATAGAGAAAGAAAACTTAAATAAACAAAGTCTCCAAGAATTATGGGACTATGTAGAATGACCAAACCTAAGAATCGTAGGAATCCCTGATGGAGAAGAAGAAAAAGCAAAATGTTTGGAAAATCTATTTAAGGGAGTAATTGAGGAAAACTTCCCTGGTCTCACTATAGATTTAGACATCCATATACAAGAAGTTCAAAGAACTCCAGGGAGATTCAGTGCAAAAAATAATCATCACCCAGGCACATAGTCATTAGGCTAGCAAAAGTCAACATGAAGTAGAAAATTTTAGAGTAGCAGGATGAAAACATCAAATAACCCGCAAAGGAAAACCAATCAGACTAACAGCAGACTTCTCAGCAGAAACCTTATAAGCCAGAAGGGATTGGGGTCCTATCTAAAGTCTTCTTAAGCATAATAACTGTTAGCCAAGAATTTTGTACCCTCTAAAACTAAATTTCATAAATGAAGGAGAAATAAAGTCTTTCCCAGACAAACAAAAGCTAAGGGAATTTGTCACCTCTAGATCAGCCCTGCAAGAAATACTCAAAGGAATACTAAACATTGAAATGAAAGGTCAGTACTCCCCATTATAAAAACACTCGAAAGTGTAAAATTTACAGAGCATATAAAATAGTAACACATTGGAGAATACAAAGCAACTAGGTAACAATCACCACGATGACTGGAACAGTATTGCACATATCGATACTAACTTTGAATGTAAATAGTCTAAATGTCCCACTTAAAAGATATAGGTTAGATGAAATAACACAACTCAAATGTCTGTTGCCTCCAAGAGACACACCTTACTCATAGAGATTCTTATAGACTGAAACTAAAGGTGTGGGGAAAAAAATCCAAGCAAATGAAAACCAAAAGTGAGCAGGAGTAGCTGTTCTTATAACATATAAAACAGACTTTAAAACAAAAACAGTAAAAAGAGACAAAGTCATTATGTAATGAGAAAGGGATCAATCCAACAAGATATAACAATGCTAAATATATATGTACTTACTGCCAAGACTCCCAGATACATAAAACAAATACTACTAGACCTAAGGAAAGAGACAGACAGCAAGGCAATAGTGGGGGACTTAAGCACTCCACTGGCAGCACTAGACAGGTCATCAAGGCAGAAAGTCAACAAAGAAACACTGGACTTAAACTGGACTCTACAACAAATGGACCTTACAGACATTCACAGAACAGTCTACCCCACAGCTGCAGAATACACATTCTTCTCATCAGCACATGAAACATTCTCCAAGATAAACTATATGACAGGCCACAAAATAAGTTTCAATAAATTTTTAAAAATCAGAATCATACTAAGTATCTTCTCAGACCACAGTGGAATAAAACTAGAAATCAATACCAAGAAGAAATCTCAACACCACAAAAATACATGGAAATTAAACAACCTGCTCTTTAATGATTTCTAGATCAATGATAAAATCAAGGTAGAAATTAAAAAGTTTTTCAAAATGAGTTATAACAGTGACACAGGCTACCAAAACCTCAGGGATACAACAAAAGCAAGGCTAAGAGGGAAGTTTATAGTGCTAAATGCCTACATCAAAAAGATGGAAAGATTACAAATTGACAACCTAACATCACACATCAGAGAACTAGAAAACAAGAACAAACAAAACCTTAGCTAACAGAAGGAAATAAATAACAAAGATCAGAGCAGAACTAAATGAAATTGAAACAGAAAATCAAAGGATCAATGAAATGAAAATTTGGTTCTATGAAAAGATAAACA
Source organism: Varecia variegata (assembly GCA_028533085.1). Lineage (NCBI taxonomy): Eukaryota > Metazoa > Chordata > Mammalia > Primates > Lemuridae > Varecia > Varecia variegata. The sequence continues at coordinate 90,172,424 of CM052438.1, forward strand.
AAATTCATAGATCACTAGCTAGATTAACCAGAAAAGGAAGAGAAAGGATTCAATATTCTCAACCAGAAATGAAAAAGGAGACATTACAACTGATACCATGGAAATACCAAAGATCATACAAAACTACTATAAATACCTCTAGGCACACAAACTAGAAAATCTAGAGTAAATGGATAAATTCCTGGAAACATACAACTCTTCAAGCTTGAATCAGGAAGAAATAAAAATCCTGAATAGATCAATAACAAGTAGTGAGATTGAATCTGCAATAAAAAAATCTTCCAACAACAAAAAAAATCCCAGGACCAGACAGATTCACAGCCAAATTCTATTAATACTAGGTGTTCAAAGAAGAACTGGTACCAATCCTACTGAAACTGTTCCAAAAGATCAAGAAAGATGGAATCCTCACTAACTCATTCTGCAAAGCCATTATCACACTGATACCAAAACCAGGAAAGGGCACAACAAAAAAAGGAAAACTACAGGCCAATATCCCTGATGAAAATAGATGCAAAAATCTCAACAAAATACTAGCAAACTGAATCTAATAGCACATCAAAAAGATAACTCATCACAATCAAGTGGGTTTCATCCCAGGGATGCAAGGATGGTTTAACATATGCAAGTCAATAAATATGATTAACCACATAAACAAAATTAAACACAAACACCACATGATCATTTCAATAGATGCAAAAGAAACATTTGTTAAAATCCAACACCCCTTCATGATAGAAACCCCCAGCAAAATAGGCATTGAAGGAACATACTTCAAATTAATAAAGCCACATACAACAAACCCAGAGCCAATATCATACTGAATGGGGAGAAGTTGAAAGTATTCCCTCTAAGAACTGGAAGGGAACAAGGATGCCCATTTCCACCACTTCTATTCAACATAGTATTGAGGTTCTAGACAGAGAAATCAGACAAAAGAAAGAAATAAAAGGCATCCAAATTGGAAAAGAGGAAGTGAAACTATCTCTGTTTGCCAATGATATGATCTTATACCAAGAAAACCCTAAAGGACTCCTTCAGAAGACTTCTAGATTTGACAAATGAATTCAGTAAAGTCTCAGATAACAAAATCAGCATTCACAAATCAATATCAAAGCTATACACCAATAACAACCAAGCTGAGAATCAAATCAAGAACTCAGTTCTATTTACAATAGTTGCTAAAAAAATTTAATACCTAGGAATACATTTAACCAAAGAGGTGAAAGATCTCTACAAGGAGAGCTACAAAATACTGATGAAAGAAATCATAGAAGACACAAATAAATGGAAAAACATCTCATGCTCATGGATTGGAAGAATCAATGTGGTGAAAATGACCAAACTGTCCAAAGCAGTCTATAGATTCAATGCAATTCCTTTCAAAACACCAATGTCATTTTTAACACAATTAGAAAAAAATCCTAAAATTCATATAGAACCAAAAAAAAGAGCCCCAATAGCCAAAGCAATTTGGCCAATCCTAAGCAAAAAGAACAAATCTGGAGGCATCACATTACCCAACTTCAAATTATACTACAAGGCAATAGTAACCCATACAGCATGGTACTGGTATGAAAGTAGACACATAGATCAATGGAACAGAATAGAGAACACAGAAATAAATCAAATACCTACAACCAACTGATCTTTGACAAAGAAGACAAAAACATACACTGGGAAAAGGACATCCTATTTCAATAAATGGTGCTGGGAAAATCGGAGAGCCTCATGCAGAAGAATGAAACTGGATCCCTATCTCTCACCGTATACAAAAATTAACACAAGATGGATCAAAGATTTAAATGTAAGATCTGAAACCATAAAGATTCTAGAAGAAAACATAGGAAAAACTCTTCCAGACATTGGCCTAGGCAAAAAATTCATTACTAAGACCCCAAAAGCAAATGCAACAAGAACAAATGTAAAAGAATGGGACTTAACTAAACTAAAAAGCTTCTGCACATCAAAAGAAATAATCACGGAGCTTCCAAGATGGTGGGGTGGTGGTGACCTCCTGGATTCGTGCTCCCGGAGAGGAAGGCATGGATCTCCGTCTGCCACAATGCTAGAGGATTGCTCCCCCACAAGAACAGCGGCATGAATCCACGGTGAATCAGCGTGGGACACAGAATAGCAAGAAAAAACAGAGGTGAACGGGAATTAAGGTCGTGAAAATCTGGAGAGTGCGGGACGGACAATAGAGAGCGGAGCGTGGGATGGCTGTACCTGCCTCACCAGTGAGTGAGGTGGGCTCAGCCCCACAGGGAAGCGGCTTGCTTCCCCACTGACTTCCACACCCGCTCAATTAGGGAACTGCCTGAAGTCAGTGCAGTATCACCGCAGGAGACGTGGGGCTCCGCGGAGAGGAGATTATTAGCGGGAGACATTTTGGAACCCGGAGATTTGTGTGCAGGCTATGCCTGCCGTGGTTTGCGCTGGGTTGCAGCAAAAGGCAGCTAGGAGACGCGGTTCAGTCTTGCTTAATTGGCGGATTTCTAGCCTGAAGACTGCGGGTGGCTGGACTCCCTCAATCCCCAGCTCCTCCGGCGCCCGCCGGATCTTGAACATTCACCCCCAGCGCCGCCGATCTGCAGGCGGGCAGCCGCCATTGTCGGGGTCCACAGCCTAGCCACTGCGGAGCGATTGGGTACTGGGAGGCTCCTTGGGTGGCTCCCTCCCCTGGTCCGTGGACTCCCTCTGGGAGCTCCGCCGTTGCGTGAACACTGAGTACTTCCCCAGTCGTGACGGAGTGGTGTGTACCTCGCGGTCATTGGAGTGGGCCAGTTGTGTGCCCGCAGGAGCTGCAGCAGCGGGGGCGCTGGGTGAGTTAGGGCTCCTCCCCCTCCCCCTAGCCACTGTTTTTCATGCAGAGAGAGGAAGAACCCATCTCCGGAGAAGAAGAGACAAGAAAGACGCTTTCCGTCTGCAACCAGCACAACCCAGTGACTTAACTCGTCAAACCGGTATTAGGTCAAATTAATTCTCTGGGGCTGGACCCATCAGGAGCAGCCCCCCAGTTGAGGTAGTAAAATCCTAAATAACACACAACAGCCTCCCCCTAGTGGCGAAGGAAGCAACACTTCTAGGCCACTACACAGCCTAAGAAAGCGTGCACGGCATGCCTCTATCCAGACTAAAGCTGTAAGAAGAGATCTAACAATTGATCCAGATGGGAAGGGCTCAGCGAAAGAACTCTGGGAATATAAAGAATCAAACTGAAATTTTGCCCCCAAAGAGGAATACCAGCTCTCTACCAATTGACACAAACCAGATTCAAAATAGCAACATGTCACAAGAAGAATTCCAAACATGGATCATAAGTACACTGAATATTATGC
>CM052438.1:90176264-90252942 GCA_028533085.1 Varecia variegata
CCTACATGTTGAGTGCGATGTGCACTGTCTGGGGAATGGACATGCTTGAAGCTCAGACTCGGGGGAATGGGAGGGGCATGGGAAATATATCTAACCAGAACTTTTGTACCCCCATAATAAGCTGAAATAAAAAAAAAAAAAGAATGCCTAGGAAACATAGGCCAAAGAAAACTAATTTCTTTTGGGGGTAAGAGCAATGTTGTATATGATCATAAAGAATGTATGTTATAAATGAAAAAATTTGAAGGACAAAAAGAAAAAAAAGAAAAAAAAAAAGAAATAATCACCAGAGTAAATAGATAACCTATAGAATGTGAAAAAATATTCACACACTACACATCTGACCAAGGACTATCCAGAATCTATAAGGAACTCAAACATATCAGCAAGAGAAAAACAAATACTCCCATTAAAAGTGGGCACACAACATGAACAGGCATTTTTCAAAAGAAGATATATAAATGGCCAACAAACATATGAAAAAATGCTCAACATCACTAATCATCAGAGAAATGCAAATTAAAATCACAATGATTTACCCCAGTCAGAATGGCCATTACTAAAAAGTCAAAAAACAGTAGATATTGGCATGGATGCTTTGAAAGGGGAATGCTTATACACTGTTGGTAGGAATGTAAATTAGTACAACCTATATGGAAAACAGTATGGAGATTCCTCAAAGAACTAAAATTAGATCTACCATTAGATCCAGGAATCCCACTCTGTATATCTACCCAAAGGAAAAGAAATCATTATACCAAAAAGATACCTGAACTGCTATGTTTATCATAGCACTATTCATGATAGCAAAGATACGGAACCAACCTAAGTGTCCAGCAGTTGATTGATTGAATAAGGAAAACGTGGAATACTACTGTGGAATACTGCTCACACATAAAAAAGAATGAAATTATGTGTTTTGCAAGATCATGGGTGGAATCGGAGGCCTTGTCTTAAGTGAAATAACTCATAAATAGAACATCAAACACCACGTTCTCACTTGTAAGTGGGAGCTAAATAATGAGGACCCCCAGACACAGAGAGTGAAGTAATAGCCATTGGACACTCAGAAGGGCAGGAGAGTGAGAGGGTGGGAGACAGGTGTGGGATAAGAAATTACCTAGTGAGTACTCTGTACACCGGGTGAGGGTTACACAAAAAGCCCAGACTTCACCACTGTGCAATATATCCATGTTACAAATCTGCGCATGTACCCCACGAATCAATACACTGTAAAAAAGGAAACAAAATGAAAAAGATGTGCTAGAAATAATTAGGTTTATTTGATTTGCAACTAATGATTTGTATGGGAAGCACCTGTCTGTCGAATGAAAGGCGTTGCTTCACCTTCCCTAAGTTAACCGTGTATAGGCATAACAGTGGCAGCACTGATGCTGCAGAAACTGCATGTGCGTGGGAGACTGTGAGCACTGGGCAGCCCGGGGTGCATCTGTTTCTGATCAGAATCCTGTGGCTCCTTTGCCTAGTAGCATACAACAGAATAGTGTTATCAGTCATAATTCCAGTTATTTTTAAAATCTCAACTTGGCCATGACTCTACCTCTTTCATTTGAATCTAACAGCTTCTCAACCAGTGGCTTTCAGCTGTGGCTTTACATAACTCACCTATGAAGTCTCATTCATGTACAGGCATTCAGGACTCGACCAGCCTTCCTGAGTCCTCTACTGGATGCTTGTCATATATTCTTGACATATTTTAACTATATGCTTGGTATATTCATTGTATATCATGTCAGGATCATTATATGCGATATCTGAAGATATTTTCTCTATGAAGAGAAAATGTGCATCCATTTTAACAAATAAGATATAATAGCCATTCTTCTTTGAAAATATGGTTAACATGTTTATAGATGCTTTGGCTAAGTTTTCTTGGCTTGACTTTATTGTCTTGTTCTGCATGCCATAGCAACAGCCAAACTTCCTTGTCAGTTGTGCTATTCTTGTTGTGAACTATCATCAGATCTTTCACTCTTTGAAATGATCAGTAATGAGTTGTTATCGACAAATTGTTTTTTGTTTTTCTCTGATGCTTCTTTGAAAGCTTTCCAATCAGCTACAGGCCAGAGTACTTTGTCTTCAGAAAAGGGTTGTCCCAGAGCCCCAGGGCAAGGACCGTGCCAGGCATCTTTGGGTTCAGGTTTCTGATGGCATTGCCTACCCCTGCCAGCGGACTGCGTCAGAATTTCCAGAACTCTAGTTGGGCAGTGGATGGCTTTGTGAGACTGCTGGCCAAAGGTCCAAGAGTTCATTGCAGAGGACTGAATGAACTGATGAGGGACGGCTGTGGCTTTTGCTTGGAATGTTACTGATGTTTCAATGTTCTCTTTTCTGGGTACATAAGGGAAGTACTTTTGCCTTCCTCCTAAGCTATCTGTAACTCATCACCATGTGGTAGACTCTGCTTTTGTGAGTTGAAATAAAACATTTCTAAAAACGTAAGTGATATCTTATTCTCCTTGCCTGAGCCCTCTAGAATTCAGAACTCTTATTGAGTATTCTTACTTTTCATGGCAATATAATTATTTGTCTAATCATCCATGACCAGATACTTTTAAGGAACTACGATTGACTTTCTGGAGCTAATACTTACAAATCTTCCCAGAAGAAACGGTCTGGCAGCCAGCTCACAGGTCCTCAGCCTTATAGATTAGTGCAGAAGGTCACCTCCTGGCCAGCTCAGGAACATTAAGATATTTGGGTTCCTCAAGATGAGAAGAATTTGACCAAATTTATAGATATTTCTAGATGAAATCTGGTGGCTTGTTCTTGCCTTGACTGCCCGGCCTCAGGAGAGTTTCATAAATCCAACCTGAGATTCCTCACGAAAACATCCAGTACAGCAAACTTAGGAAGATCTTTATAGCAAATTAACACTCCTACTACAACTACATAAATAAGCCAAATTTATCAAGACTAGCCTTATTTTGTGATCAAGAATAAGCTTTCTTTGATATTATCTTTAATCAAAAGGTGGATGACTGAAAAGAAATTTTGGGTTTCAACAGAAAACTACATGCACCCTGTGGGGTATCAGACTCCAGCCCTGCCTTTGAGCAGCTTTGCATCTCTTTGTAAATTGGGGGTAATAACTGATGAATGTGCAATCTCTGTCTCCTCTGGTAAGGAATGAAATCACTTCCTCTTCCTCTGTGGAAAGGCCAGTATTAGTACTTACCTACAAATTAGGTCAGATCCTGTCATCTTACCCAAATTGCCAGCTTCTTTCAATATCTGGCTACAACTCAAACAAGCATTTCCAATTTTTCTCCCTCCCTCCTGACCGGGTGTCCCTGAGAACTCAAACCTGACTGCCCTACCCATGTAGGGACTCCAGGCTACCTCGCAGCCGGCCCTTTCCCAGGATCCCAGAAGCCCTGTGAGCTGAAGCCTTTGGACTTGACCCAAACTTTCCAGGGCTCTGCACCACAGCAAACTGCACTGGCCGGATTTCCCTGGACAGGCCACTGTCTGAACCACTCAAAAAGTCAGGCAAAGTGCTGGGGTCAGGCACACCCTTATACAAGAGGCAGCCGTGCCTGTGCACAGCCTCACGGGCACCAACTGCCCGGAGCTGTAGAAACTCAGGGAGTTGGGGGAGTGGGGCTGCACAGTGGTTTGGAGCCCACCAGACGGGCCACCCTTAGGATGAATGCCTCGCTCTTCCCTTCAAGACAACCTGGATATTCATATCTCTGCCCATGATTCTGGGCATCACCTGGCCTTGGGTATCTTAACACACTGGCCTTTGGCACCGCTCCCAGCAGGTGGCTCAGCTGGTTCACAGGGGCAGGAGTCCCAGGGAGTGTTCCTCAGACCTGCTCTGCCCCACGTGCGAGGACTGTGATTCACGCTGGTGAATGCTGTTCACCAACGAGCATGTTCATCCCTCCTGGACAACAGGGAGAATGACAAGGTTGAACTTTACCTGAACACTGTGGTCCTGAAAAACAGCAATCATTGGTCAGGAAGTCCTGCCTGACCCTTTTGTGTTCTGGGGTGGGGAACGGAACTGACCCCAGTGCCCCGTGAATCCCACGTCCGCCGGCCTCGGCACATCCCAGGCTCCTGTCCTTTCTCTACAATGTCCCATGCTTCCGAGGCTTCTCCCATGACAATAGGCTGAATAAAACCATCTCCTTTGTTGTCCAGCACATTCTGCCTTTCACAGCAATATTGAGGGTTTGAATTTACATAATATAACAAAAAATGCTGGAAAAATAATGTCTCATGAAGTGCTCCATCTAAACCTGCCTACGCCAAGGCAGGGCTTCTTTACTGGTTGACAAGGTTTTCAACACCTTATGTGGTATTTTTGTTGTAGCCGTTCGTAAACCTGGACACATCCATAAACCTTGTAGTGGATGTTCAATTCATTTTAGTTCAACCTAAGAACCTTTGTCAGGGGCCTGTTTTATTACCGCACCCACCCCCTGCACATACACAAGGCCCTGTGCACGGCGTGACTGTCGTAATGATTGGCAAATAATATTTCTTGATGAGGGTCTCCCCCGTCCTCCCAGTATCTCCAGAGTTTGGTCACTTGTGGTTCGGGCATGCTCGAGCTCTGGAAGGCCATCTCCTGATTTTCAGTCTGACCCCAAACGTCTAGCTAACCCTCAGGCCTGGGGGGTGCCCAGGCGGCTCTTGAGCCCTTGCGAGAGGCTGGGGGTATCCGGATGTGCTCTGGGTGTGAATACACGTCGGACTTAGTATGAAAAAAAGAATGCAAAGTATCTCCTTGATAATGTCACACTGATTTGATAGGTTAATATTCTGGATATATTCAGATAACTAAAATGTATCATTAAAATTTATTTCACTTATTCCCCTATTACACTTTTTTAATGTAGCTACCAAAAAATTTAAGATTAAATGTGAGGCTCACACTCTGTTTCTACCGGGCAGCACTGTGAGTCAAGACTGTTTCAGTGAGTCCCAACAAATGCAAAGTGACCTTCCCAGGGGCCTGCTTCGCAAGGGCCAAACATTCCAAGGCAACTGTTCTCTCACCTCTTGTCACACGGAGTCCCCAGAGCTCCGCCCCACAAGCAGCAGGGCCCTGAGCAGCAATTGTAAAAGCTGGACCGTGGCAGGAATTCCCACCCCAGGGAATCCGCCAGCCCCCACCTGCTGACAGATACACCAGCCAAGTGTCAGAGCCCTGACAAGGCCGCTGCCCCTGCCACCCTGGACACACGTGTGCCCCACAACTCCCCAGGCCTGCGGCCAGCTGGCTCCAGGACCGTGGGGGCCCCCAGCAGGCAGCTCTCTCAGCCCAGCGCCGGAGGCCTCCCACTCTTGGCTTCACACCTTCCCCACTCCTCTCTCCTGGGAGGTGTCTTAGTGGCAGCACCACCGGACGCTCGTCTGAGGCGCCCTGGGGGCTCCACTGCCAGGGTGGGACCGTGCCTGGAGGACCTTCCCCAGAGCGAGGGCAGGAGGGCTGTGCGCCTGGACCTGGCAGGGGGCTGGGCCACAGACCCCTCAGCAGCTGCTGTGTCTCCTGCCTGCCCTTCTCCCTGCGGAGGCGCAGGTTTCCTGTTTTATGTGAAAAGGGGACTCTATGTGTTGTCTTAGGTATTGCTTCTCCCCAGGCCTCTTCTCCAGACGGACCATGGCAGCATCCCCTGTGTCAGGGCCGGACCAGCTCCCATGGCAAAGCAACGCCAACCAAAATGCCGCGGTCGTCCGCGGGACACAGGGACAGCGTGCTCCACAAGGTAATGAATGAGAGCAAAAGGAGTAAGACAAACACAGATATCAACTTTATTTCCCTTAGCAGATTAATGCTATTTCAACTGCTATAGATCCTAATGGGTGCAGTAACCATCAATTAAGCAATCTGCAAGACTTAGGACGGAACTATCATTAATCTGAGTTTGCCAATGAAACCGTACAGCGCATGACATCAACCTTCAAGTCACAATACCAAGCACAGAAGGAGCCTGAGGGTCTCAGCACGAGAGCCCTGCCGGGGACATCCGAGCACGCACGCTTCCGGACGGGGCTTCCTTCTTACTTAGCACTCGATCCCTGACTGTCTTGCCTTCGCTAGCTTTTTGAGCATTTAAAATTTCGGAAAATATTTGTTTTCCTCTTGAAATCCTCCATGTTTTATAGTACATAGTTCCCACATTAAAAACAAACAAAAAAAAGCAAAAACCAGAAAGTAAGGGACAGGGTTGAAGGGAGCCCCGCAGAGGCCGGGGCTCCCCTAGGGGCCGAGCACATGGCCACCCAGCGGGTGGGGGCTTCGCTACAGGGAGGCCGAGTCATGAGTAAACAGCCTGGCTACGGAGCGACTCTTCACTGCCGAGGAAAAGACGCACAGGCGGCACGTGGGAAGGCCGGGGCGGATGCCGGCAGTGGGCTCAAAACGTGAAGTGCTCTGTGAGCCCGGGGTTTAAACATAATCCATAAGCGTAGAAAGAAATGTAAATGTGTGTCTATATGCACGTGTGTGTGTGTAGAGACATGGAGATAAACAGATAAAATATATTTCCTAATGCCGTCCACAGCAGGCGACTGGGAACAGGGACCATAGTGACAAGGACTGCACCCTTCCAGCCCTCGGCCTCCACAGGAAGGTCCTCCTTTCGGCAGGAAGCAGGGCTCCCTGGAGGAGTGGCTGGTGCTGGCTGGGGCAGGGGGAGCGTCAGATGAGCTGGAGCACCTTGCTGTGGCAGGAGATGAGAAAGCGCTCAGATAATGGGCCCACACCCCCAAACAGGGAAACCACACCGGGGAGGCTCCTGGCCAAACCCAGGATAACTTGGACATCAAAGCAATAATGATAGCAATACATTATGACATTGAATAAAACATGGACCCATGAGATCAAACATTAATTATAATATTTTAGAAACCATACACATACACACGTATATAAATACATGAAAGAGAAAGTTCTTCCTTACGGTAGTTCTTCCCAACTGATGAGTACGGGGAGAGTAATGACATTTGAGAATCACCCTTCAGCAGTCCCCAGTGTATCCACTCTGGCAGGAAATATCAATGGATGGTAAGACATAAGTAGATGAAAGAATGAGAAACAAAACTTTAAATAGTTTCAAAGTTATCTTCAGACCAAATACTTGCTGATTGCAAATGGAATCGAAAGTAACTTCAGAGTGGAAAGCCTGGCATATAGCATCTTAATCATGCTGTCAAAGTTAACGTCACAAGTCATGAGTCAATTTGCCAACTGATGAGATGCAGTAAAAACACGATACCACTTGTGTGATATTCTGGTGAAAATACGCGTAAACTGGGTCTGATTATGAAGAAACACTGGACCATCACACATGGGGGCGTATCTTACCAAATTGTCAGCAAGGAGCCTTCAGCAACGTCAAGGTCATAAAAGTCAAGGGAAGACTGAGAAACTGTTCCAGATAAAAGAAGGTTAAAGACATCACAAGTGGTTACAATGTGGGATCCTGGATTAGAGCCTTTTCCTATGAAGTTTATTATCACGAAAATGAAAAAAACTTGAATGGGATCTTTGTACTATTCTTGCAACTTTTCTGTAAGTTAAAAATTGTTTCTAAATAAAGAGCTTAAAAAAACAGAAGTATTTCACCTGTGACCAATTAAAATTGTTTTCTTGTATGTAAATAGGTAAAAATTATGTCTCATAAATGTGTGTGTATGTGACAGATGATAGATAAATGACAGGTAGATAGCTAGTTAAACAGGATTTAACTTTCAAGTAAATATATATGACATGACATCACACATACTTCACATATATGATAACTTTCAGGTATAGCTTTTATCCAAGGATCTCAAAAACCTTTGGAACACAAATACAAACTCTTCCATACTTTACATGAATTTAAACTTTAATTTCCGATATAGCCTTCCAAAACTGCTGTTGAACAGTAAATTGGAATTCCAAAAATTGTGTTTCAAGAAGCCCTGAGCCACACAACCTTTCAAGAAGTATGGCTCGCATTAAGCAAAGGTAGGGACTCCATGGGCTTCTGAAAGAGCAACCTGCAATGTATTTATTTATTTATTTATTTTTAGAGTTGGGGTCTTGCTCTGTCACCCAGGCTAGAATGCAGTGGTGCAATCACAGCTCACTGCAGCCTCGAATTCCTGGGCTCAAGCCATCCTCCTGCCTCAGCCTCCTGAGTATCTGGGACTACAGGTGTGCACACCACATCTGTCTGGGTTTTTTTGGTTTTTTGTTTGTTTTAGAGATAGGGTATCACTATGTTGTCCAGGCTGGTCTCAAACTCCTGGCCTCAAGCAATCATCCCGCCTCTGCCTCCCAAAGCACTGGGATTACAAGCTTTAGTCACCACAGATGCTGCCTGGCCCAATCTGTAAGGTAAAAAAGAAAAAGATGTATCAGAAAATCCATAGTTTTCTTTCTAATTTCATTTTAAGCACTGTACTCCTATGTTGCTAATGTCCCCAGCTCACTGGGCTCTTTGACTCCAATTCTGCTCCCCCAGGAGGCTGATCGGACCCCTGAATGCTTCAAGGTCATATGCATGACGCCCAAGCCCGTGGTCCCACAGCGAGGGCATCCCAGTGCCCTCCCTGCTTGGAGAAACACTGCCGGGGAGCCAGGGCCTGCCCTTCACGAGAGGCTGCCAGCGCGGGCCGAACCCAGGAACTCCCTGCTTGCCCCTGGCCAGCCACCTGCACCTGCTCTGTGCAACTACAGACTGTTCCCAGAACATCTCTTTCCTACCATGTGAACCTTTACAAAAACCATTTTGGAACAGTTAAAGCCTGACGGACTCTGCAGGACATTTTGGCATACAAAGAATCAACATAACTATTTTTATGACTAGCCTGAAGGAACAAAAGGATGAAAGCACATGACCCAGAGCACCAAGCATGATGACGTCACCAAAGACACCTTAAAATCTTCATTTCTACTCTCTGTCTGCTCCCAAATCTTCTGCTCCTGATTTCTGAGGTTTACCCAAAGAGGATGACATCCGGCAGGGAGGGGTCTTTGTAGCCCAAGGACCCCCGCCCGTCTGTGGTGGAGATTCTGAACCTGTGCATGACTGCACAACCAGACGTGTCCAGACCTGGGGACGGGGCTGCAGGGAGCACCCTCTTGACTCACCCCCACACACAGGCCCACTTACAGCAAGTATCAGCGCAGCACTTGAGCCCCATGCCCCAAGAAAGGGCTCTGTGACCCCAATATTATTTACAATCAGTGCTTTCTGTTCCTGCCCCAAACTCCTTGTTCTACATCCTAGACACTGGTGTCAACTGTGAACAAATCGGGCCGGGGAGCGAGAAGTGAGGGCTGCTGTGCTCACGCCGGATTTGTTTACCAGGGCCCCTGGCGACTCTGCAAACTGGAGCATTTGGCAATCCCATGTTAAGAGGCTTGAATGGAGTCTTTATGTGCAATTCAATCATTTCAGAGTTGGGTCTAGTCCATGGGCCTGGATATTTATTTTCAATTCTTGACCCCAGGTTGGCTCATTTTAACCACGATGCTTGTGATTTGTTCTTCAGAGTGCTTCTCTGTGCAACATATCACACCCTGGGATGAGCAGCAAAGAGGCAGGGCATGGACCAATGTTCTCATGGAAACCGAAAATCTATTTCACACAGAGAGCCTTTAATCGAACCTGCACCCAGAATCTTAGCAAAAGGCATCTGTCTCGCACAAAAGGTGTGGGGAAAGCAGGCTCCTCCACAGGCCCTCCCTGCTGGTACTCACTGGGTCCCGCCACTGCCAGGTGGCTCCCAAGGAGGGAACGGAGTCTCTTAGCTCACTTCCTGGAGACCGAGACCGGCTCCCTGGCTGGGAGGGGCCTGTCCTGGACGCTGGGGCAGCCACACCCTGGCGTCTGCTCCCAGCTCCCTCCTCTCTCTCCTTCTTTGCTTGTTTTTGTCCACTTGGGCATTTGTTGCCAGGCTTTGTTCTTAATGTTCCCTAATGATAAAATAACTGTAAAGGCCACAGACCCGCCGCTGTGCAGACGTGGAGGGTGGGTGGGGTGCAGGCAGAGTCTTCAGGAGCACACACTCCAGCCCGGCCGCACTGGGCAGGGAGGCTGCTGACTTGGATGGGCAGCGTTCATACCACGTGAAACTTTGAGAACAAGAAGGAAAGATGATTTCTCGGGTTTTTTCTCCATCAGAAGCTTAGCAGTGACTACGGCAACTCATGGGCTGGTAGCAGGAGGACCCAGAACCAAGGGCTGGCCGTCCAGGCCCCGGCATGGAGAGACCCACAGTCTGTGTCCACACTTCTCACCATTGCAAATGCATCAAAGAGGCCATTGATTTTTTTTAATGTATTCTTCACCTAGGCAATCTGACCCACTTACAGTCTCGTTTACTATCCACACGTTGAGAGCTCCCAAATGCGTGAGCACGACTTGTGTCTGAACACTGAGCTCCACACCCACAGGCACCACTGCCCACTGGACACTCAGCTGCCCATCCCACAGGCACCCGACTCCCACAGCCCATGCTGCCCAGAGAACTCCCCAGCATCTCCCTGCAGGACACCAGGAGCCACCACCAAACACTCATGACGGGTGGGCCCCCACACCAGGCCCAGAGGTCCTGCCCTGCACCCCCAAGGGGCCTCCCAGTGGTCCTCAGCCCCCTCCCTCAGACCTTGCGCCCCCCCGGGAAGCCAAATGCAGTCCTGGGCATGCCCACCCCTCCTACCCCTCTTGCTGGTGACCGGCCCCACCACCCTCACCCTCTTGCCAGGCCCTCACGCCCAGCTGGGACTGCCCTGCTCCCCATGCCCAGCACGAGGGGCAGGACACCAGTGAGCCCACACCTAACTCAGCCTTCAGACGTCAGCGCCTGGGAGAAGTTGTTCTTGGCCCTGTCCCCCTGACCCCAGCTGTGACTCGATTTAGTCCCCTCACCACCATCACTCCCAGGTGTTCCTAGCAAGCACCCTGCACCTTTCCTCCAGAGCATTTTTCAAGTTTGTAGTTACACATGTAACACCCAGCTCGTCTGATTACCGTTCTCTCCCCTACCCGACTCCTTCCACGCCGCAGCTTCGCCCAACTCCGGGCCCCTCATGCCCAGCGCCATGCCTGGCACATACCCTTTGCTCAGTAGTGTTGCCAGGTAAACGCACGCATGAATGACAGGAAGATGCCGCAGAAATAGCTGAAGACACGCTGGATTGTAGGGCACTGTTTTAAGTCAATATCATCTTTGTTTTAAATGAACATTATAAAAATGTTAAAACTATTCCACAGGTCAGAAAGCAAAGGGAATGGATATATGATGTGTTGTCTTCATTGTCATTATTAGTTCTTAGCTGACTGTTGGTTTCACCGGGGAAGGTTTGCGTGGGGGCCGTGCTGTTCAGGGCCGGCTGCGGGCACGGCGGGGAAGCTGGGACGACTCGTCCTTGGGAGGCCGGGAAGGCGAGTACGTTGGTCTCTGAGCTTTCATTCCTCCTCGCTCCTTGAAAGAATGTAAGCACAGGCTGTGAGCCGCAAATCCCCTCTAAAATGCCACTAAATGTGTCCTTTTACCATTCGTAAAGTCCAAAGGGAAATAGAAACAAGCAGAATTCCACAGCCCCGAGGAGCTCCTGGGCTTTTCCATCATAGGATGGACGATTCGGCCGCATTTCGTCCTGGCGGGGGGCGGGGGACACGGCACAGACCGTCCCAGCCTGCGTGGTTCCACGCACGGTCTTTGACTTGACGATGGCATGGAAGCAAAACACATTCAGTAAAACCGTACTTCCAGCACCCACACAACCACTCTGTTTTTCACTTTCAGTGCAGTATTTGGTAAATTACATGCGACAGTCAACACTTCCGGTGAAGCAGGCTTTGCGTGGGACGGTTCTGCCGGCTGTAGGCAGTGGGAGGCCGGCTGTAGGCAGTGGGAGCGCTCTGCGCACACTCGAGGCAGGCCAGGCTAAGCCGTGGTGTGCAGCAGTTAGATGCAGGCAACGCATTTTCCAAGTAGACAATATTTTCAATGCTGGGTTTGTCAGGAAGTAGCCCCACCATAAGTCCAGGAGCGTCTGTCTTCAAATTCTTCTGTCAAAGAGGCGAAGGCCTGGAAGAGCGGCGTGGCACAGTCGGCTCCTCTGTGTGCCCTACGCCGCTCGCCAGGGGCTCTGCGCTCACCCTGCCGCCGCCGCCTGTGCTCTCTGCGACCTGCGACCGCGCTGGTGAGCCGCTCGCTCCGACGGCCCCTTCTCTGATCCTCCCAGGGAGAAGGTCAGGCGGCAGGACAAGCCAGTGACCACGCTCAGAGGACCCCGGGAGCGCTTCCTGCCCTCTAGAGAGGATTCCCGATGGCGCAGCCCTTCAGCACGCTGGCCCGGCAGGAGGAGAAAGAGGAGCTCGCCCGGCACAGACACACCAGGAGCCCGAGCGCTGTCCCCCGGCAGGGCCTGAGCCGTGGCTTGGTCGCGATAAAACACTCGCACCTCGTCAAAGTCCAGCGCAGCACAGGGTTTCCAAGTAGCCAGCTGGGAAGAGCCTGCAGAATCCTGGGGACCACAGAAACTCCTCTGTCCAGAATAAGCTGAACACTGTAAGCTTCTGACTCGAGAATGCAAGGGGATTGTGTGTGCTCGTGGCCGGAGGGGGTCGGAGGGGCTCCAAGTCCTGACGCGCTCCTGGCTGGATCCATCCACTAGGTCACCCACCAGCAACCAGAACGTGGCCAGCGGAGCAAGCTCGGGCTCTGCTGCCCTGACCACTTGGCTGTTCTTGCGGAGCCGGCTTGGGGACTGTCACTGGGCCAAACATGGGTGCCCGATGCTGGGGTTCCCTCCGCATGTGTGGCCATGGTGGCCTCCTCTCCAGCCCTGTGCCTGTCCCTCCTGAGAGCCAGGCACACATGTTTCTCTGCAAACATGAGAAATGACACAGGCCATGCTCTCTGACCTGGCTGCCCTAGGCAAATTCCTGGTGAAAAGCTAGGCCGTCGCCAGCCCCCACAGGTGAGAGGCAGACGCGGAGCCATCTCCACAGCACGGCAGCTGTGTGGAATTCAACAGGTGTGACAGGAACATGACAGAATCTAGGGAGAAATTCTACAGCTGCTGAGTAAAAGTTATGTAGTGTGTGAGAGACACGGTTGTTTCCGCTAGAGACTGCTTTTGGCCACACGTGAGATGGCTTGGGTAAGACCACTTAAACCCAACAGGGAGTCTTCTCACCCACAGCTGGTCTGCTCCAGGGCTGGGCAGCAGCTGTGACGTCCAAAGTGTCTCAGGCTCCTTCAGTCTCCTGCTGGGTCGCCCTAAGAGGCATTCTCACCCTCATGGCCCAGGTGGGCACCCACCTGCCCTCAGTGCTGAACCCTGGAAACCCCCAGGTCAGGAAGGAAGAGAGGGAGGTTGGGCCAAAGGCAGGTGCCAGCCTCTGACTCCCTTTGAAGGAGCTCCCCCAATTGTCTCCTGCCACGAAGTTGCAAGACCAGAAATGTCCTGTGGCCACCCTTTGGCAAGGCGTGCTGAGAAAGGTGGTTGTTTAGCTGAGCCAGTTGCCACTCACAAGAAGATCGGAGTTCTGTTAAGCAAAGAAGAGGATGGTAGACACAGTCTGCCTCTCAGGCCAACACGAATGTACACACACACACACACAGAGCACCTGGAATCAACTCAGCTGTCCAGATTAGAATTCTGACAAACCCACAGTTGTGCAAATTGTGCATCTGGTCTTCAAATGGATCTATTGCCCTCAGTTTATTTCAAAATGCTAAATTTCATGATCATGTGCCAATTTCAGCCATGTCACAAATCTAACCTCTCAGTGCATGGGAAGATCAGAGGAAATGGTTTAGTCAAGGGTCCACACATTATTCTTTAGAGCTTTAAGAGCAACCCTCAAAGTAAATGTGCAAAGTAAAAGTACCCAGTGGGAGTCAGGTTTTGGAGTGACAGCAACTCGGTAGAGTGAAGAGCCGCAGGTCCCATCTGGAGCAGAGCTGGTTTCCAATCCCACCCCTGCCACTTCCTCAATCGGTAGCCCCATCTGAGTGTCGGTCTCTGTGCCTATAAAGTGTGGAGAGCCTTTGTATATAAAGGCTGAGCTAATGTAAATAGTATTTGTGAATGCCATCGGCAAATTCTGTCCTTTGCCCTTGCTCAGATTGGATTAATTAATCAATTGGAAAAATTAAAGCATAGCACTTCACCCTGCAGCAGGGGAAAAGCTGTCCGTGAAAGAAGGGATATGTTTTAAGGGTTCTGGATGCAGACTATTTAGCCACAATTCTAGCAGTATAATTTGGGGGGGTGTATTTTGTTGTTAAGAAGCAGGGATAATTATTTCTCAAGGTGAAAATGGTCAATGTTTCATTTTCCCAGGAACTACTTTGGAGAAACCGTGGGGAACGGAATTCCATTCTGTTCTCCCTTCCTGGCCACAGACAGGCCGCCCTGTGTTGGATTAACGCCCGAGCCTCCGCGCAGGTCCGGAGAGGCTGCACTTGCATCCCCAGGGCTGCTATCCGGGACAAGGCGCCCGGGAGCCATCAGAGCAGTTTCCTGGCCTGGACTCTGAGCCAAGTAGCAGGAGGAAGAGGGAGGTGAAAACAAAACCTGGCCTGAAGGCTTTGTCACTTTTCAAAGTTGCCCAAATCTTGTTAGCTCTTTCTTGGGGGTCATACTAATGACATCTCACGATTTGAAATTTGACTCATAACCACTCTGACTCAGAACCTTCATCTTAAAAAGTTAAATAAAATAAATAAGTAAAAAATAATAACAAATCCATTCTTCACTTTCAAAAGAGATTAAGAAAAAAAAACCTGGGGGTGGTTTTGGACACAAAGGCCCAGCTTCTAGGAGCGCAGAGTGTCTCAAGTTTCCCAAGTCTCCCTTCCTCACAGGGGACACTGGGACCAGTCTCTGCTCCCATCTAGCTGACCCTTTCCTTGCTTCTCCGGGAGGGGTCCCTCAGCGTTTGCCAGTCCTGCAGTGGGAGCTGCGGGCAGCCGCCTCCTTGCACTGCAATACCATGCAGGGACACCTGCGGAGAAACGCATTTATTTTTATAGGATCACTTCCTTACTCCCTGAAATGACTGTTCCGAATATTTATGAAACTGGAGGGGGAGTAACCTCAAATCTAATTTGGTTTTCACTATTTGCGCCACTATTTGTTTATCTGTCATTCATTACTGAGCTTGGAAAATTATAGAAAAAGAACCTGGCCGTTCGTTCATACTGTGTTTGGAAATTCCAGTGTGCTGCTTTGCCACGGAGTCCTTCGTGCTCAGCTATTTGCATTATTGAAATATAAAGAGCCCCTAAGACTTCTGTTTCTCTACAAATACTCTAAAATGCAGAGGGGGAAAGCCCCTATGTCGAACACACAGGGAATCGTTCTGTGAATGTGACCCAGCCATTCAGCGCATGGAGCCGGCCGGCCTGTGTGGGCGACGCCTGCGCACTGACCAGGGCCTGAGCGGAGACGCCGGGAGCTGCTGATCTGAGAAGGCTGAGGGAGCCGGGACGTTCACGTGGCCAAAGGCCGTGCATTCATTCGCCCACCACAAGGTGCTGAGTCGGCTCGGCTGGAGAGCGCGCGGGGTGGGGGCGGGCAAAGGCTGGCGCGGGCACAGAATCGGGAGCTGACGACAGGCGGTGGAGAGCCCACCACAGGCTTGCACAGCTCCCAGCACAGCAGCACCCAGGCCGCGGCTGCAAGCCCACCCGTCTCCGGGGCATCTCCTGCGTCCGCCACGGCCGCCCTGGCTCCTGCTCTCGCACAGTCCTGTTCCCGCAGGAAGGCGAGTGTGGTCACCCCTCACACTCGCGCCCCAGGCTGCACCACCACCTCTCTCTGCCAGCGCCAGCGGCGACCCTTTCTAGAACGTGTCTTGCAGCATTGTGGATCCTGTTCCTCCTTCACTTCTTTCTACCCAACCCAAGTGGGCAGTTCCTTCAAACGATGTCTGAATTTTCCCATTTCTCTCAAACCCTGCAGCCTACGGCTGGATGAGGGCCTCGGTTCCTCACACCTAGAAGGCAGCCCGGCACGGTGGAAGGATCCCGAGCTCTGGACCTGGCCTGACCCCGTGTTCACCCCTGTTCCCTTGTAAGTTTCATCCAGAAGCTCAAGTTTTTGAGCTTGTTTAGTCATCTGAAAAATCCAGTGACAAAAATTCCGGCTTTGCAGGGTTATACAGAATGATGCAGCATTTGCAAAAGTACCTTGCATGGCAGTGTGAGCAGCCTTCCTGAATGCCACCCTGGTTAGACCAGGTCGTGGTGCCACGGTCCACAGGGGATGCCTTCTCACCACACCCACATGCTTCTCCTGGTGGCCTCTTCCTGCCCGGCACGGATGTCTCACAGGGCCCAGCTCCCAACAGAAGCTGCTCAGGTGGGGACCAGCAGACCTCAGACTCCACAGGGACCCAAACCTGGCTTCTTTTGTATCACTCACTCCCCTCCCAAACCAACTGGTCAGTGTAACCTTTTCTAAGAAGACTTTCCTGTCTCCTCTGGACTTAGTGATCTCCTCCTTTGCAGATAATCTTCTTAAACGTGCATTTGCATAGCAGTGACTATATGTCAGGCTCCATCCTGCTTTTGAAAAGCATAATTATGATTGTCATTGTTCCCACTTTACAGGTGGGAGACAAAGGCACAGAGGGTGCCTTTCGAAGTCCTGCAGGGAGCAGGCGGCAGAGCCGATGTCGGCCTTTACAGCCCGGGATGCTCTCGGAGCTCGACATTTAATTCTGCTGTAGCTTTGTAGGTGAGCTCCTTGCAGGAGGAAACAACCTCCAACATTTCTCAAGTTAGCCCTACAGTGTGTCACAGCGGTTATAGCCATCTGGTGGGTCTCACTGTGTGCCGGGCATTGGCAGGTGTTATTACCAACCCAACTACAGAGAATGGCACAAGGCCATTCTGTGCTTCCCCGTGCCATGGCAATTCATAATGTAGATATTACAATGAAGCAGGTTAGGGCCGGGGGCTCCACAGAGGAAGCCAGAGTTCTTTGGAGGGAGGCACCAGCCCTTCGCGTGTGACAGGCCCCCCCTGAGCCAGAAGGACTCTCATTTCAGATGCCACTGATGGTAAACTCAGTATTTCCCCAGTCAGTCTTTGCAAACCAAGTTTGTGTGCTGTGTTTTCTAAAGCAAAATGGAGACAAGATGGGTTTTGTAATATGGTATATACACGTGTCCTGTGTAATACTCTTTCAGTTCTGGACCACTGGTGGGACCTGGCTGTGGCTTACACAGTTCTGCAACTGCAACAGAGCAGGAATATGTGGGGGGGAAAGAGAGCTTCTTGTTTTTCCATGAGGGTTTTACCCATGCTTTGAATATTTGGAATTCAATATTTAATTAAAAGTTACCAGTTGGGCAATCCTAAAGATAGAAAATCAAACACATGCAGAAACTGCAATAGTCACATGTATAATCTCATTTTAAGTACAAAGTCTTGGTGCTATTCTTACAATTTTTTTCTGAACAATCCTTGAATGTGAACACGGTCTCAACCTCGAGAATTGCAGGGAACAGAATGAGCCCTGGAGGAGGAATCGCTGACCCAGGCCTATCCTGACTTTCCTTCACAGTTCACATTTGGAGGAAGCATCTGAACTTCTCAGGACTGTGTCCATTGTCAACAGGGTGGGCATGTAGGCAAAAAGAATTGCTCTTCCTGCATATAGAACCACTGTCACCGACCACAAAACTTTGGGCATATGGAAACACTTTAATTCTTCATTATTCCTCCACTCCCAGTTCCTTCTCTGCTAGGGGCATGCCAGCAAACAGTCCACACCACCCAACAAAGACCCTGAGACCCACTAAGAATGAAGATTTAATTTAGTGAAGGTTTAGTCCTTCCCAAATGTTTGTGAAGAAAGACAAAAAGTAAAATAAAGCTGAGAAATACAAGGTCAGCAAGGATGCAAGAAAAGAAAGTAAAACCTCAGTGGCCCAAGGCCTATGTTCCAACACTTCCCAAGTGTCTGAAATATTCCCAAGCCCAGAAGAAAGGCCCCCGGCAAGTCTAAACAGGCTTCCTACCTCTTGCAGACTCACACACAAGGCACCCCATGCTGTGTGTCACTGAGGTGTTAGCAGCAGGCCAGAGGGAGAGTGGGATGGTGTCTAAGGCCCAAGCACCAGCCCACGGGTGAGGTCTCTTTCCTGCACCATCTCCAACTAAAACACAGCAGGGTGAAATTGATGTAGACAATGACAACCTGGGACAGAAGGAAATTGATGAATTATGTCCAGGAAACTTTGCATAAGACAGCAGGAAATCGGATAGTATATTTCAAAAAGACTGTCACCCAAAACAGTGTTCAAATTTAAATGCTTCTGTAGAAAGGGTTAAAATCTCCACCATCCAAAACAATCACTTTCCTAGAAGAGTTCACTCACTATGATTTTGGATAAATGGCATTTTATTTAGCAACTCCTCCTGTTTTTCTACCATGAGGAAAACTGAAAAATTCTATATATGATTTTCCTTTGTACCTGGAAACCTGCTTACCATTCCTCAGATTTTTCAAAAATGATTTAGGTTCAGGTCCCCAAACTAGGCTAGAAACGGTGTTTGTTGCATGCGTCCCAGGAGCCTGGCCTGCACTCACAGTTTATGGGACTCTCACTCGGCACTCAGAGCTGCTCCATGGGGTGGGCGCTGGTGTTGCTCCCAGGGGACGAATGAGGAAACTGAGGCTCGAAGAGGTTAATTAAGTGATCCAAAGCCAAATGAGCACAGGTCAGGATCCACAGTCCCTCTGGCTCCCAACCCCGGTGTCCCCTGTCAGATGGATGTGTGTGGCCAAAGCCAAGGCCCAGGTTGAGAGGCCAAAGGGCAGACGGGCTCCTCCTGGCAGCACCCGCGCCCGCTCGGGCAGTGCTGACCCCGAGTCTGGTTCCAGCAACAGTTTTGGGGCCCCTCAGCAAAGGACAGTGAGTGCGGAAGAGAGGACTCCTCTGGTTTGGTTCTGAAATGGGAAAAGAGCAGAGGAGCAAAGGACACCCACCCACTCCTCACCACCATCTGGTTTATCTCCGTAGGTCTCCTGTCAAGTCTGGTAGAAAGGCCATGGATGCTCTGGCAGCCTCCAAACCCAGGCTGGAATCTCCGCGTGTGGAGGCCGCATGGAAACCGTGGTGAATGTGGCCCTGAGTTTCCAACCGAGAGCCGCTGGGGGCACAGAAGCCTCCGCGTTTAGGCCAGTGTCTGTCAGAGGCCCCCAAAGGGGCTCAACCAGCACTGTGCCCCTGCAGGCCCGGCGCCGCCCCTGCCCCTTGAGGGGAGAAGACATGGAGGGCACGGGGACCTTCGCACGCAGGACGCACAGCCACCCGGACGGCCTCCGAGAACAGGCGAGACCCGGACGGAAGCCGGAAGCCGGCCCCTGCAGGAACCCCGGTTTGGGCTTTCAGCTAGTTCTAGTTTCTGTTGGTGTTGGGACGAGGGTGGAAAGGAGAGGGAAGGAGTTGAACGAGGGGCCTAGAAAGGCCGCTTTTCTGTCGTCTCTCATCACGTGAGCCTCATTCCCTGGCGGCTAAACTCATGTCTGCCCCTGCCAGGGGTCGTCTGGGGGCCCCGGCGCCTCGGGGCCCAGCTCTGGCCTCGGGCTCTTCAGGCTCCCCGCTCAGCCCCGGGGCCCGGGCTTCTCACCGTCATTTCCACCGCCGGATCCGAGCGAGACACGCAGAGCTGCCGACGTTGGTGAACCTTCCTTGGACTGGGGGCACAAGCGGCAGCTGGAGTCACGGGGAGGGGAAGGCGGAGGTAAGCCGACCCAGGCCCAGGCCCTCGCAAGCCTCTAAAGCCTTGGGCCGCGCGGAGCACAGCAGCGGTGAACGCTGCAGGAATTACTCGCAGAGAGGCTGGGGTGGCTTCATGTCCCCCTCCAGGTTCAGGCAGGTAAGACAGTGTAGAGACAAGGGTGCCGGCCCCCAGGGCTTCTGGGGTCACGCAGATTCAGCCGGGAGGGCTTCCTTCTTCAGTGCACCAGTAGAATTTCCATGGCTGGGGTTGCGCTGGTCCTTGGACACTGCGCAGCCATCCCCCCCGACGGTGCCTTTCTCAGGGTGGACAACCGAAGTGGTTTAGCCTCAGCCTTCCCAGCTGAAGCAGAGCCAACTTCAGACACGCACTAGCCTGGGAGGAAAGGGCTGAGGATTATCTGAGCACACAGGGTGTCATCGATCCTCGCTATAGATTTCTTATTATGTGTTCTTACGATCTAATAGTAATCTGCCCTACTGGCAAAAGAGATTTGATGTGGCCCAACAAATTTCCAGCAAACATACTAGTAAGAGAGGGAACAAGCTTGTTCTTCAGCACCCCAGAAAGAAAACCAGGAACACTGAGAAGTACCACCAAGGTTCTGAGTCAGTATTTTTTTTTCAGAAATTCTAATGTTTATAATTTTTAGCTGCTTGAAAAGAGAACGTGATGTCTTGGCAGAGAGAACACTTCTTTTTTCCAGAAGCATTCAACAAAAAAGTGGCTTGCTTTGTTATGAAGATTAATCCAGTAATTCTATCAGTCTCCCCTGAGGTCTGTGCAGGGCAGTGTGTGAGTCTGCCACCTGCCCCACGCTGGAGCATGGGGGGAGCCCTGAGAGACACGCGGCTCTAGTCCCAGGGGGCTCGGGCTAGAGGAGGAGCTGGCAAAACTGTTTTTAAGTTTCCTTGCAGTTTACGTCCCACAGTTTGGCAGTTGACCATGCTGGTGAGGAGCATGGTTGCCCCGTCTGATGCCCATGCAATGGTGACATCAAGCCCCTGCCTCTACTTTTCCCTCTGTCAGCCTGACTGTCAGCTGTGGCTTTTCCAGTAAAAGGCAAC
This sequence comes from Varecia variegata, assembly GCA_028533085.1. NCBI lineage: Eukaryota > Metazoa > Chordata > Mammalia > Primates > Lemuridae > Varecia > Varecia variegata. Next base: position 90,197,078 of record CM052438.1, read on the forward strand.
TGGGTGCCTAAGAGTGTATCTCACTGTAAGCCATGCCGCCCACCTGGAGTCTACCTGAGATGGATCTGTTTCCCACCTCCGCGTCGCATGCGTGGCTGAGGCCTTCAGCCAGACCTCAGGGAGTCCCCAGAGGTCACTTGCTTATATCCTCCTGCCCTCTGCTCCAACGAGTTCGAACTATGGAGTGATCAGCTCACTGTGGGACACAGTCTTCTCCTTTAATTATTGCCTGCCAAGAGAAAAGACAAAGACGTATCCAGGAGAGGCGAGAAGGAAGTCCTACCATGTGTCAGACAACACTGTAGAGCTCCGTGTGGGGCAGTTGTGTTCCTGAAGGCCGGCGACCCAACTGCAGCCCTCCACAAGCACTGGCCCTTCCCTCCCCTCCTCCCCTTGCCTCTTCCCCCTAGCAGAGTCCTGTTCATGCCCAGTGCAGAGCACTGTGGCTGTCTCATGTCACCTTCACTCTGTAGCTGTTCCGTGATCAAACACCTGTGGGCACTTATTCTGAGCAGGCGCTGCCCTGTGTCCCTGGTGAGGCCTACTTTCCAGTGGGAGGACACAGGCAGCAAGCAAGGACCTACTAGGTGCCGATGAGGCCGAGGAGAAAAGCCACACACAGGAGGGCATGGGGTTGCCAGGGCTGGGTTGCTATTTTATTTAAGGTGGTCCTGGAAGGCTTGTTGGCTAAGGGGACATCTCAGCAGAGACCAGAAAGAATGCAGTTATCTGGAAGAAGAGCGTTCCACATGGAGGGGAGGGCACGTGCAAAACACAGAGGCAGGGACAGCAGCAGCATCTCAGGACAGGGCAGCGTGGCTGGACAGGGAGGGACGAGCAGGTGATGGGAGGCGAGGGCTGAGATGCAGGAACAGGTCACTCGGAGACATGGGCTTGTGCGGGAGCTGAGCCAGCAGGTGGCTGGGGGCTGGGGGACTGAGCAGGACGTGCTGAAGAGCCTCTGTCAGTGCTCGAGGATGTGGTGTGAGCCAGCAGGGAGAGGAAACCAGCAGGGTCCTGGCAGGCAGGCCAGGGGAGGTGAGCACCAGGCAAAGCAGGTGGCCGTGAGGAGGCCTGGTTTCTGTGTGTGCCTTGAAGGCAAAGCCCATCGGGTTTGTGCCGTGTGAGAGCAGACATGAGTCGGGCACGACTTAAGCGCCAGGCGGCCAGTGCAGCAGCCACCCTCCTCCTCCAGGCAGTCACCAAGGTAGCTCTGAACAAAGACAGCCTCTCCTTAGGATGAGCGTGGTCCCCACCATGTATCTGGGGTCCGCAGCCCTCTCCTTCCCTGAGCAGGCAGAGGGAGTTGACCCGTCCTCTGGCAGGAAGACACTCAGAGGGAACTTTTCCTAGAATTGTAACTGAGCTGCTAAGAACACGGCCGCCTCTGCAGGGCACAGGCTGGAAGTGAAGGTTACGAATAGGCTCCCACGGCTGCTGCCGTGGCCGTGGGCTGAGACAGAGCTTCAGTGCTCCTAAGCAGGGCAGGAAAAGAAAACCATTTCATACGCTTGCCTTACCAATGCAAAAAAAGAGTCAATAATCCTTTCCATTTGCCCATCTGTGGCTGAACAGAGCTGTGAGCTAGTGTGTGAATATTTTAACACACACGAAACCCAGAATTTATGGAGCAAAGCTGCGGAGTTAGGTGCTTTCTGCCCCAGTTGTGCCTGTGCATGAAGAGCACAAACGAGCACGTCAAATCCTTTTGACACGCGTGCCGGCACCTGGTGGGTGCAGCACTGGAGGAGCCGTGCTCACCCAGGGGACTTGTGTGGGATCCAGTTTGCTCTTGGGACAGAGAGGAAGTTGGGCAGCAAGACTGAGAGTCCTTGAAAAGGAGCCCATTTCTCTCAAGTGGCAAGAAGCCAGGAAAAAAAAACCAACCCTGAATTCCCATAGCAAGCTGTTTTCCTAGCCTATGCTTTGGAGGAGTATAGGTACCCGACTAAGCCAACTTGGTGCAGGGAAAGAGCACAGCTGTGCCGAGGTCTTATTCTGAACCCAGCTGTGCCTGTTGCCAGCTGACCTTGGACAAGAGGACCCATTCTTGCTGAACTCAGTTGCCTCATCAGAAAAATGGGCATAATGCTACTTCCATCAGTATTGTGGTGATCTAATGGGATGACATCAACAGTGTCTGGCCCCTAGTGAGGTGCTGCAAATGTGAGTTTGCCTTCCCGGTTGCTAATGGAAGAAGAAAACAAAGAGTTCCAGCCGAGAAAGCTGCGCAGAGCCTGGGGCTGCAGAGGAAACATTGGAGTAGGCATCGCTTCCAAATCGTGTCCCTGGTCGCTGAGCGCACACTAGTGTGGCTGCCAGGAACGGTGCCACATTTCTGTCTCCCACCAGAGTCCTCTGTGCCAACGCAGTATTGCAGAAATTCTGCTTGTAATCCGTCCAGTGTACAATGAGCAGGAACTGCCTTTTGCTTTTTCCCTTCATCTTGCAGCCTTGTCCTGCTTTTTCCAGAAAGGGAGGACCCCCACTACGTAAGGGCATTCTTGGGATGCCAAGACTCAGGAAACCACGGGGTCGCCCGTCTCCAGGTTCCACCTGTGCTTCACACGAAACCAGAAACCCCTCAACTGCAAACAGTGTGTGACCGAGTCAATGCTTTGGGGTCTCTCTAAACCTCTTGGAACAGATTCCAGAGGAATCTAAGCATCATTGTAAAATTCACAAAGTCCCAAGCCCACTGAGTGAGCAACAGATGAGGGAAATTGTTCCACATCCCATGGAGAGGAAATGAACAGGCCGGGTAGGAGGAATGTGCTGCATGGTGTGAAAAGCTGTTTGGACTCCTGATGCTGAGTGTCTGCCACCTTTCTGCGGGGACACCAGCTCGCGCAGACAGCAAGGACCCTCCGAGTGCAGACGGGAGCCGGGACCCTTGCAGCTGTGGGAACGCCGACAGGAAGCAGGGGACCCTGGAGGAGAGAGTGGGAGGACATCCTGTGGGGACAGATAAAAAATAACAGCCAGGCTGTGGGAACCTCTTCTGAGCAAACACGTGAGCTCAGGAATTTCCTGAGCCAGAGATCTGACTCGGTTATTTGTCGTCTCTGTTTATTTGTTTTCCAGGAGATTTTGCATAATTTTGACGAAGGGAAAGAAGATATAAAGCAACCATGTACGCTTCCCCTTTTCAGCTTCTGCTCGCAGAGCAGGCTCCCCATGCTCCTGGGCAGAGGAACGGGGGTGTCAGTGGGACCGGCCGGGGCAGCAGGCTGCGGCGGGCACTGCAGCCCGAGAGGATGTGGGCGCGTGTGTGGTGTGTGGCAGAGCCCTCGGGCACAGGCAGACGGCAGAGGAAACTGCCTGACAGGCACAAGGCCCCGGAGCCGCTCCCCTCCGGCGCGGGCGTGCGCGGGCGGAAGCCATCCGTCTCCGCCACAGGCCTTCCCAGAGCCTGGCGCTCCCAGAATGCCCAAGAAAACTGCTCCATACTTTTTAGCAAGACTCATCACTCACCCATCTCATCCTGCATGTTACAATTGTGAGGATGAGGTACAGGTTGGGTCAAATTATGCTTTCAGTGCTTTTTAGTTGCAGAGACTTACTTTCCAGTCTTTCAAGGTCATGACCGAAAGGATGTTTCTGGACTCATTCTTCCAGCGTTGGCCCTGACACAGGTTTGGATGACAGGCCCATGACCAGGTGCAGGTGGGCCGGCTCATGGTCCTTGTCCTCGCCCTGCTCCTGCCCTGGGGCCACACGGGCTGTATCGGACGTGCAGAGCTGACAAACTGCGTCCCCAGCGCGTCCCACCCACCTCAAAGCCCACATGCCGAGTATCTGGCTTCATGGTCACACGTAGTGCAGAGCCATTACTCATTCCTTAAATGGCCCATGCCTCCTTGGGGAGTAGGTTTCCTCTCTGCTCACTGCGCATTGCCACCGAGAAGCCCTCCGGCCTCACTAGGCCCTCTCTGTGCAGCCCAGGTGCCCGGGACTGCCCCCTGCAGGCCCACAGCTGCACAGGAAGCATTGCACTGCGGTGACTTCATTTCCATTACATCTGGATACTCCACCTATTTTTATTGTTTTTAAATAAATTCTCCCTTACTTCCATCACTGTATCGCACTCTTCTTTCCTTTTCCTCCTTCCTCCCTCCTGGTCTTCCTTCCTTTCCTGTGAGGCCATCATACCCTAGGAGGACATGGCACGGCCCAATGTGGGGCAGCCGTGCTTCGGGCCCCCACAGCATGGCTTTCTCCCCACTGGCTTCCAGCAAATGCCCCGAGCGTCTGTCCTGGCACGGCTTCGCCCATCTCTCCGCTGTGTGCTCACAGATCCTGCCACCTTCGCCGCCGGGGCTAACGCAGGCCGCCTGACACACTCCGCCGGACATGCATGTGCACCTGCGCGGCCGCACAGGCAAAGGGACGGAGGTGGAGGATGGGGCAGGGGTCTTCCCAGAAAACACAGAATCACAAAGAAGAGTTTAAAAGACGCCAGGATCTGGTGCTGAAGATCCTAACGCACCTTCTGATTTCCCCGATAGAAATATTCTGAAGGTATTAATAGAATGCAGATGCTGGAGAATGCGACAGAACCCTGCCGAACAAATAACCCTGTTGGGAGGTCGTTTCCAGTCTCCAGGGACATTCCTGAGAGGGCCCAGCTGATTGTCTCATATTGAAACAGCATGTTCCAGGCACATTCCAGCCAGAAGAAAGCGGAACAGGGCTCCTCCGACCAAGTATAAATCACGCAGCAAAAGGGCAGCCGAACTCCCTCAGCTCTGCCCCTCCTCCCGGGCTCCCCGCTCCCACCCGCCCGCCCCCCAAGGAAAACAGAGCGCTGAGTAAGAGGCGGCCAAGCCAAGCCGCCGCTGGCGCCAGCCGGCCGAGCGCGGCACACACGGCGGCCGTTTGGGAGGCTCGCAGCTTTCGGCGCTGTGGCCCTGATGTTTCTGCTTCACTGCAATTTGTTTCTTTCTGATCTGCAGTCAAGTCCTTACAACGCTGGGATCCCCTAGAGAGTTTATACTTTGACCTTATGACAATTAACACCAGAGGCCAAGCAAAAAAAATAGATAAGAGAGAAATGAGATTGGTGGGAAGTGCGGCGTGGGAGGGCGGGTGGAGGCTTATTACTAAAGTAAATGTGTTACTTGTGGAATTATTTCCCATCCAATAGAAAGAATGCAGTGTCTGTAAAGAGACAAGCTGCCAAAATGGGAAGAAAGTCTCCTTTCAAAGACTGCCAGGCCTGGCGACCCTGGAGAGCAGCGTGTCCAGGGAAGGGCATGGATTAGCTGCTGGGCAGCAGGCCTCACAGCAGCCCTTGGACAGGCCTTTCATAGCTCGGTTTGGTTATGAAAATGTGGCTGAGCCCACTGCATCCTCCACTGGGAGGCCCCGTCCACACCCTGCCAGCTGCCCACCCGGCAGGGCAGACTCGGGTGCTGGGCCAGAGCTGTGGTCCAGGCTTCCCAGCCGCCAGGACCACTGTAGGTGACAAGAGGACATGAACAAATTTGGGAGGGGCGTCTGTGCTCACCTTTCATCCACGCACGGGGCCTGGGGCAGGAAGGCACAGGCAAAGGCTGGGTGCTGCTCACCATGGCCCAAGCAGGCAGGGACAGTGACCCCCAAAGCCTCCTGAACGGCCTCCCATCCCTCCTGTGCGAAGGCACCTGTGACCCTGGGGACCCTCCAGCTGTGTGGACTCAGAAGCAAAGACACCCAAGGATGCTCAGTGGGTGCCCAGCTGGAAACAGGAGGGGTGGGGGTGAGCCACCCACATGAAGACCCCTCAAAGCACAGGGCTGTGCATGGGCCCTGCAGCAGGGGCAGGATGGGCCACACCAGAGCCACGTACCAGCTGGGGCACATGCTCAATGCAAATTTTTTCCTCCTCTCAACTCTATCATCCTTCCAGGGACAGTCCCCGTTGGCAGCTTGGTCCAGGTCTGGGAGGGGCCGGTGCCTTCAGCATGCACGGCTGGAGCTGGAAGGCGCTGTTCCGCGGTGTGCACATGCTTCGCCGAGAGAACAGCCTTTCTCCCATGGGGAAGTGTGTGGAGGCGGCCCCAGAGAGCCCAGGGCTGTTCACTGTAAGTCACCCACCCTGGCAGCACACAACACAGAGCATGACAGACGTGGAGGGCTCTCACCCACACAGGGCGTGTGTGCAAACACAGAGGAGCCGGCCAGCCAGAGAGACTCTTTTGAAAAGAAATTCCTATTAGAAAAGAAATAGTCAAAATTATTTTTTTTTCTTCTGAGAATGTATCAGAAAGCAAGATAATTACTAACTTAAGTGGCTAAATGTTTGGCTTTTTAAGTTTTTTAGAAAATAAAAGATTCTTTGATAGCGGAGGCCTCTGGCTCCTGCCAGGAGCCGTGCTTTGAGGTGCCAGCACAGGGCTGAGCCCGAGTGGGCATGTGCACACTGCAGGCTCTCGGGGTTCTGAGAGCCGAGGAGAGAAATCTAATCCAGTTTGGGGCCAAGGCGGCTGGCCATGGAAGTAGAATCTAGACAGCTTCTGAGCTACTCGGGTGGTGAGAACAGGAAAAGTATTTCAGGCAAGGGGAACAGCATCTGCAAAGGCCTGGGGGCGCGGGCGGAACGGAAGAGGAGGTGCTGTGCACAGCGTGAGTCTGGGGTGAGCAGGGCCGCCCACAGCCCACTGTCCAGGCCTTTACACCCTGGGAAGAGTTAGACCTTTGGTGTTTTCAATTTTTTTATTGTGGTAAAATACACATAACATTTACATCTTAACCATTTTCCAGTGTACCACATACATCCAGCAGTGCCACACACATCACACTGTCGCACAACTGTCACCACCATCCACCTCCAGAACGCTTCTCCCCTTGCAAAGCTGAAACTCCGTTCCCATTAAACAGCAATCCCCACCTTCTGCTCTTCCCAGTCCCTGGCATCCACCATTCTTTCTCTGTCTCTATGGATTCGGCCATTTCCAAGTACCTCATATAAATAAAATCATGCAGCATTTGTCTTTTTGTGATTGGCTTGTGTCATTCAGCACACCGTCCTCAAGATTCATCCATGCTGTGGCAGGTGTCAGAACTTCCCTCCTCCTCAGGGAATAATCTTCCATGGCATGCAGAGACCTCACCGCACCTATCCAGTCATCAGAATGCACGGGGCTTCTGCCTCTTGCTGTCGTGAGCTGCCGTGAGCAACTCCCCTATGAGCATGCGCACAAGTGCCCCTTGGAGACCCTGCCTTCACCTCTTTGGGATATATGCCCAGAAGTGGAATTTCTGGATCATATGGTGATTCTATTTTTAGTTTCTTGAGGAATTGCCACACTGTGTCCCACAGCAGCCCCACAAACAGTGTGGGAGGCTCCCGATGTCCCCACATCCTCGCCAGTACTTGCTGTAAGGGTTAGACTCTTGAAGAGAAAAGCCTTGAAGGATTTTTTTAAACACCCGCTGCAGGGGGCCAAGCTCACCATGCCCCCCACTTCCTGGCACATCATCTCCCTTCGTAGAAGCAAGGCCTCCTTCTGCTGTAATTTCTAAATCCCATTGGATCCCACGTGCCACCCAGCCCCTGCCCCTTCAAAGGCAATGTCTTTAAAATGCATTTCTTATTTGAATGTGTTCTTGCAAAGTGTGTTTTATGGCTTTATGTGCATGTTTCTTGATTGATGTGAATGGTTGTGTATTTTATCTTGTTACATTTCCTGTTTTTTGAACCAAGTGCTATGTTTTTAAACCCATCCTTGTCACTAAGCACAGAGTCCATCACTTCTGACCAACACACAGTTTCCGTAGCCCAAGTGCACCGCCTCCCACCTCTCCAGGCCTTGGAGACCAGCCCCCAAGATGCCCCAACTCTGTGTCCCCACACACAGTGCTATGACGAGCGTCCTCACACCCATCACCTCAAGGACCTGCCTGCAATGTCCAAGGCTCCCATCGCTGGGTGCCAGGCTGGCCCCACACTTGACTTGGCTAAGGGGGCCAGGACCTGTCCAGGACAGCCACCCCGACTGCACGCCCGCCAGCAGCGGCCGGGCCTCCCACCAGGGCTCCTATGAGGAGGAGGATGTGGGCAGAAACCCTGCTGGAAAGCTGAGCTTGCAACGCAGATGAGAATCTAGACTCTGGCCTCCGAAGAGCTCTGGTGTTCTGCAGCACTGCAGGAGGACTACGGTTAATAATGTATTACACAGTTTCAAATAGCTAGACAAGAGGATGTTGAATGTTCCCAACAGAAAGAAATGATGAATGTCTGAGAGGCTGGATACGCTGATTACCCTGATCGGATCTGTACACCCTGTCTACATCACAGCGTCACCAGATACCCAACGAGTATGTACAGCTACGTCAAGTTTTTAAAATTTTTAGTAAATTGAAAAATTATTTTCAATTTATTTATTTGAAATAAATAAATTGGAACCATTGAAAGAGCTTAACACACTCTGCAAACAAGGGAAATAATCCTACCTTTTATATTCTAAATAATCCTGAGGCAAGGCCGGCCTTCCAGTCACTTTCCTATCCAATGACTGCTAACAGCCATGATTCAACCCTAAAAGGCCAACGCTTGGAGATGACATTCTCTGCAGTTCTCTGCCCCGTGCATCCACACCAGCCGCTTTCACTTGGCAGCTCACGCAGCTTCTTAAACATGTATATCAAAAGCAATCTTCTGCCTGGGATTGGCTCACACCTGTAATCCTAGCACTCTGGGAGCCTAGGCGGGAGGATCGCTTGAGCTCAGGAGTTTGGGATTGCTGTGAGTTATGATGATGCCACTGCACTTTACTCAGGACAACAGAGTGAGATTCTGTCTAAAAAAAAAAGAAAAAGCAATCTTCTAATAAAAAACAATAGTAGAGGCAAGAGTTAGGGTTTGTAGGGTTAGCCACACTGGGGTGACATTTCAGTCTATGTTATTCTAATCTGAACCCACATAACTCAGTGTACACCTAAAACTTTAAGAGGAGTGAGAACTTAGCAGAGGGGGAAGGTGGAGTCAGCTCAGAGGATGAAGGGTACACTCAGGAGGGGTGAAGGCTCCTGAGCTGGAGCCACGATAAGACAGGAGGTCAGGGCAACCCTCCCGGAGCTGCCTCTGCACGAATCACAGAATACGCTTTGCAGGGCAGAGGACACAGCCACGCAACAGAGACGCCCGAGAGTGGGGTGTGGCCCCTCGCCACACAGTGTAAGGATTAGGAATAAGTAAAGCGTTAAGTTAGAAGTCTGGCTCCTTTGCTTACTCCTCGGGCTCTCTAAACCTCAGTTTATTTAGCAATCATTGCTGTTTCTTCTTGCTGTTCATGCTCAGAACTCATGTTCGGGACTCAGTCATGCTCTGCGCCAGGCGCTGCTCCAGGGTGAGGAGGTTTAGCAATGAGCAGCTCAGACCTGGTTTCTATCATCAGGAAACTTGTACCCTACTAGAGAGAGAGAACAATAAAAATCAATAACAAAAAAAAAATTGTTACCCCCCCAGCCAGTTCTCAGCTGTTACCATCCAGGTGTTAGCTGGGGACGCCCCGTGCCTTAAGATATAGGTAATGTTGCGTCCTGCCTCTGTCCTGTGCCCCGTGGAAGAAATCTTATGACCTCCCAAGACTTTCTGCAAACACGTTCCCAGGAACTTATTTCTCAGGGTCATTCTGCCTCCTACTTCCTGCCTGCTCAAAATTCTTGTTCTGGACGTATTACACCAGCCAAATCTTTCCTTGATTTACAGACACACACACACACACAGCAGTGACAGATGACACTCAGGACTTTGGAGCTACGGTGGGGCTTTCAGAGCATCAAGACAAAACTCCAGTATTTACTTTTGGTTACCCATGTTTGCCGTATTCCCTTTGCCACCGGGCTGTGTCACCCAGTCCTCCCCGCCCTGTGTCCCCTAGTTCTCTCCTCTCTGCTCTCCTTCAACCGCTGGGGGGTGACATTGCTACCCCAGTAGGTCCAGAAGGTGGGACCCCCACCTCAGTGGGCTGGGCGGGCAGAGCACCAAGCCAAAGCGGATTATTCTCCAGCCTTAATATCTCATGTGCTTTACCATTCGAGGTCGTGGACTTGCTTGGGACCCTGCATCCCTTTCTTCTTCCCTGTTTCTTCCTTTTAGAATAGGGTTGTCTATCCTAGGCCTTCCCACCATCACATCTCGGAAGCACATAACTTGTTTGGTTTCACAGATTCCCAGCTGGAGGGGAGCCTGCCTCAGTCATACCTCGAGTCTCACCTATAGCTGATGCTTAGATGAGACTTTGGACTTAGACTTTAGAGTTGATGCTGGAGTGAGTTAAGACCTTTGGGGTTGCTGGGATGGGATAACTGTGTTTTTGCATATGAGAAGGATATGAATTTGGGGGGCCAGGAGTGAAATGTTATGGACTGAGTGTTTGTGTCCCCCCCAAATTTATGTGTTGAAATCATACCCCCCAATGTGATGGCATTAGGAGGTGGGGCCACTGGGACGTGACTGGATCACAAGGGTCTGTGCCACTGGATTCTGCCCGTCACTCTAATGAAACATCCCGTTAGGGCCCCCATTGCCCCGTGCTGGACTCAACGGATGGTTCTGTACCCACCTCTCTCTGACCACCCCAAAGCTTTGACACCCTGACCACACCTTCCTTCTTAAAATGCCCTCCTCTCCCTCCTCCCTCCCTGCCACTCCACTCCATGCAGGGCCCAGCAAGCTTGTAAGCCTCCACCTGCACATCAAACACTGGATCTCTCCAAGGATTGCCCCCACCTCATCCCCTTTCTTTCCTCATTCCGTGTACCTGGGCTCAACAACCTTTTCCTCTGCAGGGCAGACAGCTAATCCTGTAGGGTCCTTGTTGCAACTGCCCAGTTCTGCCACCATAGCCGAGCATGGTCATGTTCCAATAAAACTTTATTCACAAAATCAGGTGGGATTGCCAACTCCCACTCCATACCTTCCCATGTGTACCAATCCATCCTCTGAGTTACCAATCTTTCCTTCCTCCTCGAATGAACAAAACGCACCCGACACATCACCACATTGACCTCACAGCCTCCCGCTCTCCACGTGTCCCTCTTCTGTGTTTTCCATCTCAGAAATGACACAGCCACCCAGGCAAGCAAGCCAGGCACTGGGGTCATGCCGGAGCCTTCCTGCACCCTCAGCCCACGTCTAACTCCAGTGTGGAGCATTCTGATTTTACTCACTGAGAGCTATTGGAGGTTTGCATGCCACTCCAATGGCACAGCCTCTTTCCACATGTCACCCTCCAGGACCGGCATCCTACTCACCTGCAAACTTCACAGCCAGCAGCACGGTCCCAAAACGCAATCATGCCTGCGCATCCCTGCATAAAACACCTTCCATCACTCTTAGAGTAAAGACACAAGTCCTGAGTTTGCCTGAGTGTTGGCCCTCCTTCCTGGCTGCATCTCAGACCTCACCCTCACGCCTCCATCTGCCTGTGACACTCCCATCTCCCTTTGTTACTGACTTTCTTCTCATCTTTCAAATCTCAAGTCAAATATATTAGGTTCCCTTCATATGTCCTAACTGTACTACACCTCACACCTTCAGCTCGCTTAGTGCACTTCAAATGTAAATTTACCTTTTTGATCGGGGGTCAGCAAACTACAGCCCGCAGTCCATAGCCACCTGCCACCTGCTTCCGTGCATAAAGTTCTACTGGCGCAGAACCTGGCCAGGGCGCCTACACGGTGCACCGGTGCTTGGCACCGCGCGACAGCAGGGCGGAGCTGTAGGTTACAACAGACCACGAGGCCCACCCTGCCTGATGTCTGCACTACCTGGCCTTTTCAGAAAACACTTGCCAACCCCTGCTTGTGCTTATTTGGTAAGCCTGTGTCCCACACTGGACAGCAGCAGCCCAGCAAGGTTTGAGACTGTGTCTGTTTCTCCTTAATATCTTCATGGCCTGCGCAGTGCCCGCACCCAGCAGGGATCCTTCGGTGTTGGTCGGATGGATGCGTGAACACTCAGACCTGTCAGGTTACAAGTCCCACTTCCCACCCTCAGGCATTTGCTAAGCAAAGATGGTCACGACACCAGGAACCAGAAGGATAATCTCACGTCTCTTTCCCTCGCTGCTCTGGTCATCCTCATCCCCTGCACTGCTGTCAGGGCCGAGGCTTGCTGATGACTCCGCATTCTTCTGAAGAACCGGAATGAAAAGTCTGAGTGCAAGAGGCTTGTCACCCAGGTGTGGACAAAGCGATCATATACAGCCGAAAATTGCTTTGCAGACAGCCCCATGCCAGGGCCCACAGCCCACCAGGGCACCGGGACTGTGCCCTCGTCTCACAGGGGGTGAGCCAGCCTCAGAGGGCACCACTGGGAGAAATTCATGTGCATCTCTGGCTGCAAAGGCTCTTTCCTTCTTACACACCAACACTTCTGAGATGTGTGCTCTGTGTTTATGAGGAAAAAGTGGGTTCCATGCTCAAATGTGATTGGAAAATGGGGCATACTCCATAGCCTGGGTGGAGATTCTGCAGGAAAGAAACCTGTTTAACATTCCCAAAATGTGTCTGGCCTCCGTACACCTTTTTCTCATAAAACACCTAGAACCCCTCTGCGGAGACAGGCGTTCCGTGGAACACACTTGGAGAAACACATGTTTGAAATAATGCAGTTCCACACCTATTACTGTGATCCTGGGGAGAGAGGATTTGGACCTGGGAGAGTGGAGAGAGGTGTCTCAGCCTTCCTTCCTATAAAATGCCATAATTCCTAAGTTACACACATTGCTCCATTCTCTTAGCACAATTAATTTAAACAGTCTTAAAAGCAATTTTTTTATCTGAGTGAAGTAATCCACCCAAAATAGAAATGACTAGGATAATCCTTTTAAGTGATTTTGGATGTTTGAAAGAGGAGTTACCTCTCGGTGTAAGTTAAATACCAGAACAGCCTCATTCGCCTCCGCGTTCACAAACCGCCATCGGTTCAGCTGCGCCTCTCCGAGTGGCTGCCAACTCCCCCTGGCCTCCGCGCACCGGCGTGCAACGAGCCACACTCACACAGGACTCCTCGTTCCCCACTCAGGGACAGGCCCCTCATTCTTCTTTCCATCACCCCCACTGCTTGGCACGGTGTTCACAGAGCGTGCCTTGAAGGAAACGGAGCGCCTCTCCATTTTCATCTTAACAGACTTCCAGCCGGCACCTCCGGGGCGCTGCTCCATGCTGAACGCCGCGCCAGGCCCGAGTCCAGGAGCTCAGGTCTTAAGGGTGGAGATAGGCAGGGGTACGATGGGTCTAGTGCACTCTGATGAGTATTTCGTCATCATTGTCAATACTAATGATTTTCTGGAAGATCGGGAGAAGTCTCACGTAGCAGACCTGGTCCCTGGGCCCCTCCCGGGGCGGGCAGAGCCGCACGGGACATGCCCGTTCTGTGGGGGCAGAGCTACGGGCAGGGTCCCTGGAGGTAGCTGTGGAGGAACCAGGGCCAGCCTGGGGCATCCAGACTCTGTCTTATGGGTAACAGAAGCTGTGGAAGATTTTTAAAGCAATATGATTAGGGTGGAAACTGAGTCTGCAGGAAAGATCGTGAGGAAGGGAGTCGCTTCTTCAGTCGGAAAGGCGCTGCAGCTGCCATGTCTAGGCTCATTTTCCTGGGTACCCTCCGAGGCGAGAGCAGAGGGAAGGAAGGAAGGAACCGACGGCTCTTCCCGCACCCTCGCGCTCCATCCTCCGCAGGCAGTGGGCGGGAGCCCGGCGGTGGCGGCGCCCGTGGCAGCAGGAGGGCGCCCGTGCCAGGCGGCGCTGGCGTGTCCTGGGATAGAGGCCCGGCAGGATGCTGGACAATACTGGGAAGGAAAAGGAGGAATCCTCAACCTTGGGCCGGAGCCTGGCCATAGACCACGGAACCCTGAGAGCCTCGACAGGTCTCAAGACGAAAAAATTCTTGGAAGCTGACGAGGCAGCAAGTGAAAACAAAAGGTTCTATCTGGTAAGAAATGGGACAAAATGGAGAGAAATCTGTTTTGTTTGGGGAGGTAAAATAAGCAACAGACCACGGAACTTGGGTCAAGAGAGCACAGCGGCCTCCCCCAGAACCGATGGCAGACAGAGACGCAAGTGTGTTGGAGGCAGGTACAAAGCAGCAGCTGTTTTGAGGGAAGTCGTCTCACACCCAGCACAGCTCCTTTCTGCATGGAAGAGGGCACCCTTGTGAAGAGACCAGCCAAAGCCATCGCGACGGAAAGCGCGTGCTGGGGCGCGCCGGGAGCTGCCAGCTTCTTCCTGTAGCCTCCTCCTGGCGGGCGGGGACACGCTGGCCATCTTCCCTGGGGGTCCCCCCCCAGTCAGCGCAGTACCAGGTTTGCAGCTGGCTTTGTGCTGTGTGGACCCAGCTCTGGAGGTGGAAACCTCCCCGAAGAGGAATCTCAGGTAGAAGAGCAGCCACACTCGGGAAACGAGAGAGAGTCACTTGTAACTCAGGCTAGCCCAAGGCTGCAGGGGCCGTTGCGTTTGAAAAAAAAAAACAAGTTTTGGACCTGTCGGGTCTCCGTGTGCTTTGGAGTTGCTGTTTATACAAAGCAGTTTTGCTAGCAGTAATTCAGTGACCACTACTGTCATGTACTTACCGATTACCCAGAAGGCTTGGGAACACAACTGCCAGAAGGCTTTTGTGGCCCCTGCATCTGGTTTGTGTCTAGGTAGTTGCAGAAGTGGACTGGCCTCCTCACTGGGCACATCCTTTCCTATTTTCCCAACATGACCTTCTCCTGCCGATATCCGGAGGGTTTTCCCAGAAGGGTCCATTGCATGGGGAGAGCCTTAAAAATGAACCCTTCATTATTTGCTTCCTGGGCAGATTTTATTCCCAAAATGCAAAGCCATCTTCATTCCCAACACAGGTGGTCTAGCCACAGCTCAGCGCCTTCAACACGAAGCTCAGGAGAGGGGCCACAGTCGCATCTGTCTCACAGGGGTGGACTCATGAAGCTGTCACTCAGGCAAATGACTTGGAGGATCAAAGCAATTATTCAAACCACTCTTGGCAAAAGACACAGGTATTGTGGCAAAGGGTCATCCGAGGCTGGTGATGAAAGGTCATTGTTTTGGTGAGAGAGCTGGAGTGCAGCTCTACCACTAATTAGCCACCTGTGAACCCAGAAGATATTTTAAAATAATATATAACAGCTTTATTGAGATATAATTCACATACCATACTATTTACCCATTTAAAGTGCACAATTCAATGATTTTTGGTGTATCCACAAAGTTGTGTGATCAGCATTACAATCAATTTTAGAATAGTTTCATCAGCCCAGAAGAAACCCTATACCCATCAGCAGTCACTCTATGTTTACACTCAATCACCCCAGCCCTAGGCAATCACTAATCTACTTTCTATCCCTAAATTCCGGGCAAATGTTTTATATGCCTGAACCTCAGTTTCTCTGTATATAAAAGAAAAGGAACTGGCACATGTGGATACTAGGGAAGCCCTCTGAAGCCTCTGTCCCTTTAACAGGTCTAAGACCATAATCATGTAATAACCAGTTTTTCATGTGACCTTGCAAAAACAGACCATGGCGCTGGCCCTGGCTTCGGCTGTGTTACTCCTTTAGTCAAAAGAGGGTAAGATTTGCTGGAGAGCCCCAGGAGCACATCACACCCCATTTCCCCACCTTGTCATACACTGCCCTCTGGGAGGGGAGCGCCAGGTCGCATATGGGAGCCACACAGCTCGCAGAGCACAGTAATAGGGTACCACACTAGGCCGCATGGTGAAGGCGCCAGCCACATGCCAAAGAAAAGCAATAGACTTTCTCAGGGGCACCTGCTCTGGGACACTTGGCCATCATCCACTCCCAGCCTAAGGGAAAGTTCCAGATAGATACCGCAGATTGACAGGGGATTCTGTGAAATTAACTATTTTAAAGTGAACAATTTGGTGGCATCTAGTAAGTTCCCAGTGGTGCGCAACCACCACCCCTACCTAGTTCCAAAGCATTTCCATCACTCTGTAGTAAAACCCCGTACCCAGTAAGCAGTTCCTCTCTAGCTCTCCCTCCCCCTTCCTCTGCAATCCACCAATATGAGTTCTGTGTTTGTGAATATACCTATTCTGCATATTTCATATAAATGGAATCACACAATATATGACCTTTTATGCCTGGCTTCTTTCCCTTAGCATGATGTTTCCAAGGTTCATCCACATTGTAGCAAGTATCAGTATTTCCTGCCTTTTTATAGCTGAATAATATGCCATTGTACAAATATGCCACAATTTGTCCATTCTTCTGTCAATAGGCATTTGGGTTGTTTCCATCTTTTGGCTCATGTGAATAATGCTGCTATGAACATGCATGTGCATGTACTTGTTTAGGTGCCTGTTTTCAACTCTTTTGACTATATACTTAGAAATGGAATTGTGGGGTCTTACAGTAATTTCATGTTTAACTTTTTGAAGAACCATCACACTGTTTTTCACAGAGGCTGAACCATTTTACATCCCCAACAGCATTGCACAAGGGTTCCAATTTTTCGTTGCCAACACTTTTATTTTCCATTTTTTTATTATTGCTACCCTAGTGGGTGTGAAATAATATCTCATTGAATAATAATTTTCATTTCTCTAGTGACTAACAATGTTGAGCATCTTTTCATGTGTTTTTTGGCCATTCGTATATCTCCTCTGGAGAAATTCTGTTGACTATTTATTCATTGGGTTGTTTGTCTTTTTTTTTGTTTAGTTGTGTGGGTTCTTTATATATTCCAGATACTAGACCCTTATCAGATACATGATTTACAAACATTTCTCCCATTCTTTGTTGTCTTTTCACTGCCTTGACAATGTTCTTTGATGCACAAATTTTTTTAATTTTTATAAAGTTTAATTTACCTATTTTTTTCTTTTGTTGCTTATGCTTTTGGTGTCATATCTAAGAATTCATTGTCAAATCCAAAGTCATGAAGATTTATTTCTATGTATTCTACTAAGAATTTTATGGGCTTAGTTCTTATGTTTAGGTCATCGATCCATTTTCAGTTAATTTTTGTATGTGATGGAAGGAAGGGGTCCGACTGTATTCTTTTACATGTGGAGAGCCAGTTGACCCAGCACCATCTGTTGAAGACACTAGTCTTTCCCCATTGAAGGTCTTGGCACCTTTGCCAAAAATCAGTTGACTATAAAGGTTTTATTTCTGGACTCTCAATTCTATTCCCTTGGTCAATATATCTGTCCTTATGACAGTACCACATTGTTTTGGTTATTGTAGTTTGTAGTAACTTTCGAAATGGGGAAATGTGAGTTCTCCAACTTTGTTCTTTTCCAAGATTGTTTTGGTTGTTCATGACCCATTTAAAATCCATATAAATTTGAGAATTAGCTTTCCCATTTCTTCAAAGAAGTCATGAAGATTTTAATAGTAATTGCATTGAATCTGTGGTTTGCTTTGGATGGAATTAACATCTTAACCATATTGTCTTACAATCCATGAACATGGATGTCTTTTACATTTATTTAGATCTCTAATTTCTTCCAGCAATGTTTTGCAGTTTTCAGCATACAAGTCTTTTCAGTGTACAAGTCCTATTGGCTAAATTTACTCCTACATACTTTCTTTTGGATACTATTGAAATGGAATTTCATTAATTTCCTTTTCATATGGTTCATTGGGGGTATATTGAAACACAACTGATTTTTGTGTGTTAATCTTGTACCCTCCAACTTTGTTGAATTCATTTATTAGCTCTAGCAGCTTCCTTGTGGATCTTTGGTATTTTCTATATATAGGATCATGCTATCTGCAAACAGAGATACTTTTCCTTCTACTTTTTCAATGTGGACACCTTTTTTTGTTCTGGTCTGATTGCCATGGCTAGAATTTCCAATAAAATGTTGAATAGAAGTAGTGAAAGTGGGCATCCTTTTATTTTTCCTGATCTTGGGAAGAAAGCTTTCAATATTTTACCACTGAGAGTGATGATAGCTGTGGATGTTTCATAAATGCCTTTTATATTGCTGAGGAAGTTCTCTTCTACTCCTAGTTTGATGAGAATTTTTATCATAAAAGGTGTTCCCTGTGTCAAAAGCCTTTACCACATCAACGATAAAAATATTGTGGGTTTTTTGCCTTTGTTTTACTTCTGAGGTATATTACATTGATTGATTTTATTATGTTGAACCTTGCATTCCTGGAATGAATCCCATTTGGTCATGTTGTATAATCCTTTTAGTACTCTGTTGGATTCAGTTTGCTTGTATTTTGTTGAGGATATCTGTATTCACATTCAAAAGTGATATTGGTCTGTAATTTTCTTTTCTTGTGATGTCTTTATCTGGGTTTGGTATAATGAGTAAGCTGGCAGCATAGAATAAGTTAGGAAATGTTTCCTCTTCTATTTTTTAAAGGAATTTGAGAAGAATTTGTGTTAATTCTTCTTTAAATGCTTGCTAAAATTCACCAGTGAACCCATCTTGTCCAGGACTTTTTTTGTTGGAAGACTTTTTATTATTGATTCAGTTGATTTACTTGTTATAAGTCTCTTGAGATTTTCTATTTCTTCTTGAATCAGTTTTTATTACTTCTGTGTTTCTAGGAATTGGTCCAAATCACTTAGGTCATCTAATTTTTTGACATACAATCGTTTACAGCATTATCTTATAATCCTTTTTAATTCTGCAATTAATAATGTTCTCGTTTCCATTTCTAATTTTAGTTATTTACATCCTCTCTCTTTTTTCTTTGTGAGTCTAGCTAATAGTTTGTCAATTTTGTTGATCTTTTCAAAGAACCAACATTGAGTTTATTTGAGTCTCTCAATTGTTTCCTATTGTCTATTTTATTGATCTCTGAGCTAATGTTTATTATTTACTTCCTTCTTCTAGCCTTGGCTTTAGTTTGCTTTTCTTTTTCTAGTACATTTAGGTATACAGTCATGTTATCGATTTGAGATCTTTCTTATTTTTCTTACTGATAACAAACTCTCTCAGCTCTTGTTTATCTGGGAATGTCCTAATTTGTCTCTCATTTTTGAAAGATTACTTTGCCAGATGTAGAATTCTTGGTTGACAGTCCTTTTTTTTCCCCCACACTTTAAATATGTCATCCCATTGCATTTTGCCCTTCATAATTTCTGGTAAGTAACTGGCTATTAATCTTATTGACGATCTCTTTATGTGACAAGTCATATCCTCATTCCATTTTCAAGATGATCCCCTTATCTTGGCGTTCAATGATTATATACCATATGCAGTGTAGATCTCTTTGAATTTGTTGAACTTGGAATTTGTTGAGCTTCTTGGATTGTCTTTCATCCAGTTTAGGAAGTGTTCAGCCATTTTTTCTTTAAGTATTCTTTCTGTTCCTTTTCTTCTTTCTCTTCTACTTCTTGGATACCCATAATGTATATGTTGGTTTGCTTGATGGTGTCCCACAAGTTCCTTAGATTCTATTCACTTTTCCTCATTCTTTTTTCTTTTGTTCCATGGACTGTATAATCTCAACAGTCCTGTTTTTAAATCTGATCATTCTTTCTTCTGTTTGCTCAGATCTGTTATTGAAATTCTCCAAAGAATTTGCCATTTCAGTTATTGTACTTTATAGCTCCAGAATTTCTATTTAGTTTATCTTTAGAATTCTATCCATTCATTGATATTCTCATTTTGTTCACATAACATTGTCCTGGTTTCCATTAGTTCTTTGTCCATGGTTTCATTTAGCCCTTAGAGCATATTTAAGACAGATAACTTAAATCTTTGTCTATTAACTCCAATGTCTTGGCTTCCTCTGGGATGGATTCTGTCTATTTATTTTAATCCTTTGAATGAGCCACACTTAACTACTTCTTTGTACGTGTAATCTTTTGGTTGAAAACTAGACATTTGTATCTAATAACGTGGCATCTCTGGAAATCTAATTATTACCCTTCACCAGGGTCCAGGGTTTGGTGTTTTTGACTGAAGGCTACATTAATCCATTTGTGTGGTAAATTTATCAAACTATTGTTTTTCAAAGACTATATTTCTTTTCTTTTTTTAGACAGAGCATCACTCTGTTGCCCTGGCTAGAGTATAGTGTTGTCATCATAGCTCACTGCAACCTCAAATTCCTGGGCTCAAGTGGTTATCCTTCCTCACCCTCCTGAGTAGTTGGGATTACAGGTGTGCACAACCACATCCAGCTAATTTTCATAGTTTTTTGTAGGAACAAGGTCTCACTCTTGCTCAGGCTAGTCTTAAACTCCTGAGCTCAAAGAATCCTCCCACCTTGGCCTCCCAGAGTGCTAGGATTACAGGCATGAGCCACCGTGCCCAGCCTCAAACACTGTATTTCTTATCATGTGTGGTCAATGAAGGCTCTGTTCCTTTAGTTTGTTTTCAGCCAGTGTTTTGATAGAGATTTCCTTGAATGCCCATAACTAAAAACAAAATTTAAAAAAAAAAAAAAAAACCTCTCCTGGTCTTTGCAGATTGATTGTGTGCTGGGACACTCCTTCAACATTTAGCCAGTCTGCTTACAGTTATGCATTAGCCTTCATTTTGTGCTTGCAGTGAGCCTGTAGGTCAGCCAGAGATGAAATTTTTGGGTTTCCTTAGGTCTTTTCATTGCATATGTCTTGCTTTGGGTATACATGTTGCTTTCTAAATTTCTTGGTACACATGGGTGCTTTTGAATGCTCTGATTTCACAAAGAAACTCTCTCCAACTTCACCCCCAGGATTTATGTGGCCAATTGTATGTCTCAACTATAGTCTTTTTCCCAGGAGGTTGTGAATTATTTGTTTGCCTTACAGTGTTTCTGAGCAATGCTCACTGCTATCCCACCCTGAATGATGTCTGAGTTAGCCAAAACAGAGCCGAGCGTCATTTGTCAATCCTTCAGCTAGCCCCCAGACATGTTAGAACAGATAAACCCAATAATTTGCAAATAAGATCCTGTAGTCAGAGACCAGCATTCCAGCTCTGAGAATTCAGGCTGCCTTCTTCAAGACCATCACCAAGCTGGAGAATGGGTGAGGTCAGAGCAAATAAAAATGCCACAAAGCTTTCCTACCATTTTTTAAAGTTGCCTTTTCCTTGATTCAGCATTTTTTTGGTTGCTATAAATTTTTGACTATTTTCTAGAATTCTGACAGTTTCTGCTTGTTTTTTGACATTTCTGTGGAGATATGGGAGCTGCCTATGCCTACTCTGCCATTTTGCTGACCTACTTGCTGAGAGGGGATCTTTTGGATGAGTTTTTGGCCTAGCAGGGAGAGAAGGAGTGCTAGGGTATTTGTGTTCCCCAAGACACATGCACCTCAAGCCAAATAAGGGCACTTCACAGGCTCTTTGGCATCATGCAGGGCCTGTCAGAGAGGTCCTGGGAAACTGGATAAGTGTTCCTGCTTCTTGTTGAAGAAGCCTAACCAATGAGGGGCTGCATGAGCATCCCTGATGGCAGAGCAAGGAGAACAACCTGTAGCAGGAGCTGCACCTGTACCTGCGAGGCAGGGCATGGCCCACATCTCCATGAGCAAGACCCACAGTGCTGCTGTTGGAACACAAGTTAAGAGTGGATCAAAGCAGTTAGCTAGACCATGCAAGTGTCACCTTCTGTGATGAGGAAGGGAAAGCCAGTTTCTGAGCCCCTGGAGAGGCACCAATGTCAGATAATAATGGCACCAGGCAAATAAGACCTTCCTGCTGCCAACTGTATTCCTTCCTCAGCCCTAACTCCAGAGTAGGAGGAAGGATGGAGAAATGTTCTCCTTCCCAATGTCAAGTCCCAAGCCTAGATCAGGACAGAGATGGGATGAGGGAGAAGGGACATTTTCAATTAGGTAAGAGATTAAAGTTTGGATTTACATCAGGCTGTACTTTCAACACCTATTTTCACATATGAAGAAAACTTCAAGCAGATTAATTAGAAATTGGATTGTTTCCTGCTTGCACCTTCCTGAGTCAAGTCCACTCAATCTATGGGTGGCCCACAGAGCTGGAGTGTGAGTGGGGGAAAGGGAGGGCGGGAGGATGCAGGAAGTAATCTGTTGGTCCATATTATAAATCAGAAAAATTGGGGCAAGAATTCAATGAACATTTTAGCATTGCACACAGGTGCACTGAAAACCTTAGGGTGGAAATGTGTTCTCATGGCACTGACTTCCCTGGCGTGTTATGCAAGCTGGGAGGAGGGGCAGGAGCATGCATCCACAGCATCCCAGGTGCTCTCCAGAGAGGGCCCCTCCTCACTCCCAGGCCTGGGCCCCAGGCTGGCTGCTGGGGTCCCAGGGAAGGCATGCCCCAGTGGGAGCCTATGTGGGAAACCATCACTCCTCAGTGGTTCCTTTAAACCTGGTTCCAGGGGATCATCAGCAAATTGAACATCAGAGCTGTGCTCTGGGAGTATGAGATTTCCCAACACCAATATGCACCGCAAAATTAAGAAAGGAGAGGGTAGGAAAGGAAGCCGGAAGTTCACGAGTACTGGTAACTCTACCAGTAACTGCACCAATCCCATCTTGAGGCCGGGGCGGTGGGGGGCCTCTGCGGGAACTACTCCTGTCCTCCCCACTCGGGGACGCTCAGCAGTGTCTGCTCCTCTTCTTCCCAGATGGATCCAGCCTGGGCTCGTCCTACTGAGCACTTTGGTTTATGTCTTCCTGGTAATAAAATCGAAATAATTTATTTTCTTGGCTGCTCCATGAAATGTTGTATGAATTTATTCTAAAGGGGAAAAGGAAGAAGGAGGAATAAATATGGCATTGGGTTTTTGATTGTGGTTTTTATTTCCATAAACCTTAGATCACAAGAATGCATGAGATATTTACACAGATCTTTCCACAATTCCTGCGGCCTTTGGGGGCATAGCATTTGCATGACTTCACCACCGTGGCTGGTGTGTGCTTTCTCAGCAGCTTTGCTGGCAACAGGGAACAGCCCCCACCAGCGCCTGCAGTTCCACATGTTGGGGGGTGGGGGCAAGATGTGTATGTATCTCTTTCTCCCTCCTTCCTTGCTTCTTCTGCAGCAAATTCAACTCTGAAAGGGGGTTCAGACGGTTCCCTATCATAAGGTGGTAAGTTTTCTTAATGTAAATATTCTTGCTAGACCATTTCTTTGGGAATGATGAAGTGAGAGGTGCCAGCTGAGAAGAGCTAGGTCTTATTCATCTCTGCGATGAGGAGACGTGAGGGCTGATCGATCCCAGATGAGAGAAGCATGGGAAAAAGCTGGCTGTGAGGGAAGTGGGACCCACAGTCAAGCTTCTCAGATGAGTCAGATCTCTGTGTCTGCAACAGGTTCTCCAACAGCTGAGAGGATAGAACATCTGGGGGTGCCCTTGGGCTGAGTGAGAGCTGGGCCCCAAGCTTCACACAAGTACCGTGTGCACAGTGGGTCCATGTAGACAGCCACTGCACGAGGAATACCTGCAGGGAAAACTGCAAGTGCCAGCTGTATGCAGCAACATAAGGAAGCAATATGCGCTAGTCACAGACTCCGAGCCACCCGATGTCCTGGTGGAGTACAAATGAGTCATCAGTCGTCCAGACACCACCCTGGCTTTTCTCACATTAGTCATCTTACCTCCTGTTTCTCTGACTTTGCACTTTTGCCCACTAAGAATGTTGACACCATGATCATCACTTTAAATGACAGGGGACCCAAGGGTTGGTGTGGAGGTTTAGGAACACAAGCCCTTCTATGGCAGTGGCCACTCGGCCACTTGAACCCCCACCTGCCATGCTCTCCCCTGCTATCCTCATGGGGACAGTACTGTGGGAGGAAGAACACAAAGTCTAACCAAGGAGACCTGCGTTTCCGTCCTGTCTCCACCACCTCTCAGGCATGACATTTTGGCAAGGCTCCCTAGTCTCTCTGTGCCTCAGTTGCCTTGTCTGCAAAATGGGCATAACTATCTCTACTTTGCAAGAGCTTGGTGAGTTTGAAAGGAGGTTGCATTGGTGCAATGTCTGGGCATAAGAGATATCTCAATACATGGAACCTGAAAAAAGGCGCCCGTAGAACAATGGTCCTCTAATGCAGCTTTATAATTGTCTTGATTCACCTAACACCTGTGGCTCTGGGTGGCAGCTGTGTGCCCAGCAGCCTGCTGCCCCCGAGAGTGGGCCAGGCTCCCACCTCCCAAGAAACAGAAGGACACGTGTTTCACAGTAGGGAACACTCAAGGGACAGACAGGAATTGTCCCATGATTCACACATGGCCTGTGAGGGCTTCATTGGCAACAGGACTCAGGCTGGCCCCCCCAGGCAAGGGCTCAGTGTCCCTGTCGGAAGTGTGAGTGCACCGTGCTCACCTGGACGCCTCCGTGTGCACCTCTCCAGGGTCTTCCCACTACATCCATCCCTTACAAGGTTTCCTGGGAAATGCAACGTATTTGCACCCAAGTTTAACAAGAAGCAGGACAGCTTTCACTGCATACACATTACATGGCTGAAAGGAAAAGCTTCAATTCCATTTTGGTTTTTAACCATGACCATGAAGGCTCTGCTCTGGCTTGGAGTGCTCAGCCCCGCTCAGGCCGGTGCTGCAAGCTCCTCAGAGGCAGCGGCCGCGGCGCCCACACCCACCCACCTCGTCTTCTCCTCTGACCTCAGACCACATCTGTCCCTGTGAATAACAATGAACGGCCAGGCTGCCATGGCAGGCACGGACAGCATTTTCATTACACACCATTTAGCACTTTGGCTTCAAGGTTGGCAGATTTTAAGAGTTAAAACCTGATAAACCTCAGAATTCTGCTTACTGGCTTTTAACTTATGCAGGAAGTAGGGAAGATGAAAAATTCCCCCCCAAGAGGTTAAAAAAATACAAATAATTCTTTTAAAGGTCAAAAGCATCTTAAATCTCCTGATATGAACGTAACACCTCATGCAGATCTATGTGAGGAAGCCCTTCTCTGTGGAACTCCACATATTGTTCCAGAAAGCACTAATTCTTTAGATATTGCAACCAGATGAGACACAGCTCCTTGTGGACTGTGACTCTACCCATGTGAAGCTCATCTAGGAAATGATTTAAATAACATCATTTCACACATCCAGTAAAACACAAGCAGAAGCATGCAGAACCCTCGGGGAGCTTCCCTTCGACAGAGATTGACTGGGAAACGAGCCGCACAACGACCCGCAGGCGTGAGAAGCCGTCCAGGTGAGCAGATGCAGAGCTCTGGCGCAGCTCATCTCAGGGAGCACCCGGCAGTGCGCAGGGCAGGGTCAGGAGTCCTAAGTGGAGGACACACCAGGGAGCAAAGGACACACCTCGCCAGGGCCACTGAGCACATGACAATGTGGGAACCTCCAGGTGAGTGACTGGTTTTCTTCCTTTCATCCATATTTTTTCAGCCTTATCAATACACACCAGGACAGGTCTTGCTGGAGAGGGTCTGCACTTGGTTTTCCTTTCTAAGGACAGCCTGATCAATGACTATCGACCTCAACAGAAACACGACTCTGGCATTTGAATTTAGACAACATTGGAAGAAACTTTCATTCAAACCAAGAAGGTACAAAATGACACCCAGCAATGCAAAGCCTTTAACTACAAGAGGGAACAAAACTCAGCTCACTGAAACTTCTCACAGTTCTACTTCCACCCTCATGCCCATAAATCCAGTTCAACGCACAGTGGAGCTATATTTCTTCCTCCATAACCTCCATCAGTCTGTTTGTGCTCAGAGAAGTGCAATGCTGTGATTTGAACTGACCAAGGCCCCAGACAATCTCTCACGCCCGGCAGACTGCGACGGACTGGGTCCAGGAGCTGTGCCTGACGTCCTGGGGGACTGGAGGGCGCAGCCACCAGGAGGTGCGTCTTTCAACTTGCCAGCATGGCCTTTTCTCAACTTTGTATCTTTCGAGTGTCATGTGCATCTTTCTACCCGGCTCAGTGACGTTGAGCGGAGGGACTCCGTAACAAGGACACACCTCTGGACCGCCATGAGGCTCACACGACAGGAAGTGCCGCCACCGCCTGGTGGAGGTGGCCACTGTGGGGGCTGCCTCACCTCAGTCCCACCTTTCTGGGCTTCAGGGTCTCCCCCTACTAGGTGTGGAGTAGGTGCCACACGATTTCTAAAGACCTCAACAGCCCCGAGGTCTGAGGCAGCCCTGTCCTGCTTGCCGAGCAGAGCCGCCCTGCCCAGGAGCCTTCCCCGGGCCAGCCTGACGACCGAAAGGCTCAGCCTCAACCCGATGATTGTCTCAACAGAAAGAAAGAAGGGCGGTAGGAGGGGATTACAACCTGCAGATACACTCTTGAGACACAAACATGTTTTACTGAATCCCATCCCTGACCCTCATTCAAGAATTATTACTTTTTCTTTTCTTTACCTATGTCTATTAGAACTTTGCCCAGACGTTTACGGCTCAGAGGTAGTTAACAGCAGGTAAGCAGGCAGGGTTCATAGAGCCAGGTGGCAACTGGAGGCACAAATCCTGGTAAGGAAGGAAGAAAGGGCCCAGTAGATCATTCTGGATCTGTTATGACAAACTGTTTCCACAGAGCCTTCCTCTCAGAGTGAAAGATTTACACAACGTGCTCCTGAGATGACTTGCTAGAGCAGATATTCCAAACGGCTTCTTTGTAGAGACACAGCTAGAATGTCACGTTGGACTTGTTTGTGACAGCTGAGTGGTGAAACATCAAATTTCTGTGCTTCCTGAACCATCATCTAACCATTACTTCTTCACGGTATCAGTAAGTTCTCTCTTTGACTGCAAGCAACAGAAATCTACTCTGGCCAATGTAACAATTTATGGAGAAGCTCATCAAACCTAGGGAGAACATGAAGAACACAGCTTTATGTTTCCTGGTTAATAAAACTAAGTTATTCATTGTTACCTAAGTCAGGAAGTGAAGGAAAAGCTTTCCCTGGGATACCCCTTCACGATGAGCACCACAGACGCCAGGGCCTTCTTCAAACACCTGGGCATGTCGTCTTGCCGAAGGCAAAGCGCTTGGGCTGCACAGCGCATGCGCAGCACACGCGGCGTCAGCACACACACCAGCCCTGCTTGCAAACCGCGGCCGCACAAAGCTGAAGCGGCCCGAGGCAACCCCTGTGTCTCCTTCCTGTTTGCTCGTCAACACTGGGAGACCACGGCACCCTCCGGGACAGCGGTGTCAGGGCACAGGGCCTCATCCTGAAGAAGCCAGCCTGTAACCCGGCTACGGTATTCCCAGCCATGTACGGAAATGTGCTAGAGGTACGCTTGGCCCGGGTCTATCCAAATATGAACCAGTGAGGAATGGAGCCAAATCCTTCCACTCTACAGTGCGTTTCTCCAGGACAAACCATTAAAACATGAAGCATATAATGGGGGGTCATCAGAAAACACCAAGTCCTCTTCGAGGGATTGGAAATGCTGATCTTGTTTATCCAGCCACCTATGCTGGTGATGAGATGCTGCGTGATATTCAGTTCCCTTTGATGAGATAGACTTTGGCAGAAGATTATAAAAGATAAAAGCATGAGGTTTGAAGCCAGAACCCCAACAACTTACGAGTTATAGGATTTTAGGCAAGTCACTTAATGGGCCCTTGCTAGAACTGTGCCCAGGCTGATGCATGATGTCATGTGCAATGTCCACCATAAATGCTTGCTCCATAAAGGGTAGCAGGTACTAAAAAAGAATAGGAATGGAAAAGGTTTTCACACACTTCTCCAATTTTCCTGTCTGCTTCAACCCAGAATTAAATGCTACTTTGTGTTCCGGGCATGTGTGTCTGTGGAAGAAGAGAAAAGGATGTTGCAAAAAGAGAAAGGCCGGCAGAGGGTCCGGAGAGAGCAAGCAGGGAGCTGAGCGGGGTGGGCAGAGTGGGTGGGAGCAGAGACGAGCAGCCTGGCAGCGAGGACAGCCTAAGAGGACTCGGACAGTTTTTAAAAAGTAACATATCTGTCCTTGAAGTACTTAAACCTCCACCAATGCATTTGGTAAGTTGTCAAGTGTCGTGTGGCTCCAAGCGCGATCTGTGTGAGGACTGTGAGGAAGCACACTCTGCTTTCCACGCCATTCCCTGGGGCCCCCAGGGAGCCCTCCTCCTCCCTCCTAACCCCTTTTGCAGGAAGCCACCCAGGCAGCCCATGTCACTCGAGGAAACCTGGCCCATCTCCAGCTCCAGGCCTGAGCCCTCGTCGTCTAAGTCAAGTACGGTGTCTCCAGGCCCCTTGTCAGTCACGGTTGTGGAGCTCCACACACACCCACAAAGGACTGTGGCCTGTGCGAAGGTGGGCTGGGGCCAGTCAGGGGGGCAGAGTCTCCACAGGCCACTGCCCCTGGGGATACGGGGTCAGTCGTGAAGAAATGGAGCCCCACAGCCTTGCAGCCGGCCTCCCTGTGGGCTTCCGGAGACGGGAACAAGGCCTATCTTTGTCACTTATGCCCTGAGGAGGTAGGCTTCCAGTTACTTGCAACAAAAACATCCCAAAAGGTTCACCTGGTGAATGCCGTTCCTCTTTTACTATAATCAGCAGTGAGGACTGGCTCTGCCGCCATTGAGCTACTGAGGACTGGGCTTCCTCATCCACAACGTGAGGGTCAATTCTGTGCTTCCTCAGGCCCCACGTTTGTCCCAGGGAATGTCAGACTCTGTGGTTCTTCCCCAGAAAACCGTACCCCTAGTCCCAGCCTTTTGCCACCATTCTCATTCTCCAAGAGTGTGAGGAAAATTCAGGGTACAAGTTATAGACAAGTAGAGGTTGTAAAAGAAGCAGTTGCATTACTCAGTTAAGTGGTTAAAAGAATGAAGCTAACTTCTAGAAGCTTCTAGTCCTTACTTTCCCTTAGTCCCTGCAGTTGCTGTTCTGAGCTGGCTTGTTCTAGTTTCACCCTGAGACTCAGGCACAGTCATTCCCCCTTGTCTCAACTAAAATGCCATCTTTTTCCTTTCTGGAAGTCCCAGACACAATCACATTTGAATTCCTATTGAAAATACATTCAGCTGGAGATGTGATACCAGTCTCTCCGACTCAGAGACCCTCTGTTCTGACCAAAATGTGGCTGTCTCCTCTGTTAGTGGGTTCTGTTCAACATCCTGTATCTTTATAACCTCCCTCTCTTTTCAAAAAGGTCCTTTGCTCATCATCAGTAACCCTAGATATGACCTCTACCATGGCCCCAAAGAAGTTTACCTCCTCCACAAACCCTCTCGATCAGCCATGCACTCGAGAAGATTCACTGCTGGCCTCTGCAGGCTGATGCGCTGTGTAGTCGCTGCAAAGAATAACAAGATAAAGAATGAAGCCTTCACTTAGGGATCGTACAACGTAGCAGGGAGTGCAAATAACTTTAATAGTAGGCAGTCTCTGACTGTGTCGTGGAAGAAATCCAAATAAAATGCTCTAAGAGTTTGGGAAAGAGATAAGATTTTCAGCTGGGGTAAATCTGAACAAAAACTGCTTGGAATACATGGGATTTAAGCTTGGTCTTAGAGAATAGAGAAAATCGTGGCTAGTAGTGATGGATGGTAAAGGGAGGGCATTGGAGACAAAGAGAAGAGGCAGACACAAAACAGAGCAGCAGAAAGGCCAGGCAGGCTCCAGAAGAGGCTGTGTGGCAGGACAGGAAGCAGGTAGACGAAGATCTGTTAGGAAGCCCAGGTGATGGAAGCTGTGATACCAGGTTTAAGAAAACGTTTAGACCCATAGATAGCAGGGAATCCTACTGCTATTTTAGCTGCTATCATTTTAATGTGGCTTTCAGTGCATTTCCCTACCAAGTTTCTACTACTTGGCAGGAAAGTGGTAGGATCCACAAGGGCCTTTCATGTCTTCTCCACCACCTCAGCTCAGCCCAGTGCCCGGCACGGATGAGTTCCCATCCCTGTTTGCTGAATGTATGATTCAATGAACCAGATCTGAACTTTTTGGAAAGTAACCTAGCAGCAGGGGGGTAAATAGATGGAAGTTGTCGGGGGAGAGAGGGTTTGAAGAAACCAGAACTATTTAGGAATTCAGAACCTCTATCCCAGTGAAGCTTGGTAAAGCAGAATGAGATGGGAAGAATGGATCAGAAAGAAATTATAGCAGAAGAACCAATATTCCTCGATCAAGTATAAGAATTAAAAATGAGGGAAAATAAGTTGGCTCCAAGTGCTTGCTCCAGGAGGCAAGGAGCCGGGCTGGGCTGGGTTCGGCTGGAATATTGCCCCTGCAGACTCTGGCCCCAACAGGGCAGGGACTTCACAGTTCTGCTTTTTTATTACTGTTTCCCCAACACCAGGAACATAGGCTGCTGGTCTCTCATCATTTTTTGAGCAAACAAACAAATAAGTGAACATCTTGCATTTAAGATGATGGCAATTCAACCACTCACAAATGTCTGATTTAGTTAGAAATAGGGCACCTGGTGTGTATCCCTGAACGTTTAGATTGTGGAGTCATCTGCACAGGCAGTTGCTGGAGATGCAGGCCTGTGCCCGTCCACAGCTGGGAGGCAAGAGCAGGGAAAGGAGGTGGAGATGCCGGTTGGTGATTACAGGGATCAAAGAGTTCTCAGAGGGAGTGTGACTGAGCAACTGTGTCCAGCAGTCCAGACAACTTAAAGGGAGTGAGGATTAGGACTTGGTCACTGAATTTGGCAAGTTGAAGGTCACTGTGACCTTCACAAAAGTAATTTTAGAATTGTGAGTACTGAAGATCAGTTTCATTATCCCTAGTCAGATATCACAACACACAAATGTGAGCTCAAGGAACACATTTACATTTTCATACAGAAACAGTGTCTCTGTCTCTCTTCAGGGGTTGTGGTCAGCCAAAACACATTCGTTTTGAGGGGAGTATCAGGATTTTTGCCAAAGAGCAGGTGACTACGGAGGGATCTTACTGTGAGACCTTCCGTTTGCATGCATGTTGTGGTGGAGAAAGTGACGGGACGTCCAGTAGAGAGGAGCGCATCCGCCAGGCTCCTCCACACCCGGGTCGCACCAAAGGCAACCCCACCACTGCGGGGCTGCCTCACAGTGGGGTGGGAGGAGCACAGCTTCCGGCCATGCGGGGAAGAGGTGAGTTTCCAAGATGTGTAGGAATTTGGGCCTGATCCAGAGCCATCCCTGGGCTGAGAATCTCTGGGCTGGTGGCAAAGCAGACTGGAACCTCGAGGTTATACTAAAATCAGCCCAGGGTCACCTGATCCTTTAGGCCAGAAAAGACCTGCTGTCCTCCGGCTCCCTGCCAGCTCACACCTGCACGCCCCCATCAGGCCACGTGCTTACAAATCCCCTCCCCCACGCCAACTCAGGAGCATGTTTATCGCAAACATAAATGCCTAAATTGTATTAATGTGCTGGAACATCACCTGTATTAGAAATCTAAGCACAGGGGAAATCAAATTCTTTAAAAGGCAAAAAGAGTCAGAGTTTAGAAGACTGGTGACTTAGCAAGTGTGCCTCTTTGGAGAAGCCTTCCCTTTCTCCTGGTCGCGGAACTCCGCACTCAGGAAAAGCGCGGTAGGTAGGCGGGATTTAAAGCCCGGCACAGGCTTCCTGGCGTCCCGGGCAGTGTCAGTGCGAAGCTCGGGGCGGACGTGGGAAATCAGCGCGGGGCTCCAATGGGGGTGAGCAGATGGATTGGGCAGGATCAGAAATGCTCTGTGCTGGGCACGCCTGCCACGCTAGGACGCTGAACTGAGATTTTCTGTGTTTTTATTTCACTTCTCATTTTATTTATTTATTTCAAAATATTAAGGGGGAACCAATGTTTTTGTCGCATGGACACGCTGCATGATGCCGCAGTCAGGGCTTCAGTGTGTGCGACAGGTGACAGAGCTGCGCAGGAAAGCGCGGGCGGCCTGTCGGTCGCGTGAGACCAGCACTGGTGCCGCGGAGGGCAGTTTCAGAGCGGGCTCCTCGCCTGTGCGCAGCGGACCCGGGCGGCCACGCAAGGCGCAGGGGGCGCGGGGGGCGCGGGGGCGCGGGGAGGGCGCCCGCGGGGCCGGCGGGGCGGCAGGCGGCCGGAGTGCCGCCGAGGCCCTCATAAAAGTGCCATTTGTTGGGAGCCGGGAGGAAGTGGAAGCAGCTTTGGTGCACATGGCCACGTTGCTAAATTAACTGTTAACACAAATAATCAAAGTGCAAGAAGCATTGAGCGGCTGGCGCCAGTGGAGCGCGGGGGCGTCGGCGGGCGACAGGTGGCGTCGGCGGGGCGGGGACGCGCCCGGGGCCTGGCTGGAGGGGCGAGTGGCAGGCGAGCGCCCGCACCCAGGGCAGGGACAGGCGCAGGCGTGGGGGTCGCCGGGGACCCGGGCTCAAGGCAGCGGGAGGGGAGGCCCAGGCAGGGGAGCGCTCGGAGACCCTAGGAAGGGAGAGGTGGGGCGGGAACGAGCGCAGGGACCCAGGCAGGGGCAAGTGGAAACGGAAGGCCGAGCTCCAGCGGGGCAATGCGGGGCAGCGCCCAGAGGTTGAGGCTGTTGTCGCCCCAGGACCAGGGCAGGGAAAGGCCTGCAGGCGGCGCGCGAGGTGGAGTGGTGACGGTGCGGGGACACGCCCAGGGACCGGGAAGGGGCAGGGCGGGGCGTCGTGCGCTGAGGTCTTTCCTTCAGCACAGGTGAGCCCTCTGAAGCTCTTCACAGCCACAGGGCCCTGAAGGTGGCAAGGGCCTCGCTGGCAGTGAGGCAGGTGCGTACCTGAGGAAGAAAAAAGGTCCAAGCGGAGGTGAGGCCATTGGAGCCCCTTACCGCTGAGGCCTGTGGCTGGCTGCGCCTCCCGCATGTGGCTGGGGTGCAGAGACCTTCTGGGGACGCTGCCCTGCGGGAATCCCACCTAGGGAAGCCTTGGGAAACCTGCTTCCTGTGTACACACTCCTTGTTTCTCCCAGCGGAAAGGTCGGAGTATTTCTTAAGCTTGCTGTGGGATCTGTATCGACATCATCATTTTCAATTTACAGATAGAGAAATTAAGTGGATGGACATAAGACTGGCGGGCCCAGGGCTGGGCCTCCTGGCCCTTAGGCCTGCATCCAGGCTGGTGCTCAGCGCAGCTAGGAGCACCCCTGCCCAGCGCCAGACATCCACTTTGCCATAAACTAGGATGGAATAAAACCCCAGTCATAACAAAGTGGAAGAGGAGGCATGTGCTCTGGGGTGCCCCTCCTGGGATCCTGGAATTAGGAGAAGGTACGTCCTAGAGAGCACTGTCTTTTGAGAAAATTCCTAAACACTGATACTCATTCTTGGGTAAGGGATTCTTATTCAGGCATGTTTCTAAGAATCAAAGCAAGGTGGAATCAGAATTAGTCTAGCAAGTAAGTTGCAAAGAAAAAAAAGCAAGAAACAAGCCAGCCAGCAGCACACAAGAGCCTCCATTTTGAGAGACAGCCACCCTGCCGGCGCCACAGCGGCACAGCCTGGCTTCGCTAAGCCAAAGCATCAGCTTCTAAAGACTGAAATAGAAAGTCAAGTTGGGGATCTGGTGTAATTTAGCTTTTATAAGTTTTTAGAAACTGAATTTAACTTTAATTTTACTGCATTTATGTCAAACACATATGTTTATACAGACCCAGCCAATAAAAGACAGAAGAATTTCTCTTTTTGGAAAAGGTATTAAAATCATGATATACTGCATAAGAAAACTGCAACATGCTAGTTAAATTCCCATAGGATGTCTTCATAAGAGGGAAGCTGATGAAATGTATCCTCCACTGCTTTCCTGGGCGGTCAGAACCCTCTGGGGACAGGTGTGGGGGTGAGTGTGTGCTCCCCAGGCTGGCCACCGAGTCCGTGTGATGGGAACCCAAGGCCACATCTGGAGC
This sequence comes from Varecia variegata, assembly GCA_028533085.1. Lineage (NCBI taxonomy): Eukaryota > Metazoa > Chordata > Mammalia > Primates > Lemuridae > Varecia > Varecia variegata. Next base: position 90,230,759 of record CM052438.1, read on the forward strand.
CTGGAGATGGTCCAGAAGTGCCACAAGAATGCATTATCCTTCTGCATTCATTTGCTCAACAAATATTTATTAGGCACCTACCATGTGCCTGGGTCAAGAGCCAGGACCAAGAAGGAAAAGCAGACAGGCAGGATGTCGGCCTCCCAGGCCGGCTGGCCTCCCTGAGGAGCCGCCAGAGAGACAGGAAGTGAGGCACCTTGCAAGTGACTGTAACAGCTTGTGTCTGCTTGCAGAGTCCCAGCTCAGGTGGAAAGAGACAGCGACCTAGATTTCTCACAGTGAGTTGCTGCCAGAAACATCCATAGTTCGGTGTAGGGAGTGCCATCCATGCACCGTCGCTGTGGGAAGCACCTTCCATATTACTGGGTCACTCTACCCAGTCACCCACCAGCCAGGCTCTAGGGCTACCCTCATTTTACAGGTGAGGGTAACAAGGTGGAGAGAAATTATGGACATTCCACAGGTCTCACAGGAATGGGGTAGAGCCTAGCTTCAAAGTCATGTCCGGTCTCCTGGGGTCTTTTAAGGTTATTTTCTTCCCCTCTATGTCCCAGTATATAAAGCAGAAAAAGGACATGCATGACTCGCACCCTTGCTTGGCGCGTGATGGTAGCAGCGCAGCATGTGAATGCACATGGCTCGGGGAGCCCAGGGACAGGTGGGCAACGCCCCACCTTGACAGCCCCCCACTCTGACGAGAGTCTCTGATACTCTCCATAGACAGCTGCTACGACTTGGGGAGTGGGTTCCATGTTCACTATTCAAGAGCGGAAGAGATTTCTAGAGATGGGATTTCAGATGCCGGGAGAGGCAAAAGGGCCTCTTTGCTGCCTGAAAAGTACTTTAATATTCTGCATGATCGCAAGAATGCCCCTGTCTTGAGCAGGATATTGCCACGCAAATCAGACCGATGTGGTGTAGTGGAGGAAGGGGCCACACTCTGGCTGCCAGCCTGTCCGCTGCTGCCTCACCCCACACCTCACCCCCACCCAGCACGCCTACAGGGCTTTCCTCTCTGGGGCTCTCTGAGTCGCTGCAGGTGGGGTGGAGTGTGCTCCCCTGTGCAGAGAGATTCACTAATAAACAAAAGCCAATGTCATCTTCTCTTGCTTCTGAGCACAGTGCCATGTGTCAGGCCCTCCCTGCTGCTGTGCACACTCCCACGCCTCTCCACCCCTGCATCGGGAAGGTCCCTGTCCTGAGCCATCCCCTGCGCTGATCAGCCCAGATGTTCGCTGACTGGCTGCAAGCCCTCCACGTGTGCCTCCATCGTCACGGGACCTGTGGCCTGCCCATTTGCCGTGGGAGCTCCCGCAGCATGGACTGTGGTTTTCTGTGCTCACCTGCAGGCTCACAGTCTCTGAGGAAAAGCAGCATGTCTTCTGCATCTCTGGTAGCACCAAGAAATACCAGTCCAGGACTAGAAACAGCAAACGGTCTCTCTGAGCAAACTCTTAAGGCCAGTAAGACTGCTATGAGCAAACCTTTCACCACGGAGCAGCAGTCTGCGCATGCGGGACGGGTCCAGGTACGGCATGGAAATAATACCTGATCATGTCATTGTAATTAAAAAGTCAGACATAATATTTGAACTTTAAAATGACAAAATTAAGGATAAATTCCTTGGAGGTAAGATCTGTGCCTTATTCACCTGCTTATTCCCCGTAGACACATGCTAGGAACCGTTAAGAATTGAATGAATGCGTGAATAGCAACTTCTAACAGAGGTAAGGAAAAGGAAATGGTAATATAGGTTAAAGCATCAAGTTAATAAACACAAAGCTCATTTCAATATAGTATTATTATGATTAAATGAGACAGTCACAGCAAATCTACACCAAGCTCTATCTTCCCACTCCTGAGAGGCCACGCCAGAGGCTAAGAAGCTGGTGGTGCTCTGCCGCGGACCGTCAGCTGGGCTTCTGCCGTCCTTCCTGCCAGCGCAAGGTGGCCTTTCCGGGAGGTGCATCCCGCCCCACACACAGCTGCGGCTCCCTCCAGGCTTCTATTTCTATTCAAGTGAAAAGTTTGGGGTCAGCTAAATTTGACACCTCTTATGAAATTCCAGAGGTTCAAAACATTACTGGAACTGAAGGCAAAAGGATCTTTTTTTAAAGAACCATGCCCAGGAGGTGGTCATAAGTAATCTTTTGATAACAGAAAGAGAAAAGTGGTGGGAGGTGGAAGGGAAAAAAAAACAACTGAGAGCATCTCACAATTTTTTTTAAGTTCTTACAACAAATATGGTTTCATTGCTGTTTATGTTTCCAATACCTTAGCTACACTTGCAGTATTGGAGAAAATACATAATTTTTCTTAAAAAAGGTTTTTTTCAATATAAAAATGTTTTAATATAAAAAACAGCATAGCAGCCAGAATATGATCTGTTTTAAAGGGGATGTTTTGCTGCTTCCAGATCTGCGACATCTGCAGAATAACCCGATTAGAAAACATCCCAGGAACCCTCACCTGACACAGCTGTTTCTAGGTGCAGCTGGGGGGTGCTGCCTGCCCTCTTCTGAATGTGTCCAGAAGTTTTCTGCAGAACATCCAAGTTTTAGCCCAGTGTGGGGCTTCCAAGGCTTGGTCACTCAGCTACAGGGAGATTCCTTTGAAGCTTGTACAGTTTGGGGAAGAGGAGGAGGGAACAGGGGAGGAGGGGGGAGAGTGGAGCCAGGGCCAGTGTGTCACATGCTGCAGTCACCATATGGATCAAGTGGCATTGCAGCCTGGTGCTGGTGGTTCTTCTTTTCCTATCTAGAGACTGAGGGTTTTCCATTTTGTTTTCCAAAGAAGCCAAACGTATTGCACATTTACCATAACAAGCCCAAGAGAAATAGTATTGCAAACCAAATAAAATTGGAAAATAAAACAAAATTTTAAAAAGTGAAATAAGGAAGGCAGTTAATAAGGCAGTTGGTCACCAGACTTCTGCAATTGAGAAGAAAGATGCCTTTTATCTTATCTTCTCCACGTATTTTTCATTCTAACTTCTTTGCTGGCAAGGCAGTTGCCTTTACCAGGAAGCTGATCTGAACATTACAGCAAAATCCCTCAGCTATTCCAGCCCAGTGTTGTTTAAAACGAGATGTCTAAAAATGCTGTAGCACTTGAGATTTCTCCAGTCTCAGCCATGGTTTGTATTATTATTATCCTTTTTTTTTTTTTGGCCAGAATTCCACTACTAAAATCACTTAAGACTCCAAAAGAGTTCAGACACTAGAGTACTTGAAATGTAATTTATTTCAACTTTTCTCTGCACAATAGATAAGAATCAAACACCTCTGTCTTCAGACGTGCAGAACACCTCTGTTACCACGGCCTCCAGGACAGCACACCCATTTCTTTCCATTTGTTGTCTAACTTAAACAAAAACTCGGGGAAATTTCTGTAAGGTCATACATTTTCCAAGAGATTTCAACAAGATTTTTTTTAAAGTTACATGCTTTTGCAGATTTGGCAACCACAAACAAACAGGAACAAAACAAAATGTTCAAAACCAATGGCCTTTTCCTTGCAAATTATTTCTCTCACTTAAAAAATTGTTAGTAAACCTTGACTTGTTGTATGTACAAATAAAGTGAGCATACATCCCAGCTGGGTGACGATCTTCTCTCCCCAGTGAGCACGGCTCTTGTCCCACTGCCCCGATGCCATCTGCGCTGTGCTACGCTGTCGCGGCCGACCAGGAAGCAGCGAGGCTGTTGTCCCGAATGCGTGGACCCCAGCAAAGGAGCATTTGCAGGGCTCTGCTGCACATCACACCCTGTTGTTGCTGATGTTTTACTCTTATTGTTGTCGTTCTTTCTTTTACCCTTTATTTGGTGGTAGGAAGTGGATGTTAAGGATAGGGACAAAAACCAGACAGGATGCTTGGAGCTGGCCATCTTCCCTTTGTTCTGGTCGGCCGCCTGGCCTGCATGGCGTGTCCTCACACACCATACACGGGCGTCTGCGGTGGAGACAGCCAGGCTGGATTTTAATCTCCTAAGCACAGAGCAGATTTCGTTCTTCAGCTGCAGATAAAGTGAATCAAAAGATGAAGTGTTAAATGAATTTCACCCTGTATGTGTTTTTGCACTGGAACTTTCTTGACTCTCCTTGTGCCCTTGTTCTGTCCCTCCTTTCCTGTAACAGCCCTTGCCTTCTAATCTCACAAGCCGGGTCCCCCCACCCCCGGAGCCCAGTGGAGGTCTGTGGCACGCCCGCTCCCGCACCCCGTCCACCCCACACCACATGCTCATCAGGAATACAGAAAATGGCAAAAGTAAAACACGGTCAAATTTGCCTCTTTGCCAGTTAACCGAGAAACCTCGCTTGCCTCCTTTTGGGAACATTTATTGTCAGCCAATAGAGAGAAACAAATATTTTGAATAAGCAGGGAGAAAGCCTAACAGTATTTCCTTGAAAGTCACTGCCACACACAGCTACATGCGTTGCTTTTTTCCTTGCCAAAATATCCATGCCAATGGTTTCTAGAAGAGGTTTGAATCCTCATGTTTTATGTCTACATGTAGGAGGTGAGTCGCATTTGTGAGTTCTTTGTTTTTATAATTGATTAAGGGGGAAGCTTACCTACATCCTGCCCCCATCCGCACACTCTCTCCAGCATCTGTGGAACTGGATGCATGACTGAATTTTATATCACCTCATCTTTAGACCTTGATCAACTCCTTCATCTCCTTGAGTTTCTTATTCAATAAAATACGGAGTTCAGGCTATTTATGGCTATGGCCCATTGTGGTTCTAAAATGCCATTCTCCCCAAATTTTAAATCGGTCTCACTATGGGGACCAAAGTGCTGCAAACATGTAGAAAGTGACAAGTCCGGAGGGTGCGGGGAAACGCCTCCCTGGACCGTCCTCCGGAGGAGAGTGGAGAATGAACACCCACTGGAATTTAAATGAGTGAGAAACAAACCTCTGTCATTTTTTAGCCTTTATGCATTTGAGAGTTTATTTGTTACGATAGCTAGTGTTAACGAGCATATTTCTGGACTTCAGCTTTCCCACTGCAAAGAATGAGAATAATAAGTAGCATCTAGGAGTGGTTTTGTGAGGCCTAACTCAAATGATGTTCATGGAAGAGCCAAGCTGTCCCTGCAAGAGTGGGCCTGATCTCTCTGCTCATGCCCTGCGCCCGGCTGCGGAGGGAGACGCCGCGAGACCTCTGTGTGCAGGTGGCCGTGCGTGAGGCGGCAGCCCCAGCCCGCAGCAGTGCTGTCCTGAGGAGCAGCTCGCAAGCCTGCCTCTCCCAGAGGGGGCTGTGCGGGTAACAGTTTCCTCATGCGAGGGCACAGGCTGGGGGTTTGGAGGGACAGCTCATCCCTCCGTGCACTTCGGGAGGCTGAATTCCCCTGCGCTCACGTCCCGTTCCCGGCGCTTCTCCTCGCGCTGAGGCCGCCAGCCGCCCTTCACCACCAGGACCTCGCAGTGCTGGGGAATCAAGGGCCCCCCTCAAGCGGTACCCCGAGAAGATTGTGCACCTCAAGATTTAAGCTTCCTTGTGTCCACCACAGAGGTGCCTCCCGATGGGTTGGGGCACACCTTCGCTATTCCTCGGGGCACAGAGCACCCGGGACGTCTGGCCCCAGTGCTGCCAGAGCAGCCTGCTCACTCCGCAGCGCCTTCACCCGGCCCGCAGAGCTGCGGGAGGCCGCCCTAGGCTGACGGCAGCAGATCCGTGGTGTGGCTGTAAGCCTAGACAACAGGACACCAGGTCAGACCGCAGAGCGGCAGACAGGCAGACAGCAAACAGGAGACAGGACGACCGTCACCACCGCCACGGCGCAGGTGGTGTCGGAGGCCCCGACTGAAAGCAGCAGCAGACATCCCGCTCGGGAAAACACGGCGAGCTCGGTCCCTGCGCCGGAGAAGCGAGGCTCGAGTGCAGCTCACGCTGAAGCTCGGTAAACTCGGAAGGCGGAGAAGCAGCACCTCTTCCCTGGTGCTGATGATGACACAGCAGCTTAAACACACGTGGGCCTTTCTTTTTCTTACGTGTTCATCTTGATGGCCTCCAAAATTTCCTTGACTTCACACCATGTCACTGATACTCTCATGCTCTTCCTATCACTTTTCTTGGAGATTTACTCAAAACTGTAACTTAATGAATTTTCCCAATCCTAAGTGAAAAGGAACTTACAGTCTCTGAGATCTGTGTCATTTTTTTCTAAGAATACCTCGGAAAGCTCAGAAGTTTGCATCGCTCGGCAGTAGGCGAGCTCTTTCAGGGCCTGCCGTGCTGCGGGCGCCAGGGCCTTGGCTGCAGGAGGCAGCGCCAGAGCCGGATCTGCTGCCGTCAGCCCGGGGGCGGCCTCCTGCGGCTCTGCGGCCGGGTGAAGGCGCTGCGGAGTGAGCAGGCTGCTCTAGCAGCACTGGAGCCAGGCCTTCCGGGTGCTCTGTCCCCCGAGGAAGAGCGAAGGTATCCCCCAACCCATCGGGAGGCACCTCTGTGGAAGACACAAGGAAGCTTAAATCTTTGGGCACACAGTCTTCTTGGGGTACCTCTTGTGCGGGGGTGGGGGGGGGGTTCTTGATTTCTCAGCACTGCGAGCTCCTGGGGGTGAAGGGCACCCACCTGCCTGAGGGTGGGCCTGCCGCTCTCTCACAGAAACCTCAGTGTCCCTCCCCTCCGTCCTGGGCCTAGAAAGTGTGAAACAGTGGTGAGCCGCGGCTGCCCAGTGGAGCAGGGCCTGTCTTCCCTGGTGCAACCCAGCTGCTGTCTGTGCTGCCCCCGGCCCCCTCTGAGCCCTCTGCTGTTCTGCTCTGACAGGGCTTTGCACCTGCACGGGCCAGCGTTTCTCCTCTCCCGACTCATCCGGCCAGCCTTCGTGCACAGCCTCCCTGCCTGGCCAGGCTTCCTTCCCGCAATTGCCCAGCCAGGCGCTTCCCACTGGGTGAGGTCAACGGGCGCCTCCCCTCCCGCCCTGAAAACCCTGCAGGCCGGGTGCCTCCGCCCTCTGGCGACCAGTGGCCCTGTCTGCTGCCCCATCCTTCCTTTAGTCTTCCCTTAAAATCATCCTCTCCCCGGGAACACCCCTTACTGTGTTGTCACACTTCTGTCTTCTCTATCAGTGCTGCTCAGCCTTCTTTTCTGAAGACTCCTTTGAGACTCTGACCAAAGTCTGGATCTGACCCCAGAGAAATGGCCCCGGGGGAAGCTGGAGTCCTGGCACAGGTGGGTGCCTTTGCCCGCAGCGAGGGGCCCTGCATGGGTGCTCTGTGCGCGGGCCACTCCCGCCAACCTTTATCCTCGGCCCAGAGCTGGGGACGAACCTCCAGAAGAACTAAGACACAGGGCGGGGGGAGGGAAGGGGATTAGGACTGTAATTCAATCCAAGATTTGAGGCTTGGCAAGGGTGCCTACCAGGTTTCATGAAAAGCAGTTAAGCAGAACCCCGCGTCCCGGCTCCAGCTTTATTGCCCGTTTCCTCCCTTTGCCGGCACTAGCTCCCATCCCTACACTGTTCCGGGGCCACCACAGGGCCCCTGCTGGCACCTGTGAGGCCACGGGGCAGCCGGCCAGGCACATGTGGCCCCCAGGGCCTCGCAGGCACCAATGTTTGGTATAATCAGAAATACGCAGCGGTAATTTAATAGTTCCCACCAAGCACAGACAAGGAGTCTAGCAGTTCCTCCCCACACTTAACCCTTGGTGGGGAGAGAAGGCGACAGAGAGAGGAAGAAAACCCCTTGCCGTTGCCTCCCTGGGACTTCTACTTTCCGTCTTTGTGCTCTGATGGGAGGCAGAAAGATGTGAGCTTTGGAAGCTTGCAGGGAGCAGGAGTTTCAATTAAAATGCCTTCCCCAGTTCTGGCAGGGTGGGGGAGTGGGCAGCGAGGACCCCTCCCTCGGGGGAGGCCCATCCTGCTGAGAGGACCGTCTCTTCGGCGCCGAACACGGCGTCCCCACGGCACTGCAGACAAGGCACTTGCACGTTCACGAAGCCTTCGAGTCCAGACGGTGCGGGAGCGAGGCGACTGGCTTACTGGGGTCTGAGGCCGCATCTCCACCCCGAGAGAGAGAGAGAGAGAGAGAGAGAGAGAGAGCAACTCCCTGTCCTGAGCTCTGTGGCTCAGCCCTGTCCCTCTGGGGTGCAGATGTCAGCATCACTGCGCAGGACTGCTGGCCGCAGGGCGGGGCTGTCTCCCTCAGCCAGGAGCATTCTAACCTGCAAGGGGAGTTCTGTAACTAGGAAAGCGACAGAATTGGGAGCATGAGCTTTGGTTAGTTAGAAGCTTTGATTTCAAATCCAAATAAGTTTCCCTAAGGTTTCTGAATAGCAACCCACCATCTTCCACACTTGCGTATCTGTGAAGACCAGCGGCGACAGCGCTCACCTGTCTGGGGCGTATCTTCTGCTCCTACAGATTCACATACATCTGAGGCCACAGATGTTCAAGCCTCTGCCGGGCACGCCACAGAGCCCTGTTCATGCGCGTGTCCACACACACGTGTCTCGGTGAACATCACACACTCACAGTGCACCTACGATCACACTCTGTGAAATAAGATCCCCAAACTTGACTTCACCTTCAAAGCACTGAAGGAGTTTTGAGGAGATTCTCTGATCTACTGAATGCAGTGTGGAGCCTGAGAACTTTTTATTGTTAAAAGCTCCCAGATTACACTGACATGTATCCAGGAACCGCTGGCAGAATGTGTTCTGCTGTTTGAGCCACCCCTTGGTAAGATTGCCCCCCGAGCAGTGCCCATGCAGAGGGGCCTGCGTCCAGCCCCAGGCGCACAGCGTTGCTTACGACTCTTACAAGCAGTGAGACCGACAGATGTCGGTGGACCTCGCAGGGATTCACGTTCCTGATCTGAAAACAGACGACAACAGTATCTGTGTTGCAGAGTTTTTGCGAACATGGAGAACTTAATGTTTGGGAGCCATCTGGAGCAGGAAGTGGTGTCGGTTTTGCGTGCGGAGGGGGTGGGAATGGGGTGGGGCAGACCGAAGCGTGGCTGAGGGCCCCGCAGCGCCAGGGCAGAGCAGCCGGGAAGGCTCTGCAGAGAGAGCCGGGATGGGCTTGGCGGAGCAGGGCTGCAGTTCACATGGGAAGACAACCCTTAGCGATGGCTTGCAGGGGGGATGGGCAGACTGTCCCAGATGATGGCAAGTGTAGAGTTATGTGTTTATGTATGAATTAGCTGCAGACTCAGTGACAATTCTAACTGATAGCAATTCCTTTCAAACAATATTTTCAACCTTCCCAACAGGCCTCTGTGGCTAAGTAAAAGGCATGTGCATCCTTCAGGTGGGACAGGGCTCCTCCAGGGTCTCACACCCTAAACCTATGCATGGCCTAAGTGCACAAGGCTGCACAGAGGAAACACAGGTGAGATGCCCCTGCAGACTCCGACTGTACCTGTCACGTCTGCTCCCTCCACCCGCAGACCGACGGCCTGCGGTCTGGATCTGGCCAGGAGGGGGGTCCTCGACTCCAGACCGAGGGGCCTGCGTGCCGACCCACCTCCACTGTCTTTCTGACAGAGGATAGTCCTTTATCAGATATAAAACAGTTAATGTATATGTTCATAGGATACATAAAGGGGTGTGGTATTTATTTGCTAATTTACATATTTGATCACAGGCACCGTCCTGTGGGAAACACGTGTCATCCTGCGTGGTGGGAGAGACCAGTGTCCCCTTGCTCTCAGGAGCAGCGTCTTGCTGTGAAGCGTGTCTTCAGTGGCAGCACTGGGCATCCTGTCCCAGCTAAGAGCAACCTCCCAGTGAGCTGCAGGAACTAGAACAATCATGACAAGGGAATGTGCCGGGCCAGACCGATCTGGGGCCTACGTTTTCTTCCTCTAATTTCTTTGACAATAAGTATTGTGTGAGAAAAACTATGACCCAAAGTGAGCCGTCTGTCTTCAGTTTCTTTTTGGGTGTGTTGTTGCCACCCGCAGTCACCAGCCTGACCCTGAGATCAGCAACGCTGCACACCGACAGGGCCCTGGCTAGAGCAGAGCAAGCCGGGGCCTCCATGTTTGCTTCTCTGGGCTCCTTAGAAAGTTGCGGCTGGGCTGTCCCCCCTCCCAGGTTCCTAGCAGATGCAGGTGCAGGTTGTCTGGGGTGGCCCTGGCGGGGGTGCTGGCTTTGCTGGGCCCCACCAGGATGTAGAGGTGCGGCTGGACGCGGGGAGCGGCACCTGCTCCCATCCCGTGTCCTGTGCTCTTACCACCCCTTCCACAGCGGGCTTCCCCACACGGCTGGCACAGCCACCCCTCCCGGCCACCTGGACACTCAGCAAGCATTGCTCTCCATGGGCGGCTTTAGGCTCACGCCTCTAACTCCAGCCCAAGCATCCAAGAGTTCCCCCGAAATGCAATGCTGGACCTCGCCAACCTTGCCATCTAGCCTCACTTTATTGGCCTGTGTCCTCTTTTTCCATGAAGATTTGCCCTTCGAAGAGTGGGAGGAGAGGCCAAACTGTGCGTGGCCTCAGACTGATGGTGGCCCCGAGTCACAGGACCAGGGGACAGACATTCCCCAGCAACTCCCAGGGGCCTAGAGCAGACCAGAAAGGCAGGGCCCTGAGGCAAGACCAGGACATCTGTCTGGGTGACTGCAGTCACCAACTCCTCCCTTCCTCCCTCCTCAGAGACCTCTCCCCTTCCCTCTCCTGTCTCCAGGGGCTTCCTGCTTCCTAACTCCTTTCTAAATGGAGGCAACATATTTATCCTAGAACCCGACCCCTCTCAAGCCAGCATGGTAACTCTCCAGGCATTTGCGTTTTCAGATTTTTATCTCCCATCCTTAAATGGAAGCTTTATGTCTTGTTAAAGGAATGTCTGGTTTGAGGGGAGGATTTTTGGATAAATCTACTTGCACCTCAAATCACATCAGAGCTTCTGTGCGCCTGGATCTGAGAGCCCAGGGTGCTGGTGGGCTCCTCCCAGCCCCCCGGGGACTCTCCCACCCGCCAGCGCCCTGTGGGCTGCAGCACAGGCCCCCACTCTCCCCACAGCGCTGACCTGGGGCCAGGCCTCAGGGGCCGCCTGGGGAGGAGGGCAAGAACGTGGGGGCTCTCCGCGCACGAGGCAGGTGTAGAGGGCCCAGAGCAGGCTGGGCGGGCCGGGAAGGCCCAGCCCGCAGCGCAGAGACAGGGGCTCGGCTTTCCACCCGGTGTGTGCACAGGTGAGCCCCGCACTGGCCCGAGAAGGCAGGCTGGCACCAGGTCCGAGTGCTAGCAGCCTGACAAAATAAGGGAAACATCTGGAAGATGACTTGTCTGTGAAAGCCGTTCTGATTGTAGCCATGTTGGTTAACTGCTGATCACTTATGCCTGATTACCACACCGCACGATAACGACCGCACACCTCGTGAAATGTGTGTCAGATTAACTAAGTCTTTGATTACAGCAGCAAAGCCAACGAATGTATGACCACTTGGTCTTTATAATTAGTTTCTTCTGTGGCGCCATCTACTCAGGCAGCATGGTTTTATGCATGTGTCCTGAAACAAGTGAAATAAAATGAATAGGATGAAATAAAATAAAATAGGAAAACAGCCACACAGGCCTGCTCGGAAGGCTCACATGACCGGCCGCTGCCCGGCCTGCCTCCCAGAGGGACCACGTCCGGGCAGTGGGGCTGTAGCCCTGTCCTGCTCTCGCCTTCTCCAGTCCCAGCACACCACACGCTGTAGCACGTGGTGGATGATTAACGAGGGAACCCCAAAAGGATGAGTGGAAGTGAAGGTAGAATCAGCGTGAGCAAGGCTTTGGCAGCATGAGGACACGGAACTGGCCCTGGGCCCAGCACTGGTTCTTAGGACTTTTTCCACATCACTCGCCTGTTGGGGCCTCTGTTTTTCTCTTGGGAAAATGGAAATTTAATCACCTCACAGAGGTTATGGGAGGATTAAATAAGTTTAAAAAAAAAAAAAACTCTGTAAATGCTAATGCTAAAGAGATTGCATGCTTTCCCCTCAGGCCACTTAACGTCCACTTGAATGGGAGTTTTTTAATTGCAGGGTACTGTGGTTTGAATGTATCCCACCCAGAATTCATGTTGAAGCTTAGTCCCCATGGTGGTGGCAGTGAGAAGTGGGGCCTTCGAGGCAGCGGTTAAGTCACAAAGATTCTACCTTCATGAATGGGACTAGTGTCCTCACAAAAGAGGCTGCACAGAGAGTTGGCCTCTTGCTCTCCTGCCCTTCCACCACGTGAGGAGGTGGCAACACGCGCCATCTTGGAAGCAGAACCCAGCCCTCACCAGACACTAATGCCAGCACCTTGTTCATGGACTTCCCAGCCTCCAAACTGTGACAATTACATTTCTGTTGTTTATAATTACCCAGTCTAAGGTGCTTTGTTATAGCAGCACAAACAGACTAAGACATAGGATATACAGTGAGTATCTTAGAGCCTCCCCTCTTATGGACAGCCATGCTAAGTATGGGATGGAATCCACAACTGGGCCTTGTATTTCAGAGAGATCTATTAACATTTTCAGATTTTTCTTTCCAACTCAGTAAACCCCTAAGAAGAGAACTATGAGCTTGTCCTATACGGGATATAGCAGCATTCATGCTTTCAGGCTGGTTCCAAGTTTCTTTAGAGCAAAGTTAAGTGACAGCCTGAATGTAGCCTTCATGGCATCCACCCTTCTAAGCCAGCCCAGCATCTGGGCCTCTGCATGGTGCACTGAGAGAACCCTCTTTGGATCTGACAGGCCGGCACACCAGAGCAAGCAGAGCCACTGCTCTGTGAAGGAACCCTAAGCACTATGTCATCTTTTCTGGCCTTGGTTTCCCCTTCTGCAATTCTTTATTTTAAATATAATCTACCTTCAAGGTGAGTGCTATGGACTGAATTGTATCCCCCCAAAATTCATATGTTGAAGCCCTATTTGAAGACAGGGCTTTTAGGAGGAGGTATTTAAGGCTAAATGAGATCTTCAAGGGGAGTCCTAATTGTATAAAATTGGTAACCTTCTAAGAAGAGAGAGACCAGAGCTCTTACTCTTTCTCTGCCAAGTAAGGACATAGCAAGAAGGTGGCCATCCACAAGCCAGGAAGGGGCTCCCCTAAGACACCAAATATGTCAGCATCTTGATCTTGGTTGGACTTCCAAGCCTCTAGCACGCTGAGAAATAAATTTCTGTGGTGTCAATCACCCAGCCCGTGGTATTTTGTTACAGCAGCCAGAGCTGACTGAGACAGTGAAGATGAAGCCAGAACTTCAGGCAAAGTTCCCGCCTTCAGCAGGTTCTCACAAAAGTCAGCTCCATTTCACAAGCACAGTGCTGTGAGCACGATTAACTTTCCTTTGGTAAATTAGGGTCCTGCAATGTTCAGAATCATTGTTCTGAATAAGAAACCTCTATCCACAGTTATATGAAAGAAACTATAGAAGGTGTTGGAAACACTGGTGATTAGACACCTCTTGAAAAGCAAATTTCTCTTTCTCCCTTTTTCCAGTCAAATCTCATTCTACTTTTCTGCTATTTGATATTTTAATGTAGTGAATGGTAGAGAAAGAGGCTGTGGCTCCACTAAGTCAAGTATTTGTTTCAATCAGAATAAAAGCTGCATCCTTTGCAAGCAAGGATCCCCTGGGCAGATGAGCAGCTACCGTCCTCCAGTCATCCCCTGATGCACTTATTGCTGAAATAGTGGCATTCTGCTTCTCCAAGGGCTGCCTGGAAGCCACAGTGTGAAATGATCAGTTTGTGCTTTGTCTACCCTCAGCCAGCTCTGAGCTGCTGCCCAACCCAGGCACCCCGCCTTCCCCAAGCCCCCTATCCCCGTCCCTCTGGCCACCAGTCTTCTGAAAGGGACATGGGTGGACTGACCTTCATTGAGGACTAAGTCACCGACCATCCTGAAGGAGTGTGGTACTTCCCTCTGGGAAGATTCCACTCCCACAAGTGATACATTCATAAGAACAATAAAGGGCCTTCCAATTACACATTTCAGTCCCCAGCCCCCAGTGGGGGTAGCTGTAACACAGCAGGGGGTGCTCAGAGGTAAGCGCCCACCTGTGGGGTCCTGGGCCTGCCCTTTCCACCACCCTCTCCCCATTGACACCCCAGAGAGTCCCTCAGCATTTTGAAGAGGTGATAACAAAGGGGTTGAGTAGAGAAGGCTTCCAAATCCCTCTGCCACAGATGGGGTACTGTCCCATTTCCCAAAATGCAAGGATGCCATAGAAGAGCTGGCAGTGTCCTGAGTCAGGGGCAGGCCCAGGGGTGAGGTGCAGCCTCCTCGTTTCCAGGACCGAGCTCTGTTTGGACCCCATGTGGCAGACAGTTCCTAAATGAGGCAAAGGAAGACACGCCTGCTTTACTGAATTATTCACGCCAAGCCTCAGGTCAGTCTCATGGACAGCAGAAGTCAGCAGTTGCTTTTGAGAACCCTGAGGGAAGGGCCCGTGCCACTGACCTGCCCAATCCCAGACATGCTGCCATTCCGAGATTAATACTGAGATCAAAAGTTCTCTTTTGATAACGCAGCTGAGCATCCACTGTCTTTGGCCCTTGCTCTGGAGTGTGTCTCTGCCCTTGGGCTCAGTGGCCTGACATGCCGTGAGGGAAGTTCGATTTGAGCAGAGGGAGATGCGTCAGATAGTGTCCAGTACCCAGAGGGCAGGCCTGGGTGCAGGGATATGCAGGGCCCATAAAACACTAAGGCACAAAGTGGCCAGGACCACAGAGGGGATCAGGCACCAGGCTACAGGGCAGAGGGCAGGGGAGAATTTGGAGAGCGTCCGCCCTGCACACGTGTTCTGTGAGAGCAGGGCCTCCTGGCCGCGTGGGGGCAAAGCATCTACTCACGGCGGGGCAGCAAACCATTAGCTGCATAGCTTTAACTTTCAAAGAAGCACATTTCTTTATCTCTTTGATATATTAACCAATGCCTCCACAAAAGATATTTAAAACAAAAATTGCCATTTTTTTCGGAAACCCAAACCAGGCTAATGCTTCTGTAAATAACACAAAGAAACATCATTTAATAGGTGGTATTAACTACGACATGGCTTGGCATTCCAAAAGTAAATATTTGTTTATAAAGAAAAGAGTGGGATTGATTAAACCAGTTTTTCGGGCCAGTGCAGAAAAGTAAAAATCTGATTTATTTTTTCCGCTGTTCTGTTCCATTAAAATGAAATCGTGCAGAAAGCAACATTTCCGTATGTGTGCATGTTTTCAAAAGGTGGGGAAACTACGTGAACAATGATCAAAATATGATGCCCACTGAAGCGATTCAATGTGTGTGGCATAGACGCTGAGGTTTCCTTCAAGGGCCCCCTACGGTCTCCACAGGCCGTGCTGTACCGGAGCCTGCCCCGGCCGCTTGCGAGGGCTGACTGTGCGCACCTTTCACAACACCTCAGTCATCATGTCGGGGGCTCAAAATCAACCGTGGTGGAATATTTCCATCACAGAAACCAGTAAACCTCACAAGTCAGGGCTTATGTTCCCCAGGGACCCGACTGTCACACAGTCACCAGCACACCGCCGGAGAAAGCCGTCGCAGTGCAGAAACAGGCAGACCAAAGCCCTCCGCCTCTCCTAATATGGCCCAAGCTAAGAATGGTTTTTGTGCTTTTAAATGGAAGAACTACCCTTGATCACTGTTATCAAACATTGAGTGTCTTTAGAAATTAGCTTTTGCTGCAGATTTGATTGTATTTCTTAATGAATTCAACCTAAAATGACAAGGCAGAACAGCACTTATACACAGCACTTATAATGTTATAAAGTCATTATGCTTAATACACTTTCTGTGTTGTTAAAATTTAAAACAAGAAACGAGCTCTCCATTCCCACACAAATATGCAGTGGAGATACACACACACACAAATTTAACACAAACTACAATCGAAGCAGCAATTCTTGCATATTATTGCAAGTGTATAGAAATTTTTTATATTTAAAAATCCATTAAAGCTTTCTGGATCTGGAACAAGATGGTATATACCCATTTTTCCCTATGTATCTCCTCTAAATACAGTTAAATAACCCTGGAAATTATAAAAGAAACAATGATAAAAAGAACTCTAAAGCCTGGAAAGAAGGATGTGGACTAATTAGGGATTTCAAGACTTAAGGAAAAACAATGTGGTTCCCTAGGTTTTCTTTTTTTTTTTTATTTTTTTATTTTTTTTTATTTCAGCATATTATGGGGGTACAAATGTTTAGGTTACGTATATTGCCCTTGCCCTCCCCTCCTGCCCGCCCCCCCCCCACCGTGTCAGAGCTGGTTCCCTAGGTCTTCTAAGGGGCCAGAGAGGCTTGCAGCTCAGAACCATCAGCAGGCACAGACAAAAAAGCTTTTCTAGCCCTGCTCTTTCCAGGAGAAGCCCCAGCATCTGCTCTGCAGCCAGGGAGCCAGCAGGCAGGCCGTTCCACCTGCAGGGCCACCATCAGCAGCTCCACCACCCTGACCTCCACCCAGATGGGTGAGGAGAGCCAGGCCCAGCAGCTTCTGAGCCTCTGCTTCCTAGTGACAGAAGGTGAGCCAGCCCTGAGAAGTGCCCTCTACCTCTCCATGCAATACCAACAGAGATTGAAAGAAGGCCCCAGAAGGGCCAGAAGAATGAAGCAGACCAGAAGAATATTGAAAGTGTTCTGAAAACTAAACTGACAGGGAACCAGAGCCACCAAAAGAAGGCCAGAACATGCATGCTAATCCTAAACATGGCGACTGCCTGCTAAAACAGAAGATTTAAGCAGGATGAGAGTCTTCTGACATAAGAAACAAAATGTCCAGGATACAACCAAAAATCACTCATCATACCAAGAGCCAGTAGAACCATAATTTCAATGAGAAAAAACAATTAACTGTTGCAAATAGAGAAGTGATTCAGAAGTTGGAATTATCGGACAAGGATTTTAAACCAACCATCATAAAAATGCTTCAACCATCAATTACAAATTCTCTTGAAACAAATACATAAATCAAAAATCTCAGCAAAGAAAAGAAGTTATAAAAAAGAACCAAATGGGAACTACAGAAGTGAAAAATACAATAACCAAAAATTTAAAAACTACTTGATGAATTTAATAGTAGAGTGGCAATGACGGATGATATACCCGGTGAACTTAAAGGCAGATCAAGAGAATTTATTCAATCTGAACAACTGAGAGAAAATAGGCTTTAAAATAAACATAATCTTAGGAATCTATGGAATAATAACAAAAGAACTAACATTCATATTATTGAAGTCTCAAAGGAAACGACAAAGGAGTATGAGACTAAAAAACTTCCCAAATTTAGGAATACATGAGCCTACAGATTTAAGAAGCCGAGAAAAACATAAATATAATAAACCCAAATAAATCTACACAAAGGCACATCTTAAATTGAATTTCTGAAAATTAAAGACTAATCTTAAAAACAGTCAAGGAGCAATGACATATCACCTATAAAAGAATAATAATTTATAGGACAGCAGATTTCTCCTCTGAGACTGTGGAAGCCAGGAAGACATGACACAGCAATTTTAAAGTGCTAAAAGAAAAGAACTGTCAACTGTGAATTCCATATCTGAGTAAACTATCCTTTTTTTTTTTTTTTTGAGACAGAGTCTCGCTTTGTTGCCCAGGCTAGAGTGAGTGCTGTGGCGTCAGCCTAACTCACAGCAACCTCAAACTCCTGGGCTTAAGTGATCCTACTGCCTCAGCCTCCCAGGTAGCTGGGACTACAGGCATGCGCCACCATGCCCGGCTAATTTTTTCTGTATATATTTTAGTTGGCCAGGTAATTTCTTTCTATTTTTTAATAGAGACGGGGTCTCGCTCTTACTCAGGCTGGCTGAGTAAACTATCCTTGATGAATGAAGAGGAAATAAATTCTCAGGTAAAGGAAAACTAAGATTAATTCTTCCTAGCAAAGACTGACTAAATGAAACTCTCCAAACAGAAAGAAAATAATAACAAAAGAGGGCTGGTAATTTAGGAAACAAAAAGAACAGTGGAAAGGGTAAAAATAGAAGTAAACATAATAGACTATCTCTTAGTGAGTTATGTTGAGCATATTTTATGGTTGAAGCAAAATTATAACACCATTTGATGTGGTGTTCCATGTATGTGGGGGAAATACTTAAGACAATTACATATAAAAACTTAAGTCTACCCATTATTCAAAGTAATAAAATGTCAACACCAGCAAGCTGTGATAAGTTATGTATTCATATAGTAACACAGAGAACAAAAAAGAAAACTGTACAAAGTGCTATACTCAAAATCGATATAAAGATATCAAAGTGGAATTCCAAAAAAATGTTCAAGTAACACATAGAAAAGCAAGAGATAAAAAGAAAAAATGGGAAACAGAAAACAAACAGAAAAGAAATAAAAGTCCATACCTAAACCCTACCATATCAATAATTACTTTAAATGTAAGTGCTGTAAATATACCAATAAACACACACAGTTTGGCACAATGGATCAAAAAAAGACATAACACAAACATAGCCTGTCTAAAAAGAAATCACATAAAGCATAACAACATAGGTAAGTTTAAAGTAAAAAGATAAAAAAGATACAATATCAGACATGAATTTTTAAAAAGCTAATATATAAAGTAGATTTCAGAGAAAAGAACATTAACAAAGTAAAAAAAAGGATGTTACATCAATCCACCAAGAATCTGTAGCAATCCTAAATCTGTGTGCACCAAACACCAGAGCTTTAGTTATGAGAGCTGGAAGGAGACATGAAAAAATTATAGCTGAGGACCTCAACACATCACTCTCAGTAATTGGTAGAACTGTTAGACAGAAAACCAACAAGGTTATAAAGGGACTCAACAACACCAACTACCAGCTGGATCTAATTGACACTCACAGAACATCCCCCAAGAATAACAAAACACACATTCTATTAAGGTGCCCACACAACATTCATTAAGAATGTTGGGTCATAAAATAAATCTCACCAAATTTAAAATAATTAAATTATACAGAATGTACTTTGTGACCACAATAAAATCAGACTAGAAACAAATAACAGAAAGATAAAAAGAAAATTTTCAAACACTTTGAAATTAAATAACACAATTTTAAATAATCCATGAGTCAAAGGAGTCCATAGGAAATTTTTAAAAATAATTACATCTGAATGAAAATGAAAAGACAACATATGAAAATTTTTAGGATTCAGCTAAAGCAGTGATGAGAGGGAAATTTATAGTATCAAATTCTTCTAATGAATAGGAGAAAATATCTCAAAAATCTAAGTTTCAATCTCATGAAATGTGAAAAAGCAAAGCAAAATAAACCAAAAACAAGCAAAAGGAGGGAAATAATAAAGATAAGACCAAAGTCAATGAAATCAAAAGCAGAAAACAATAGAGAAAATTAATGGAAAAAGTTGGTTTGGGGAAAAAAATCAGTGATACTGACAAGCCTCAAAGCAAAGTTGATAAAAACAAAAAGAGAAGACACAAATCACCAATATCAAGAAGAAAACAGTTGAAATTACAAAAGATTCTTCAGAATAACTAAGGAATACTGCTAACAACTTTATACTTAAAAGTTAAATAACTTAGAATAAATGACCAATTCCTGGAAATTTCAAACTACCGAAACTCAGCCAAGATAAACTAAATAACTCAACTAGTTAATTTAAATTAACAATTATTAAATTGAATGTATAATTCCAAAGTTCCCAAAAAATAAATTTCCATGCCCAGATTATTTAGAAAACTTAACAACAATTTTATATAAACTCTTCCAGAAAATAGAAGAGGAGGGAATATTTCTGAAATCGTACCATGAACAACTCTACACACATGAATTTAACCACATAGATAGAATGTACCAATCTCTTGAAGAGTACAAACTACCATAATTCACCCAGTATGAAACAGATAATTTTATTATCTCTATATTTAGGGTTTTGAATTTATAATTTTAAAACCTTTCAAAATAGACATTTCTCAGTAGATGGCTTCCCTGGAGAATTATATCAAATATTCAAAGAAAAATTAACACCAGTATACATAATCACTTCTAAAAAAACAGAAGATGAGGGAGTACTTCCTAACTCACTTTTGAAGATGGTATTATGCAGATACCCAAACCAGACATAGTACAAAAAAGAAAACCATTGACCAATATCACTCATGAATGTGTATGCAAAAATTCTTAATCAGATATTAGCAAATGAATTCAGCAATAAATATTTAAAAATATGCCCAATGACCAAGTGGGGTGTATTCCAGGAATGCAAGGCTGGTTTAATATTCAAAAACCAATCAATGTAATCTACCATATTAACAGTCTAAGGGAGAAACCCTATATGCTCATATCAACTGATGCAGAATGACAAAATTCAATACCATTTCATGATTTTTAAAAAACTATTAGTACATTAGAAATAGAAATTTCTGCATCCTCATAAAGAGCAGCTACAAAAATGCTATGACTAGCATCATACTTAATAGTGGGAACTGAATGCTCTTGCTCTAAGATCAGGAGCAATGCAAGGATGTCTTGTCTCAGCACCCTTAGTGAACACAGTTCTAGAAGCACCAGCCAGTGCAATAGGCAAGACAAAGAAAAAAACAAAGACATACAGATTAGAAAGAAAGAAATAAAACTCTACTTGCAGATGACATGATTGTCTATGTAGATATCCTAGGGGATCTACAAAAAATACCCTCATAGAACCAGTAAGTGAGTTCAGTGAGATCTCAAGATACAAAATCAACACATAAAAATCCCCTACACTTCTATCTAGTAAAAACAAACAAGTGGAAAACAAAATTTTAATTAACTACCAATTATAATCTCTCCAAAAAAGATTAAACACTTGTCTATAAATCTAACAAAACATGTATAGGGTGTATGATAAAAATTACAAAATGCCAATAAAAGAAATCAAAGAAGTCATAAAAATATCAATTCTCCCAAAATTTAAATACAGGTCTAATGAAATTCCTATCAAAACCTTAGAAAGGTTTGTTGTAGACATAGACAACTTTATATGGACACAGAGAGGTCCAAGAAGAGCCAAATCAATGTTGAAAAGATAGAATGAAGTAGGAGAAATGACTAGGCTTACTATACAGTTACAGTAACCAAGACTGTGTGGTATTGGTGGAGGATTAGACACATAGATCAGTGTAACAGAAAAAAGAACCCAGAAGTAGATTTACATACATATGCCCAATTAATTTTTGACAAGGGAGCAAAAACAGTTCAACAGAGGAGGGAAAGTCTTTTCAACAAATAGTGCTGGAGCAAATTGACATCCATAGGCAAACAAAAAATGAGCCTCAATCTAAACACAACAGCTTACACAAAATCAACTCAAAATGGATCACGGGCTTACAGGTAAACTGTAAAACTATAAAACTTCTAAGGGAAAATCTTTGGGACCTGGTAGTAGGCAAAGATGTCTTAGACTCAATCTCATCAGCATGATCCATAAAAGAAAAAATAATAAACTGGGCCTCAGCAAAATTTCAAATTTTGCACTGCAAAAAAGCCTGTTAAAAAGGATGAAAAGACAAGCTACAGGATGGGATAAAATATTCACAAACCATGTATCCAACAAAGGACTTGTATCTAGAATACCAAAAAAACTCTCAAATCTCGACTCTTAAAAAAATCCAATTAGAAAATGGGCAAACGACATGAAGAGACATTTCATTGAAGTGGATATGGAGGTGACAAATAAGAACCTGAAAAGATTTCATCATCATCACCCACTAAAGAAATGCACATGAGGACGCAGGGAGCTGTCACTGCACGTCCATCAGAACGGTCATGGCAAAAATGGTGCCGACCTCAAATGTAAAGAGAACGAGACGAGGAAACTGAACCACTCACACACTGCTTGTGGGAATGTAAAATGCTATGGCCACTCTGGGAAATACTTCGGCAGTTCCTTTAAAACCTAACAGTGAATTTACCATATGAGTCAGAATTGTACTCTTGGGCACTACAGAACAATGAAACTCATGCAGAAACTTGTGCGTGGATATTCATTGCAGCTTTATTCCTAATAGTCCCAAACTCAAAACTATAATACCAAATATCCTACATCCAGACAGTGGAATACTACTCAACAATAATTTTTTTTTATTTATTATAACTTATTATGGGGGTACAACCGTTCTGGTTAAGTATATTGCCCATGCCCCTCCCAACCCCCCGAGACCGAGCCTCAAGGGTGTCCATTCCCCCAACAGTGCACATCGCACTCATCATGTAGGTA
>CM052438.1:90253442-90402421 GCA_028533085.1 Varecia variegata
TGATTCCATTTATGAACATTTGTGAAATAACATAATTATAGAGACGGAGAAAAGGTTAGTGGTTGCTAAGGGTTACGGATAGAGATTGGAGTCACAGGTGGCTATAAACAGATAGCGTGAGGAAGCCTTGGAGTGATGGCACATTCCAGTATCTTGGTTGTAGCAGTGGTTACACAAGGTTTTGCATGTGACAAAATTGTGTAAAACAACACACACACACACACACGTGCATATATACCTGGTGAAACCTGAATAAGCTCCATGGATGGAACCAACATCACCTTCCTGGCTGATACTGTACTATCTTTATGCAGGAGGATGACACAGGGGAGGCTGGGTGACCAGTGCAGGGACCTCCTGCACATTTCCCATGCAACTTCCTGTGAATCTAAATTATTTCAAAATAAAAAGTTATCTTTTTAAAAAACATATAAAGGTGATCATTTCCACATTCAAATGTGCAAAGAAAAGGCTGCTGCGTGTTTGTCTATGACTTATTTGACCTTGCCCTCAAGCCCTCCACTGCAGGGTAGCAAGAGAGAAAAACATTAAATTTTCTAATTTAAAGTATTTAGATTTTTTCTGGCTTAAAAGGGTAATCATACAGGGTCCATATTTTTTAGAGATGCTACTAAAATATGTAAGAATTAAAGTGATGTAATACCTGGGATTTGCTCCAAAATGTTTTTAAAAGAAAAGAAAAGGAAAAAGAAAGAAGAGAAAATGATAGGTGGGGTGAACATGACAGTCTAGGTCATTCCAGAATCTAGGTACAGGTGGGCCAGTAGACTGTTTTCTTAACTTTTGTGTGATGTTTGAAAACATTAATTAAATAATTTTCTTTTATAAAAAATCCATTAAACTGCGCAATTGAGGAGCCTCCACCTAACCTTCAACAGGAAGTATTAAATCTGGAACATCCTGACATACTTAGAGCACATACCAAGAGCAGAATCTAAGCAAATTCTGTACATGTCTTCAAAGTGACAAATATTCTCAGTTGAAATCACATGCTCGTGGCTTAATGTCAGTATTTGGCAGTAACTAGCTATGTGAAAGATATTTTCACGTGTAAAGTACGTAAAGCCTCTTTCCAGATCGGCACTGAGAGAGGAACATTCGCGACTGATCGTGGTGGTAGACAAAGAACGCTAACTGAACTCCAGCGAAGCGAAAGGTCATTCCCCTCAATAAAAAATTCCATGCCTCTTGTTAGGAGAACTGTATTACAAAACACTGTACACAGTTACTATGTGTCTAATTTTGTCAATAAAAATTTTGTAGCAATTTGTTTTTTCTCTTGTCACTGAAGTAACTACATAATGCTCTCAATATCGCCTCTCGCCTCCCAGAGCCTAAAATATTTACCACCAGAGCTTTTACAGACAAGGTTGGCTGCTCCGGTCCCAAGGGTGGTTTTCATTTGAGATGGGATGGCGTCACACACGGAGACTGGGTCCACAGCAAAGCTTTACGAACTCCCCGCTGGCTCGTTTCCGCGCTGGCGGGGCCCTGGCCCCCCGCACACACTGGCGCGACCCCGACCCCAGGCCCGCGAGGGGCCGCGAAGGGGTGCTCGGTGAGTGTGGGAGGGGCGGCCCCGCTCCTGACCCAGTCGCCCCGTCCAGCCTTTCCCCAGCCTCCCTGCGTGCCCCATCCCATTCATCCTCCCCGGCCATCACTGCGCCCTCTCACGGGCTTCCCTTGTTTTCAAGCCTAGGCTCTGTTATGCACTGAATGTTGGGTCCCCCCAAACTCACATTTAATACAACCCCCAGTGTGGCTGTTTTTGGAGTGGGACCTCTAAGGAAGTATAATGTTAGGGTTAAATGCGGTCATAAAGGTGGGGCCTGATCTGACAGGATCAGTGTCCTTACAGGAGGAGACACCTGAGAGCTCGCCCCCTCTCAGCTCTCCGAGGAAGAGTCCGGTGAGCGCATGGCAAGAAGGCGCCCTCTGCAACCCCACAGGACAGCCCTCAGCAGGCAGCACCCTGCTGGCACCTCGCTCCTGGGCGTCCACGTCTGCTGTGCCCGCCGCCCGGCCCGAGGCATTCCGTGCAGGCCGTCCAAGCAGACTGCGGGGGCCCCCAAAACCGAACACTTTAATATGCAAAACGTTGCTGTTGTTCCTCATGGCTTGACAAATAAAATCTAAACTCCTTATCCTGAGAGCCAAACTCTCTATTGCCAGCAACGCTCCCACCCCTTTCCATAGCCCCCTCCAGCCAGGGGCGGCTCTTGCCCATTCCTTCTCCTCCAGCCACCTTCTCCTCTTGTCCTGGCCTCAGGGCAAGCCCAAATCCAAGGCTTCTTCCGCGACCTACTGCTCCCAACTTAGAAAGGCACCCCTCCGGCCTGCGGTGCCGTGCATTTGTGTTCCTTCCCTGCTACACTGAATTGCACTCTCTTGTGTCTATTTCTTAAAACGTCTCTGACACGCACACCTCGCCCTTCAGGAGACCACAGTTTGGAAGTCCAAGCAATGTCTAATTAGTGTTTTTAATTTTCACCAAGTAGCTAGCAAAAAAAAAAAAAAAAAAAAAAGAGCATTCAGTAAATATCTGACAGAAGAAAGTTACATTATTTAATTAATCATATTAAACATTTTCTCATTATTTATGAAATATAAGTAGGCTGCAACAAACTGACGAATATGGGCTGAACGCTCACCCTGCCCCTGATCCCACACCTAGGAAAGAGCAGAGCACAAGGGTTGCCCGTGGGAGGCTCAGTCCCCTGCGGGCTCCAGAGAGACAAGGAGGGAACCTACAGAAAGGGCTTCTCCAGGGCCAAAGCCCTTTTCTGCTTGTAAATAATAAATGATATGAGACCTTTCTTCAACATTTCGCTTAAAGAGTCAGACTCAGAATATCAATGTGCACGGGCCTATTCGGCATCTTATTAGTTATTATTCAGCATCTTATTAGTCAGTGGTTTCTTGCTCCTCTTCCCCTTCCAGGGATAGAAATGAGCCTTGGTCACTTAACCTGCTATCATGTAAGGGGTGATATTGAAACCCCATACCCTTAAATATAGCACTCCAAAGTGTCCCTGTTATGAATTTCTGAAAATCAGCATACACTCTTCTCCAGGAAGGGACAGAGAACAGTCTCTTTATTTAAGGCCATCATCCTGTCTAATCGGGAACACAGCATCAGCCCCCAGTTTTTCAGACTCTTTCTTTGAGATCTTGTTGGGTCTGACATTGTCCTCACTCACCATCCATGCAATTTTTTGTTAGGAAATAAAATAGCAGTCTGACTTTCCCTTTGCCTGGGATCTATAATTAGAATAGCTCCCAAATCTTGAAGGCTATTGCGCTATTGAACACTAGAACTTTTTCCTTCTATTTAACAGAATTACCCCTTCACCAACACCTCTTCATTACCCCTTCCCACCACCCTTACCAGTCTCTAGTAGCCACCATTCTATTCACTACCTCCTTGAGATCAATTTTTTTTAGGTTCCATATATGAGTGTGAAAATGTAATATTTGTCTTTCTGTGCCTGGTTTATTTCACTTAAAATAATGCCCTCCAGATCCATCCATGTTTCTGCAAATGACAAAATTTCCTTCTTTTTCATGGCTAAATAATATTCTATTGTTTTGGGTTTTTTTGAATTGTCTTTGGTTTAGGTAACATAATAATACAGACCTCATAGGATGAATTTGGAAGTGCTCCCACCTCTTCTATTATATTTTCTGAAAAAGCTTATGCAGACTAGTGTTAAATCTTTATTAAATGTTTGGTATAATTCATCAGTGAAATACTATGGGACTAGAGATTTTATTTGGGGGAATTTAATTACAATACACTTTCCTTAATAGTTATAAGAGTATTTAAATTATCTATTTGATATTGAGTGAGTTTGTTTTTCAAAGAGCAGATCTATGTCATTCAGGTTGTTGAAGTTCCGTGTGTAGAATTTTTGTTTGTATTTTTTTCTCTTTTTTATGTCTTCAAGGTCTGTACTGACACTCTTTGCTTCATTTCTGATATTGGTAATTTGTGTCTTCTCTTTTTGTGTATTTCTCAGACTTGCTATATAAGTTTTCTTGATCTTTTCAGAGAACTACCTTTTTGTTTCATGGATTTTCTCTATTGTCTTTGTTTTCAATTTCAATTGACTTCTGTTCTTATCTTTATCATTTCTTTATTTCTACTTGCTTTGGGATTATTTTGCACTTGCTGTCCTAGGTTATTGCAATGAGAGCTTAGATTATTAATTTGGGATTTTCTTCTCTTCTAATGTAGCATTTAGTGCTATAAATTTCCCTCCTAGTATGACTTTAACTGCATACCATGAATTTTGACATGTACTTTCATTTATTTCAATATATTGTTTGATTGCCCTTGAGACTTCCCCTTTGACCCATGGATTATTATTTAGTGTTGATTAGTTTACATGTGTTTGAAGTTTTCCTATTATATTTCTTTTATTTATTTATAGTTTGATTACAGTGTGGTCAGATAATATATCCTGTAAGATTTCAATTCTTTTAAATTTTTTAAGGTTTGTTTTATGACTCATAATAAGATCTGCTTGGTGAACCCTCCATGCACTTACGAACAGAATGTGTATCCTACTGTTGTTGGATGGAGTATTCTAAAAGTATCAATTAAATTCTGTTGATTGATGGTGTTCTTGAATTCTTCTATATCCTTATTAATTTTCTGTAGTAGTTCTATCAATTGATGAGCATGGGATGTTGACATCTCCAGCTATAATTTGGATTGTTCTACATCTCGTCTCAGCACTATCAATATTTTTTCCACAAATTCTTTCACCTATTTTGTTTGATGCATTTAGGATTGCTGTGTCTTCATGATGGATTAATTCTTTTATCATTATGTAATGTTCCTCTTCTTCCCTGGTAAATTTCTTTGCTATAATGGGTACATTACATACTCCTGCTTTTTTGCTGTTGTTTAATGTTTGCATGGTATGTCTTTTTCCATCACTTTACTTTCAACCTGCCTATGTCATTGAATTGCAAGTGAGTTTCTCATATATAGCATAGAGTTGGGTTATGATTTTCTTTAATCTACTCTGTCAATCTCTGTGTTTTTATTCATATATTTAGGCCATTTACATTTAAAGTAATTATTGATATGATAGGGCTTAAGTCTTCCACATGTTATTTATTTTCTATTTGTTCTCTTTGTTTTTCATTTCTCTGTGCTATTTTCCTGCCCTCCTACAAGTTATTTAAACATTTTTAGCTTTCTATTTTGATTTCTTTACAGTGTTGTTGAGTATATTTGCTTCTATAGTTCTTTTAATGGTTGTTCCAGGTACTACATTATATATGTATAACTTAGTCTCTTGGTGCTGAAATTTTATCAGTTCATCTGGAATGTGGAAACCTTACCAACCTTAATGTCCTTTTACTCTCCCCCACTTATAATTTCCTTAAAATGTTTCTCTACTTACATTTAAAAACACATTAGACATTATAGTTTTTGTTCCATCTATCAAACATAATTTAGAAAAATAAATGTGAGAAGGAATATCTGCTTTGCTGTTTCCATTGTTCTTCATTTCAAGAACAATGTTCAAGGATCCCTTCTTTTATCATTTCCTTTCCTTTTAGAGAATTTCCTGTACTCTGTTTTTTAGAGTAGATATACTAATGACAAATTCTCGTAGTTTTCCTTCATATATCTTGATTTTACCTTCTTCCCAGAGGATTTAGAATTCTGGGTTCACCATTCTTTTTAAACACTAGAAAAATTCTGTGCCACTTCTTCCCTGCTTCCATGGGTCTAATTAGAAATTTGCTGTTATTTCAATTGTTTTTCTCCTATAAATAATGTGTTGTCTCTCACTGCTCTCAATATTTTTCTTAATCTTTAGTTTTTAGAAGTTTGACTATCATTCTTTTGGTGTGAGTTTTGAAGGGGGAGTAAACCCTACTTAGGTTTCACTCAGCTTCTTGAATCTTTGCCTTTTACCAAACTTAAGAAATTTTCAATCATTATTTTTTCAAATAGTATTTTATCTCTCCTATCTTTCTCCTTTCCTTGGACTCCAATGACAAAAAAGTCAGATCTTTCTTTTAGTTTTTTTTAATTTTTGTCTATTTTCTGTTGTTACGATTGAATAATTTCTATTGTTGTATTTTCAAGTTCAAGTGATTCTTTCCTCTGTGCTCTTTATTCTGCTACTGAGCCAATCTTCGTTTTTTTGTTTTTTTTTTTCAGTTTTTATGTTTCTCTGATCTAAAATTTCCATTTGGTCTTCTTTATATCTTCTGTTTACTTGTTGAAATGTCTCATTTTTAAATTTGTTTCCAGTATATTTATAAGTGCTCACTTCTCATTGTCCAAGCATTTTTGTGATGGTTGATTTTAAATCTTTATCAGATAATTCTGGCATCTCCATGTTGGCATCTGTTGATTGTCTTTTCTCATTCATGTTGTGATCATCCTGACTCTTGTTATGATGAGTAATTTTTTAATTAAAACCTGGACATTTGGAGATTACATTATGAGACTCTGGATCTTGTTTAAACACTTTGTTCTAACAGGCCTCCTCTGACACCACTCCTGTAGGGGAAGGAGGGATGCCCTGCCAGACGAACAAAAGCCCAGGCTCACCACCTGGCCTCCATCAACACCTGCGGAAGTGGGGAGAAGATGTCCTCTTACTTCTTAAGAGGAATGGACGCCAGGCTCCGCACTAAGCCTCTGCTGATGCCACCCTGAATGGGAGGGGAAGAGGTGCGTCATTACCAGTGGGCAGGAAGTCCAGGCTCCCATGGTATCCACTGATACTACAGGGACAGGGGGCTTCATTTCTCCTCCTGAGGGTCTGTAGTCAGTGTCACTGACCCCACCCTGATAAGCAGATTGGAACACTTCTGTACAGCCTGGAGAGGGTAGAAGTCTGGGTTCCTCACTTAGCCTTTGCTGGTATCGTGGAGGTAGAAGCCATAGGGGTTTTTCCTGTGGCGTTTAGCTGCACCACAGCAGCTGTTTTTTAAAAGAGTTTTGTCTTGCTAGACTGTCCACTTCCTGATCCTCCGCCCAGGCAGAGCAGACATGCCTTGGAGCCTTTTTTCCCTATACCCATTGGTGTTTCCAGGTTGCCAGCTTCTTCCATAACCAGTCTGGGATATGTGAGGGAAATTAAAACCCAGAACTGCTATGTCCTTTTAACAGTTTCAAGGTGATAGATAGATATGTAGACAGATAGATATTCATAGTCCAGTGTTTTTAGCTGTGTTTAGCAAGAGGAATGGGTAAGAGGGAGTCTACTCCTTCTTACCAGAAGCAGAAGTCCTCTCCACCTAACTACCTTCTCTACTCTTCACTTGGCCTGGAATGCTTTTTCTAAGGAAACCCCATTGTCATGCCTAAAGAGAAAGTATTTCTGCTGTTGAGGCATTTTTTCATTCTGAAGCTACAGGTTATGGATGACTACTGGGTAGGAAAAGAGTGACCTGAGTGAGTCAACTCAAATAACCTGGAGGACGACGCAGCCTCTTCAGCGTGCACTGCTCACCTTAGCTGATGAGCTAAGAACTAGAGCCCCCAGCGACCATCACCTTATAAGAGCCACAATCTTTTTAGAAGTTTCAAAGGGGCACAGATTTTGGAGCAGCAAAATACAGAGACCCTCTGTGAACTTCAGAAGGGGCTTATTTGCAAGACAAACTTCTGGAATAGAAGTGTTTGTCATGGAGGAAGACTAGGTGAGAGCAGAAGCAAGCTTCATCTTAAGCATAAAATGAACCCCTCATAACTGACTATGGAGTATATTTTAGGCAAATTAAAACATACTAAGTAGAAATAAGTTTTCCAGGGTCCATAGCCCATATATATATAGTTATTTATTTCCATTCAGGCCTTCAGCTGATTGGATGAAGCTCAGCCACATTAGGGAGAGCAATCTTCTTTATTCAGTTCAAGTGTTACTATCAGCCAGAAACACCCTCACAGACATGCCCAGAATAATGTTTGACAAAATATCTGGGCACCCCGAGGCCCGGTCAAGCTGATACATAAAATTAAACATCACAGTCCTTTTCATATATACTTAGAAATAAAATTGCTGGATTATATGATAACTATATGTTTAATTATTTGAAGAACTACCAAACTGATTTGCAAATCAACTCCATGATTTTATGTTCCCTCCAGCAATATGTGAGGGCTCCAGTTTCTCTACAGACTTGCCAACATTTCTTCTTCTTTTTTTATTGTTTTTGTCATACTAATGAGTGTAAAGTTGTATCTCATTTTGGCTTTGATTTGCATTTCCCTGATGGCAAAAAATGTTAAGCATCTTTTCATAAGCTTATTATTTATTTGTATATAGTCTTTGTAAACTAGCTATTTAGATCCTTCACCCATTCTTAATTTGGTTATTATCTTTTTATTATGGAGTGGTTAATAGCTCTTTATATATTCTATATACAAGTTGTTTATCAGGTATGTGATTTTCAAAAATTGTCTCTAATTCTGTGGGTTGTCTTTTCACTTTTTTTGATAATCTCCTTTGAAACACAGAAGTTTTTAATTTTTATGATGACCAATACAATGATTTTTTTTCCTTGTGTTTTTGGTGTCATGTCTAAAAGGCCATTGCATAACCCAAGTATACAACATTTTTGCCTATGTGTTCTAAGAGTTTTACAGTTTAGCTCTTACATTAGGTCTTTGATTCATTTTTTGTTATTTTGTATATGATTTGAGGGAGGGGTCAAATTTCATTCTTTTGCATGTGGATAACCATTTATCAGCATCATTTGTTGAAAAGATTATTCTTTCCCTCATTGATTTGTCTTGATACCCTTGTTGAAGATCAATTGACCATAAAAGTTAGGGTTTATTTCTGGACTTTCCATTCTATTCTATTGATCTGTATGTCTATCCTTAGGATGGTACAACACTTTCTATTAAGTTTTGATGTAGGGAAGTATGTGTCCTCCAAGTTTGTTCTTTTTCAACATTGTTTTGGCTATTTTGGATGCCTTGAATTTCTACACGAATATTAGATTTCTGCCAAGCAGTCAGTAGTGATTTTGATAGAAATTTAATTGAGTCTATAGATCAGTTTTGGGAGTATTGTCATCTTAATGTTAAGTCCTCCAGTTCACGAATATGGGATGTCTTTCCATCTATTTAGATTTTCTTTAATCTTTTTTCAGTAATGTTGGGTAGTTTTAAGTGTACAAGTCTTGCACTTCTTTAGTTAAATTTATTTCTAAGTATTTTATTCTTTTTGATGCTGGTGCAAATCAAAAGTAAATGAAAGAAAACGTAATTTATTTTTGGTTTCCTCATTGCTACTGTATAAAAATACAGTTGATCTTGTATGCTGCAACCTTGCTGAACTTGTTTATTAGTTCTAATAGTTTTTTAGTGGCTACTTTAGATTTTCTATACATGAGATTTTGTCATCTGCAAATAGGGATGCTTTTTACTTTCCAATCTGGATGTCTTTTGTATCTTTTTCTTGCCTTGCTGGAACCTCCAGTACAATGTTGAATAGTGATGAGAGTGTACATTCTTGTCTTGTGCCTGATCTCAGGGGAAAGCATTTAGTCTTTCACTATTAAGTATGATGTGAGCTGTGAGTTTTCATACATGCCCTTTATCAGGTTGAGGAAGTTACCTTCTCTTCTTAGTTTGTTGGGTGTGTTTTATCAGGAAAGGGTGTTGAATTTTGTCATTCACTTTTTCTGAGTCTATTAATAGGATAATGTGGGTTTTGGCCTTTATTGATGTAGTGCGTTACATTGATTTTCAGATGTGAAACCAGCATTGCATCCCTGGAATAAATCCCACTTGGACATGGTGTATAATCCTTTTAATTACTGCTGGCTTTAATTTGCTATTATCTTGTTTAGTTTTGGAGCTTTTTTTTTTTTTTTTTTTTTTTTTTTTTGTCTGTGTTCATAGGAGATCTTGTTCTGCATTTTTCTTTCCTTCTGATTTCTTTGTATGGCCCGTATAAGGGTAATCCTAGACTCATAGAATGAGTTGAAAGGGGTTCCTCCTCTTCTATTTTTTGGAGTAGCTTATGAATAATTGACATTAATTCTTCTTTAAATGCTTGGTAAAATTCACCAGTGAAACCATTTAGCTCTTGCCTTTTCTTTGTGAGAAGTTTTTTTATTACTGATTTAATCTCTTCATTTGTTATACAATATAATATTATTAGCTATGGGCACTTTGTATGTAGTACAAAAAACAAAAATAAGTAGGTATCTACTACATACCTACGTATAGTATACTGTATGTATAGTTGGCCTCGAGAATTATTTATCTTGCATAGGCGAAACTTCGCACCCTTTGACTATCACCTTCCCTTATCCCAATCCCCCAGTCCCTGACAACCACCATTCTACTCACTGCTTCTGTGATCTTAACTATTTTACACTACACATATGAGTGAGATCATGCAGTATTTGTCTTTCTGGGTATGGTTTATTTCACTTAGCATAGTGTTCACTTAGCAAATGGCAGGATTTTTAAAGATTGTGAGATTTTAAAGATCTTCTTTTTAAAGATTGGATAACATTCCATTGCATGTCTATGTCACATTTGCTTTATCCATTAATCCATCATTGGACACGTAGGTTACTTCCTGTCGTGAATAATGCTGCAATGGACATGGGAGTGCAGGCATCTCTTCAAGATACTGATTTTAATTCTTTTGCCAAATACCCAGAAGAAGTATTCCTAGATCATATGATAGTTCTAGTTTTCACTTTTGGAGGAACCTCCATGTTGTTTTCCATAGTGACTGTACCAACACGCATTCCCACCGAAAGTGTGCCGAGTGCCCTTTCTCTGAGCCTTCATTTGTTTTGTGCTGCTCTAGCAGGATACCCCAGGCTGGGTAATTTATGAGGAACAGAATCTACTGGCTCACAGTTCTGGAGCTGGGAGGTCCAATATCAAGATGCTGGCATCTGGTGAGGGCCTTCTTGTGGGTCCTTGACGTGACAGAAGGCAGAGGGCAAAGAAAGGGGAAGAGGGGGCCAAACTTGCCTTTTATAACAGGATGAGTCCCACCCACGAGGGTGGAGCCTTCATGACCCAATCACCTCCCGAAGGTCCCACCTCTTAACACTGTTACAATGGCAACACTGGAGAGGACAGATATTCAAACCGTAGCACTCCACATCCTCACCAACACTTTTTATCTTTTGGGTTTTTTTAATAATACCCATCCTAACAGGAGGGAGGTGATATATCACCATAGTTTGCATTTCCATTTCCTTTATCATTAGTAATGTTGAACATTTTTCACATACCTGTGGGTATTTGTATACCATCTTTGGAGAGATGTCTATTCAGGTCCTTTGTCTATTTTCTAATTTGATTTTTTTAACTAGTGAGTTCTATGAGGTCCTTATATATTTTGGATATTAACTCCTTTTCACATATGTGATTTATAAATATTTTCTCTCATTCTGTATGTTGTCTTTTCATTTTGTTGATTGTTTTCCTTGCTGCACAGAAGCTTTATAATTTGATATAATCTCACTTGTTTATTTTTGCCTCTGTTGCCTGTGCTTTTGGTGTCATATCCAAAATATCACTGCCAAGACCAACATGAAATAGTTTTTCCCTATGTCTTCTTCTAGGAGTTTTGTAGTTTCATATCTTATGTTTAAGTCTTTAATCCATTTTGAGTTAATTTTTGTATATAGTTTGAGATAAGGGTTCAATTCATTCTTTTGGATGTGTGTATCCAGTTTTTCCAACAACAGTTACTAAAAAACTCCCCTTTTCCTGTGTTGTGTTATTGGCACCCTTGTCAAAGATCAGTTAACATGGTTTTATTTCTGGGTGCTCTATTCTGTTTCATCTTTTTATGCTGGTGCCATACCATTTTGATTACCGTAGCTGTGTAATAAAGTTTGAAATCAGAAAGAGTGATACTTCCAGCTTTATTCTTCTTGCTCAAGATTGCTTTGGTTATTCGGGTCTTTGTCATTCTACATAAA
This sequence comes from Varecia variegata, assembly GCA_028533085.1. Classification (NCBI taxonomy): domain Eukaryota; kingdom Metazoa; phylum Chordata; class Mammalia; order Primates; family Lemuridae; genus Varecia; species Varecia variegata. The sequence continues at coordinate 90,265,413 of CM052438.1, forward strand.
TTCAAAAATTGTTTTTTCTATTTCTGCGAAAAACATCATTGGAATTTTTGATGGGGATTTCATTGAATCTGTAGATCACTTCAGGTAGTATGAACATTTTAACAATGTTAATTCTTCCAATTCATGAACACAGGGTATCATTCCACTTGTTTGTGCCTTCCTTAATTTCTTTCATCAATGATGTATAGTTATCAGGGCACAAGGCTTTCACCCCCAGTGCACCCCCAGCCATGCTGCAGCAGGGGGGAGTGGGACTGTCAGGATCAGCTACTAACTGGCAAGTCCTACCCTCAGCTGTGCATTAATATCATCTCTGTAGCTTCTAAAAGTGCCAACACATCAGCCCCACCCCAGAGCTCTGGCTCAGCCAGTGAGCAGGTGGGTCTGGACATCCTATTATCCTAAGTTCTCAAGGCGATTCTAAGGTGCAGAGTTCAGAGCCAGGCACAGTGCAGTGTACCATCTGAGGGTGCAGCTGCTGAGGAGCTGAGGCGGCCAAGGTACACTTGCTCCAGCTTGCAAGTTGTCTAGTCAACTACCTGATGGTCCCACCAGCCTTGCTAATTGCTCAGTTTCCCCCTAGAACTAGAATGCTGAGCAGAAGCTCAGCACTTGCCAGAACCCGCCTCCTGCACAGAGTCCACTCTGAACTGCGGTGCTGCCATGATGCTGGCCTCAGTGTCTTCACGACCGCAGGGTCCTGCTGCTGCCCCTGCCCTGCCTGTCAAGCCAGGTCCTTTTGGATATTGGTGTTGATCTTCCCCAAGGCCAGCGCTTTACCCTGCAGCACCCCAGCCCCACAAACTTCCGGCTGCACCTTCCAGAAGCAGAAATTCCCCTTTCTGGAAGGGCATGTCAAGAGGCCAAACTAGGGCAATCAAACTAAATTTAGGATGCACCACGGTGGCCAATCAGAATGGGAGCATCATGAATGAGTACCAAAATCTGCAATGCCCAAATTCCAAGAATCCAAATCAGATTCTGATTACACAGGGCTCACCCTGCCCATATGCCACGGACAAAACCTTTCTCTCCCATCTGACCTGCCCCTCCTGCCACCCACCCCTGTTTGCTTGGACTCATGAAGGCAGTTGCCTGAGCCCATCTGTAGTAGCAGGTAAGGGCTGTCGGCTGGTCACCTGTAGGCATGAGCGAGCCACACGGGGTTCCCGTGTGCCGTCTGCCCCTCACGCGTGCTTGATTAGCGACAGAGCACAGAGAAGAGCGCTTAGCAACGGGGCTGGGGGTCCAGCCCACACCCGCACCCACAACGTGTGCGTTTTCTTTTTTCTTCTTCTGAGCAGACTGTCTGTTTGCCTGGATCCAACAGCTGAATCCCCAGGTAGTAGAAAAGGATTTTTTGTCATATGGATAAAATAAACCCACTACATTTGGTGCCACCACAGTGCAGTCAACTCCCAAAGTCCAAATTCTCACAGATCACAGGTTGTTCGCAGAAGTGAGCATCACGGTCCTTGGACAGAGGAGTGCTGCGAGTGTTTCTCGTCCCCCTGCCCCGGTAGGCACCAACACTGGAGAACGTGGCTGAGGGGGTGCCTGGCAGGCAGACACCGCACACTTTATCCCTTTCCCAGGCTGCTCTCTTCCCACGCCTGCGGCCCGGCCTGGCTGCCGGCCCCTGTGTGGAGGCAGGGCTTGCTGAGCAGAGCTGGCGCCTGGCTGCCTGGCCTCGGCGCGTCCAGCAACAGCGGTGTAGTTTGATGGGCTGCACTTCTGGGGGTCATTTGGAAAGAGAGGAAGAAGGAGGGGGCAAAAAGAGCTCCAGCTGTCTCTGTTATGGTCAAAGACGGAAACAGGACCTGAGCTTGGAGGATGAGCTGATTGTGAAGCGCGTGCTGTAAGTGATGTAGCAGACAGCGCTGGACACTTTGGAGGGCAGGGGCCAGGGGCTATTTTTACACTCAGAGGAATCGCCTGAAGGACTGTGGAGAGGACAGCACATACTGCACCAACCTGGCCGGAAGGCGGTGGGCGCCTCCCTGCTCTGTCTATCCCCCGCCGCCCCGCATCCCCTTGCAGTCCTTGTCCCATTCCACAGGCGGTGACCGTCCCGGCAACGCCGGGCAATCTGCGCAGGACCACTTATGATTTAAATTGCAAACTCAGGTTATTTATTCAAAGTTGTCCTGCAAGGTAATTGAAGATAGTGACACTAGTCAGAGTCCCACACCCCGTGTGTCTGTTCCTCTGGGTTAATGATTCAGAACCTGCTGAAGTGCTGTAAGCTTTAGACCTTGACTCTGCCCTCCCCACCCCATCATGCTTACAGATCTGTCTGAACTCTCCCAAACCCTGTGCTCCAGCCCTTCCTTCTCCCTCACAATCTGACTTCCTGAAAGACTCGCTCACATGGGCTTTTCTGTGTCCTCACTTGCTGAGTCCTCTCCACTGCCCAGAATAGCCCGCACCATGGCACCTGCCACCTCCATGACGGGGGCCCTAGGGACACACTCCCAGTCGCTCGCAGCTCCTTAGGTCCCATTCTTCCCACTTTCAGAAGCACCCCCGCTGAGTCCTGGGTGCCAGGGTGCTCTGCAGGCCCACCCAGCTCCTCCTGCTGGACCTCCTTTGCTGGTCCCAACACAACAGCCTGCAGCACCTCTGCCGTCAACTCGAGCCCCATAACCCTCCCTGCCCCCAACCATCTTCTCCTCCCAGGTGCCATCAACATGCTCAGAGCTCCCAGTGAAGTCTCCCATCCCAGACAACCACTCTGAAGCCAGATGTGTGCAGAAAGCTCCCATTGGACAGCTCCCCCTGGGGACCCAGGGGCACATCCCAGGCCAGACTTGTCACCCGTGCTCCATAGCCTGCTCCTTGCTGCACAGCACTCTGCATTCCAGAACCTAGGGGCTGTCACTGCCATGTCCCTCTCCCTTGTCACCCAATTCCACCAGCCCCACATCTGCCACCCCACCTGTTGTGCCAACGTTGTGCACGGTCCCCTGCTGTGCCCTTGCCCTGCAACCTCCACATGCATAGAGTGACTTTCCAAAATCACACATGGCATGTCTCTCCCATACTAAAAATAATAATAGTAGCAAAATGAAATAAAGATGAAATCTTTAATGGCTTTCCATTGCTCTTATAATAAAAACCAAAGCCTCTAACAGGACCTAAAGTGGCCCCGCTCTGTCTATCTCTGCATGGTAGTATCTGCCTGCCCGCTCCCTGCATGGGGCAGCCTGGTGTGGGCAGAAGGCGGCAGTAAGGTGGCTGCCAGGTGGGCAGCAGAGGCGCCACAGCCGGCAGCCTCCTCTCAGCGATGTCACAGGACTTCCTTTCGTGGCTTCTCGCTATTCTTGACTCATCTTACCTTTTAGAGTAGGTGGCCTGGGATTGCATCTCCTCTCACTATGATAGACAAGCTAAAAAATAAGAAATAGACACACAGAGAATAAACTCCCTGAAACTCTTGCAGCTTTTCCGCTGAACACTTACCTACCACGTGGTCAAAATCCCTTACATGAAGACGTACGTGACATTGCCCTGAGAGTTGAGAATCAGATTCTCCAGCTGGTCTACTTTTATTGGTGCTATAATGGAAATCACATAACTCATAGTGCTCAATTTTCATCTCTGTCAGTCTGTCTACTTTGGTTGCTAGCCATTCCAAAGCTGAACGGAGAGCAGCAAGTATTAATATCTCTAGACTGTGATTATATCCTCTTTTCCACTCTTTCTGAGATGAGGTCTCACTCTGTCACCCAGGCTGGAGTGCAGTGGCATCATCACAGCTCACTGCAGACTTGAATTCCCAGCCTCAAGCGATCCTCCCACCTCAACCTCCCAGAGTGCTGGGATTACAGGCGTGAGCCACCGTGCCCAGCCTATCCTTTTTTTAATGGTCCTATCATATGTGACTTTTAGTCTAGGCAACTTCCAATCCTAATTTTAAAGTAAGTACTGTGTAATAATTAAATTATGCTGTATATTTGCAAAGGAGTAACCTACAGAATGTAGATCTAAAGAAACCCTAGAAAGCGGAAGGAAGCCAGCACTTACTCCACCCCTGCACCCACAGCCCAAGAGACAGTCCAGAGCCCAGGAGGAAGGCCATGCCACAGGTCCCCAGGCTGCACCCACTGGCCCATGAGGGGAGGGGCAGCACTGTGAGGGGCTCTGGCCCTCAGGAAGACTCCGGGATGGCGTGAAGAGAGGGGAAGGCACAGCGCCCTCCACGGAGCAGATTCACGTGCCCCAGGCAACAGAACCATTGAAGCGCCATTTGGAGACTTTACAGACTCTATTGTACTTCTGGGGTTTTTTTGTTTGTTTGTTTGTTTGTTTGTTTTTGAGACAGAGTCTCACTCTGTTGCCCGGGCTAGAGTGCCATGGTGTCAGCCTAGCTCACAGCAACCTCAAACTCCTGGGCTCAAGCAATCCTTTTGCCTCAGCCTCCCGAGTAGCTGGGACTACAGGCATGTGCCACCATGCCCGGCTAATTTTATATATACATTTTTTTTCTTTAGTTGTCCATATAATTTCTTTCTAATTTTAGTAGAGACAGGGTCTCACTCTTGCTCAGGCTGGTCTCGAACTCCTGAACTCAGGCAATCCTCCCGCCTCGGCCTCCCAGAGTGCTAGGATTAGAGGCATGAGCCACCACGCCCAGCCTATTTCTAAGCTGCATTCAGGCCACTGAATAAATTATCACAGAAACATTTGGGACTATGAAGCCAACTGGAGTCATCCTAAAATAGGAATTTTTTTAAACTTTAAGGGAAAAAAACTATATAAATTACTAAAAACCTGAAAATACATAATATGCCCCTTTAAAAGAATCAGTGCTTTTTTCAAAAGCCATGCAAATGCAGAGCCAGAATGAAACTAGTAGCTGTTGGAAGTGTTAGGGCAGCAGTTTTTACAGAGCTCCCTAGATTGAGATCCGCTAAATGTGAGAGCCACTCTTTGTTGCTTTACCAAAGAGCTAACCTCTTCCAGACTAAAAGTTCATTCCTTCCTCCCTTCCTTCTACTCCCAGATTCAGACTCGAACTTGAATTAAGGGAAGGAAGAATCACTCCCACCGCTGCACCCGGGGTGCATCTCAGGATAATTTTTAGTCAATATCACCACCCGAACCCATAATATATGCATTGTTTGTCTAATCATGAAAATAGAGAACCGTAAAACTTTGAGACCGGAAGGCTCCGAGCGACCTTCGAGTACAGCTGCTTCCGTTTAAAGAAGTGCAGTTTGAGGTCCGCGAGGATTAACGCCCTGCTCAGGAGGGCACAGCTAGGTCAGTCTCTAAAGGACTCCTCACCCCTGAAAATCATAAATTTCCTAAGACATAATTAATCATTTCTTTATCATTTCAATGTGGACAGTACATCTTTCCATTAACACTCAAAGCCCTGAGGAGGCCAGACCCAGTGACAACTTTCTCATAAATTGCCAAAAAAAGAATGAGGAAACTTGACCCTGTGGAAGAATTCTTTCTCTGTTAAAGGAGTTTCAAGCCCCAAGGAGCAAGCGGAAGGGGGAGCTCGAGAAGCCCCCCAACCCCGCCGGTCCAGGCCGAGCCTCTGCGCACTCCAGCCCCGGAGAGCGGCGCCGGCCGCTGGAAGCCTGGGCCGCGCTCCTCCCTGCCCCTGGGAAACGCACCCCGGGCGGCCGCTGGCCAAGGCGCGCGGCCTCCACCAACTAGGAAGCCCGTGCGTCCGCGCCGTTGAGCAGGGACCCCAGGCTTTCCTGGCTACGTCGGGCAGAGCAACTGGGCAGCTCAGGCCCCGGGGATGCGTCACTCTTCCCCGTGGCTGGGCTCCCCACATCCACGTTGGCAGGTCTCAGACTCGTTCGCCCCGTTAGGACGATGCTCCCGTGGGGGGCCACACACGTAGACAGCCTCGTAACCAGTAGCCACGCAAGGGAAGGCGCGCCACAGCCGCCCCAGTGAGCCCGTTTAGCGGCCCCGCACCCCTGCGCGCAGAGAGCCCGGCTGGGTCTCAGCGTCCTGAGCCTCCACGTGCTGCAACGCCACCCCCGCCACGTGCCCACTTGCTGGAAAAGGGCCAAGGTGCCCCCAATAAACATTCCTGGAAGAGACAGACGCTTTTCACCCGGTTAATATTAATGGAGTATAACCTTCCTTCTGAGCAGGACGTGAAAAAGCCCGTGAGCGGTCAGAACGCCAGGAGTCAGACACACCCAAAGCGAACGGGAAAGCCCGGCATAGAAACCCAACTTCCAAACAGTGAACGAAACATTTTACTAAATTACCATTATTACCTTCATTCCCTTAGGTCCTTGGATAGAAGTCCAATTTTAAAGACTCTATAAGGGAAAAGACACATTATTTTGAAACAAAGTGAGGAATCCAAGAGGCTGGAAAGCCGAGGATCCCTGTGTAGCTTGTGGGGCCCTTGCAGACTTCCTCCCTCTGTTGCCCCAAGGCAGGGCGCCGGCACTAGCTGAGAGCAATGTCTTCCTTACCTGCCATCTGTCTGCACTTTTTCCAGGCAAAAGTGTGGCCGGTGCAGAGCAGGGACTCCGCAGCGGCAGGTCTGCGTCAGCTCCTGGCCCACCTCTCTTACACGGCCTGTCCCCACTGCGCCAGCCCTTGTAGTCTACCTTCCAGATCTCAGCACAGCATTAAGCTGGGCTGTCTGGTTGGCACCAACTGATCCCAGGGCTCTGAGGCTGGAACCACTGACATAGCCCTGCCCCTGAGGCTGGCATCAGCTCTACTCCCCCCAGCTTTGCCCAGCACACAGTCAAGGAACGAGCTTCTGTCCATGACATTTCAAATGCAAAGTTATCTTGGATCCTGGAATGAGGAGCTTGAACTATGGGAATTCTGATAACTATGCCACAGTTGGTTCAGAAATCTCCCTTAGGAGCTCAAAAATTACTTCAAAGTAATCAGATTTAAAACCCTTATATAAACTTGTAAAGATTTAAACAAACCAGACCAAGTGATTGCTGATTTATGTAAGTATAAGAATTCATGAATTCCATTCCAAATCCTTCGCAAAAGTGTGTGTGTGTGTATATATACGTATGTAATATATATGTATATAATATTTCTATATATATTATATCTTATATGTATATTATATATATAAATTAAATTGAGCCCTTTATGCTAAGGTACAGGCATAACCTGACCACAATTAATTCAAGTGCATAAGAGAAGCAACAGTTTCTGGCATCAGTTAAACTCAACAGCTCAGCTCCCCAGAGCTGTCAGTCAAGCTTCACCCAGCTGCCCCTGGCACTCAGTCCCATGGAGAGCAAAGCGGGCCACGGCCCAGCTACAGCACACGGAAAAGCAGGTGTCCTCTGTGAGAAACACCCTGTTCCCCGTAGAGAGAGTTTAGGAAATGTCATAAAGATTATGCTGGCCAGTCCTATGATCAAGATGTCCCAGGCACTAGAGGTGAGAGCCCGAACCACTGAGGACCAGGCAGACCAGGTCAGAGCTTCAGTAAAGGGCCCTCGCCAAGCAGCTTCACGTGAAGTGTGTGGACAAGCGGGAGAAGGCGCAAGCCACCTGGGCAACGCTCTCCACCGCACGCAGAATAAAAGCTGCGTCCGAAACCCCGCCAAATGCAGCTCCTGACGGCTTTTCTCTCCTGGAAAACGACTGCTCCTACCCCAGCAGAGGTCTCAGCTGACCTCCACGTGAGGGGCACACCCTCCGGGGACTCAGGACTAGAGCGCAGCCCCTCTCAACGGTGGTCTCTCGGTCTCCCTCCCGCCCTGCCCCCAGCCCGGGCTGCCTGGTCCAGCTTGCTTTCTGACTCCGCATCAGCTGCTGCCTTAGAGAGAGGCTGGCCAGCTTCTGTCGCACAGGACCACCGAGGCTGCCGCCACAAGGCCAGCCTGCCCACTTCACCCCGGGCTCTGTCCCCAGTGCTGCTCTCGGTGCATCTTCCTGCATCCCTGCTCGGCGCCCCTGCAACTTTTCTGCGGTTCTGCCTCACTCCACCTCCTGTACTCTGCTCCCAGGCCTCCTGCCTGCCCCATCCTCTTTCCAACCCACACTTTCACTTGGGAGAAGATAAACTTAGCTCCTTACAAAGCTGCCATCCCCACTATTCAGCTTCCCTCCATCACCAATGCCCTCATTGTAGCCAGAGTCACCAACTGCTCTTCTCCGGGCGTCACCTGCAGGCACTGCAAATGCAAACCATGTTGAAACACCGCGTGTCGGGAGGACCCACTAACACTTCACAACTGGAGTCATCCCTCCACACCTACCTCTCCTCCCGCTCAGAATCACCCCTGCAAGCTGCAGTCACTTTGGGGAGGAACACTTTGAAACATAATTTTAGCAATTCACTTTTATTCAAAGTTTGATTCTGTATCTGTACAAAGAATTGATGGGCAATTCTAAATTTAAAACCTCCATTTACCAGGAAATGTATACTATTGAATATACTCAGGAAATATTTGTTCAGAGGACAAATGGATGGATGAATGGGTGGATGGTGGCTGGATGAATGAACCTCACACTACACTTTCTGGAGAGACCAGCATCCCCTCACTTTGAGTTACAGCTCCAAGCGCAGTGCATGTCATCGAGCACTTTTGTCATCCCATTAGACAGGGTCGACACAGAGGGCGTGTTCTGTGGGACAAGAAAACATAAGCAAGCCATCTCAGATCCCAGATCTCTTCCACAGAAGTGACATGCTCACACTGGTACCCTGGCTTCATCCCAACATGACCAGTGCTGCTCAAATGAAACAGCCTGTCATCTGCACGGTGTAACAGGAAATACACATTCAATCTCTGTCCCCAGTTCCTAGTACAGAGCTACTAATTCCCTGGGAATTTCCTGAGTGATTGGGGTGAGAAGAGCATCTTATATTATTCTTATCAAGCCCCTTTCCACCATGACTGAATTTTTGCTAATGAAGTGAGTCTTGGTGGGCCCTAGACAGCTCAGGATGGAGGCTGGTCACCAGAGGAACCCACCATGTAATTAGAGGGTTGTAACTTTCAGCCCCATTCCCCGACCTATCCCGAGGGTGGAGGGGATGGAAACGGAGTTCAATCACCAATGGCCAATGATTTAATCAATCACGCCTACATAATGGAGCCTCCATCAAAACCCTAAATGATGGGTTTGGGGAGCTTCCCGGTTGTTGAACACATTGAGGTGCTGGGAGGGTGATACACCCAGAGATGGCATGGAAGCTCCGTGCCCACCCAATCCTTGTCCTCGTGCATCTCTTCTATTTGGCTGTTCCTGAATTGTATGTTTCCCAATAAACTGGTCATAGTAAGTAAAGCGTCTCCCCAAGTTCTGTGAGACATTATAGCAAATTATCAAAACTGAGGAGGGGGTCTTGGGAATCCCTAATTTGTAGCCAAACTGGAAAAAAGTGTGGGGTACCCGGGGACCCACTACTTGCAATGGGCATCTGGAATGAGGGGTGGTCTTGTGGGACTGAGGCCTCAATTTGTGGGGCCCAGGCTAACTCTGGATAGTTAATGTCAGCATTGAACTGAACCACTGGACACCCAGTTGGTACTGAAGAATCAGAGAATTGACTGGTGTGAGGAAAAACCTCTCAGTTTGAAATGAAGAATATAGTCTGCAATTTTCTCCTTCAAAAAAAGAAAAGACTGTGGAGTGGTGTTTTGGTTGCATTTTGTGCCTGTGAGAAGGCTGCCTTCGGAGGTCGGGGCGGGATTTCTATTTATACACTGTCTGCAGAGCACTTTGCAATCCTTCAGCATGAAAGGTGCTATATAAGTGCAAGGTGTTACTGCAAGGTGTTAACAGTTCCAAATGAACCTTTTCATTTAACTGTGTCAACCTCTGGATTAGCCGGTCTTAACTCAATAGTTGGTGGAGTGGGTAGAACTAATGGGCTTTTGTTTAGAGTATTTATATGTCTGACCTGAGAATTATGGAAGATTTTTTCAATTTGAGCTGGGGGAAATTTTAAGTATTTTTGCCAATAATATATATATGTATAGAACATAGAACCCTATTCCTAATTTTCTTTACATATAGGTAAAATTAAACCCAAAACTAATGGTAATAATGCTAAATATTTTTCCAGCATCTTTCTTTCTTTCAAACCCCTTGAGAACATACACATGGATTAGCTCACTCCACCCCAAAGTCCCCGGGCCTTGTTGCTCTGCTCAGTTGGGGTGGGCCTTGGGACAAGGAGACGCTTTGAGGTGTTGGCCTTGTGCTCTTTCTCTCCAGATCTCCGTGGAGGAGGAGGGAGCTTTTGATCTGTGATCTCCTCGCATCTCCACGGTACCGTCTGAACTCCTAGGTGTGACCCGTGCACTTACTTCTGGCAGCTCATTGACTTGGCGGAAGCTCGAAGGTCACCCCCTGAGACCCCAGACACTCTCCTCCGGCACGGCCCGAGGCCTCCCTCACAGCAATGAGAATCCCAGCAAGTGAGATACAGTCGGAGTTCTCCAGAGAAATGGAACCAACAGGAGATAGATGGATGGATGGATGGATAGATAGATAATAGATAGGGGAGAGAGAGAGAGATTTACTATAAGAAAATGGTTTATGTTACTATGGAGCCTGGCAAGTCCAAAATTTGCAGAGCAACGTCCCAGCTTAAGCCTGAAGGCCAGAAGCTGCTGTAGAACCAGGAAAAGATGAGGTCCCAGTTTGAAGGCCTCCAAGTGGGAGAATTCACTCTTACTTTGGGGAGGGTCAGCCTTTTTGTTCTATTCAGGTCCTAAACTGATTGGATGAGTCCCACCCACATGAGGGAGAGCCATGCTTTACTCAGTCTACTGGTTCAAATTTTAATCTCACCCCAAAATACTGACCTTCAGGGCAGCCCGTGGCCCAGTCCAGTTGATGCGAAACTAGCCAGTACACCGTGTGCAGTGGAACAGGAGGGCTGCTCTGAGAGGAGCACTCAGCCCACAGGCAGCCCTCTCCTTTGTGGGCAGTGTTCTCAGCCCTTCCGCGAACCATCGGAGGAGCTGACAGCCCCGGCAGGGCCCAGCCAGTGAGGCCAGAGCAGGTCCCCGTGCAGCCTCCACTCCGACGGGCAAGGAACCACTGTGTGCGAACAGGGGGGCTGTGGTCAGTACCATCTGAGGGCCAGTCCCACTGCCCCGACTGCAGGCAGGGTATCACATCCTCAGGCTTGTGCTGCCAGCGTCCTCTGCACCCATCCCCACCTGAAATGGCTCTCCCTTGGGACCCTCTCACAGCCAGCTCCTGGGGCTGTGAGAGGGTCCCACAAAGCCTGGGGCCTCAGGAGTCACAGAGGTCACAGAGGCCCAGAGAGTGAGCACCTTGACCAAGATCACTCAGAGAGCCCCAAGACCTGCGCTAGCCCAGGGCAGCATGTCCACTAACGCCGTGTGTGTTTCTCTCCCTCCTCAGTCTTTCCTTCTTCCGCACACGGGGATCCCCACGTTAGTGCAGGCACTGGGGGTTCTATTTCTTCTGCACCTCCCTGCGGTGGTCCTGACCTGCTGAAGGCAATGGAAGGCACCTCACTGCATCTCCCCATGGGGCACATTGGCAAGCTTTCCTCCCAGACTGACCCCTTAATGACAGGAGCACCCCCCTTGGGCCTCAGGAACATCAGGGGTACACCCCACACACCCCAAACACTCCTCCTCCTCGCTGAGGCCCAGCAGGCACCAACCGTGCACCAGGCATGATTCTAAGTGTTCTCATTCAAAGCCGTGTCATCCTTCTCCGGCCTGTGAGGAAGCAGACACCAGGCGGGGCCACAGAGCTGGCACATGTGGGAGTGGGACGCAAACCTAGGTTGGTCCCCTCTGCAGGCCTGTGAGCAGGCCTCAGCAGCAGAGTGCAGGCGCAGGGCCTCCCACCCCTTGGGAGCAGCAGGGGTGGCCGCAGCTGCCCCCAAGGCCCCGTGCGCCCACAGGAGCCAACCCCACACAATCCTCAGGGAGGCTGAGTCCATCCAAGAGTGAGTTGAGGCCACACGGGGACGGTGCCTGGACTTCCTGGATCCAGGGCTGGGACACCTGGCCCACCTTAGCCGTCACAGCAGATCTGCCCCTCTGAGCTGCTGCCCCAGCTGGAATGGCCCACGCAGGTGGATGTGGGCTGTCGATGCCAGACCATGCAGTAGGTGAAAGTTCTGGAAACTTCATAGAAAAGTCAGTTCTTGTAAAATTTCCAGTGTGTTTTTGTTAGCCCCAAAAGGAAAATCTATGCACTCTAAATGACTCTAGCTCTGTGCATTCTAAAGGGTCTCAGGACTTTTCCTGGACACTAGAGTGCCCACCATCTAGAGCCTGGGTCATGCTAAATTCTTATTAAAATTTAACCCCAGAGAGTCTGATAACAAAGAGGGTAAATTGGTATAACCAAATGTACCAAGTCAGAATCACTAACAATGCCAAAAATCAATCCTATGGAACTTTGGGGTATACACTTTTTGATATTTTTCAAAGTGTTAGGGAACAGTGTTTAATTCATTGACATCCTCAGAAGGTACAGATTAGGACGGAAGGAGAGACAGTTTGAGGCTGCACCAGGAAGAGAAGGTTGGTTCACAAGGACATGTTTTTGTTCAAAACAGCAGAAAGAAAATCCCCCCAATGGGCCAAAGTGGGCTCAGTCCCATCTGACACAACTATAAACAATTATGGTCCAGCCATCACCTGCCATTTCAAAAAGAAAGAATGTGACCTAAAATACATGATTGTTTTTAATCGTATGATACTTTTCATATCTATTTTCTTTTGGAGAGACATGAAATGGATATAATCAACCTGAATGGAAAGGTTGGTTACTCAGTGCAGAGCTACCTTCACAAACAGACAGCAGAACACTGCCAACAGCAGGATTCAGCAGCCCCAAGCCGCCCCATCCCACCAGCGAGCACAGTCCCGGCTCATCCCTTCCTCTCCGCTCACATCCCATGACTACGGGAGAAAAGGGCCCTAATTTCTAGTGTTTGCTCATTTCTGTGGTGTAAACACTCCCATGGGCCTGATCTCAAGCCCCCAAAGGTTTAACCACAAGGGGGCAGAGTTTCTGACTATTTGACAACTCACCCTCTTGAGCCAATTCCGGCCAGTCCAGCACGGGGTGGTGTCTCATGCCACATTCAATCCGAATATACCCAGGAACTGACCGGCTCTCAGTGCTACCCTGCTACTTCCCAGGTTTGGCCACCACAATCTCTCACCTTGATGGTCACAACAGCCTCCTCATCAGCCTTGTTCAGCCTCTGTTCAGCCTTTGTCCCTTTTAACCATCTAAACAGAAGTCAGAGCCTGGCACACCCTTGTTCAAACCCATCTCCCCCTGGGCGGCAGCTGAAATGCCAACATGTCCTACAAGCTCACTGAACTCTGGGCCACACCCTCTGACCCAGCTCAGCACTCTCCCTGGTCACTTCTCCAGCCACACTTCTCCCACATACCAGCATGCACCTGCCTCGGGCCCTGGGCAGAGCCGACTCTGACGCCATCCCTGCCTTCTCTGTGATGGACTCACTCAGATGGCACCTTCTCGGAGGGGCTCCCTGACCCTCCCACCTACACTCCCTTGCCCCTTTCAACCTATTTTCTCCTTGCACCTCTCATGTAATCCACAAACTGAATAATTTACCACTTTCATTTATTTTGCATCTCTTCCTCCTAGAAGGTATGCTCCATGTGGCCTGTGATTTCTGTGTTTTGTTCACTAAAACAGCCTAAAGTGGTGTCCAGCACATGGCCGATGCCCCATGTTTACTGAATCCAGCTTGGTCTGAGCACCACAATACTTCTGTTTCGCCTGCCTTTTCCTCTGCCAAGTCCTCCCCATTTATGGACGGCACCAGTGCCCCGGGCCAGGCCACGCTCGCGTCTGCCTTTGCCCTGGTGGGATCCCCTGTGCTCCAGCCCACTTAGAACCACCTCAGCCCCAGCACAAACACAAGCTGTAGGGAAAACCTTTGAATCCCATCATCCAGCTAATTGCTTCAAGTAAAAACAGAAAAATGGAAATCTGCCCAAATGTGCCCACAGCAGAAAGAATTCTCATTCACCCAGGGGCCTGCTGTTTCTGGCTAGGGCAGCAGAAGAAATGGCCACCTTCTCCCTTAGTAAAAAGGCTTACTCACACGGAGAGCCACACTGTCCTCTGGATGACGCAGGGAGGGTTTCCTCATCAGGGAAGCCTGAGTTCAGAAGTAGGAAATGGACAGGCCTCGGATGCAAGCACAGAACCCTCAGGAACGAGAGCTCTCGAACTCACTTGCACAAGCACAAATGTGCAACCTGCTAGTTTACTTTTATCCTCTTTCTTCTAGGCATCCTAGAGTGTTCTATGCTTTCTAACTATAGCTGGAGTATAACAAATGGATTAATTTAGGCTCGTCCCTCCTGCACAAATTATCATTTCCAGTAAGAACTGCAGTCAGTTTGTTATACATAATAGGAGTGAATATTAATATATTTCCAAATGGTCCTTCCAGATGTTACTCCTGGGCCTTTCTCGTGGGCCATGTGCCTCTGGCAGTTGTGTAGTGTTCGTGACGGGTTCTAAGGCTCCGCTGCTCCATTGGCTCGGGTCCCTGGGAGCCTGACCCGGTTCCCCGCATGTGGAGCCCTGCGCAGGAGGTAGGGTGGATACGGCTCCTCTGCGGCCGCCGCATGGGGCCTCCCGGACAGGATGTGGAAAAGGGGTTCTTGTGCCCATTGCTGGCTCCTCACTCTGTTTCCTTTTTCACAAAGTGGCAACAGGCCTACGGGCATCGCGGGCACCGACGTGGGCTTGCGCCGCCGGCACCCAGCGCGGAGCACGTGCCTGCAGGTGGCGCGCGGCGCGCGGGGACTCGAGGCCCTGCTCCCAGCTGCGCGCACCCTGCTCGGTCCATCGCCGCCCGCGAGACAGGCGCCCGAAGGTGCGCTGCCTCCCACTGGCCTGCGCCCTGCGCCCTGCGCCTCGAGTCTAGCGAGGGGCCTCCGCACGTGCCGCCAGCGCCCGCCGTCGCTGGGCGGCCTCCGCGCTGGCTCGTGGCTGCGCAGTCGGGCTGCAGCCCGGCTCCTGCTCGCCCCGCGGGGAGCACAACGGATTGAAGGCGGTGACATCTAGTGGCCCTAGACGGCATCTAACCTAGTAAATACATAATTTTAATGCATGGGAAGCAGGGAAAGAAATTTAGAGAACACTCTACATGTAGCCTCAGCAAGCTAGACATTTCCAAAGGGTATTAAGAAAAAGGCTCCGGTGGGCCCTATCTGCACCTTGCTTTCGTCTTTCCCGGCGCAGAACCTGGTTTGGTCTGGCGTGTTTCCCCAGCACCGCTGCCAGAACAGCTCCGCCCCAGGCAGGGAACCTTGCACGCACGCAGGTGGGTGTCAGCGCGCGAGCAGGGCCGCGGCTGGGAGTCGGCGCGCAGGCACGGGCACGCAGACAGCCACACAGGGAGTACTCTGCGCTCATAACGCAAGTGGAGGGGATGATCAGCGATCAGTCATCACGCCGGGGGCGCTTCATTTTTCTCAGATGACAAGCACTGCATTTTGTAACTCAGGGGACCGCTCCCTATGCTGGCCAGCATTTCCAAGTGCAATCGCCAGGAATCTGTTAGAGATAACGAGGGAGGGTGCACCTTCAGCCTCGACAAAGTCACAATATTGACTAAAAAGGCAGAAATAGAATTGGAATCTTTAAGTACAGGCTTCATGCGGCCTACATTTCCAAAGAGATTTATGACTTGAGTGTGCCAGAAAGTTTAGATGCATTGGCCCAGTTACCACATGGAGAATTCTTGATATTTCTCCATGTGGATAAGAATATTCATCACATAATTTATAACTCAAACATAGAAAAGTCAAGAAATATAGAAAACTCATGTTTTTTAGCTACCAGCTCACTTATGTGGGTTATGCATACTTGGCATGTTAGAATCAGAGTGAAAATTACGCAGTGAACTGTAAAACTCCTGCATCCACACACAACGAAGTCATGTCACAGGGAAGGCCTGTATCTGCATCTATGCACTGACCTATTCACGCTTGAATATAGATGGTGTTCTGATGCCAAGTCTTCTCGATCTCGATTTTGAGGCTTGTTGATCTTAGAAAGGGAAAGAGAGACTCTCTGTGGAATGCCTGGGCCTTCCACACTCCCCCGTGATCGGCAGCATCCTACAACCAGCTACTGAGGATTATTTTTTAAATCATTCTAAAACTCACTGCTGGTCTGTGAGTCTTAGTTACAAGCCTACCAGCAATGAGCGTATCAAACTATTTCATAATAAAATATTTAGGTAATGGTAAGTATCTGTCTTTAATTATGGAAGAAAAAAGACAAAAGTAACTCAGAAAAACCTGCCTGCCTGAAGACAGGACCAATAAAGAGTTTCCATTTATGGTCTCCCCTGAGGTTATCAGTGAGCAAAGAGAACAAAGTCTATCTGCGGCCTTCCTGACGTCAGCTCAGCTCTCCCCACTCCCAGCCAGCCACCCCGCCGGTACCAACTGGTGAGCAGGTTCATGGCACCGGGGGTGGTGGGTGGGTGCCTGAGCACTGCCACCCAGACAGTGGCGGGGCATGCCACACACACACCCTGCCAGGCCCAGGAACCACTAGTCCAGGATGAAAGGCATGGCAGCTAACCCAGAGGGGAGGGCTTGTTAAGGGGCACATAGAGCTTTCCTAAGGGAACCATTACCACTTTGACCAGAGTGATTAAGTCATACCTCTACTTAACAAAGAGGATGTGCTCCAACAGTCCACTGAGCTCAGATCTAGGGTTAGTACAGGTCACAAAGGGCTGTGTTAGGATGGGGAGTCACATGGGGGGTCACACAGTGACTCTCAGCAGGGCACTTCCCACTGCCTGTCCTCTCCAGATGAGCCTTGGATCCCTGGTCCAGCCTACCCCTCACCTCCATGAACAGCTGCTAGCATGGACCCTTCCTGTTCTGTGGAGACCTGGACACCCTCACTTTGCTAAGAAGAGTTGTATTCATACAGGAGCATAGGTCATCCCACTGCACTCAGCCTTTGGCCTCTGAAAGGTCTCCCAGGGCTGAGAAATATCTGTGTGTGTACTTCCCTCTGATGTAAAACAGCCATCATCATCTCAGAGTCCCAGAGATCATTTCAAAGGAATTGGCAACTGAGCAGAAGGAAATCCCGGCAGCTCAGATCACGGGAGGGCGTCCCGCAGAGCATCCTGAGGGTGCAAGGGATTGAGTGTCCCCTCATCCCAAAGACTGAGCCTCCACACACATAGTCACACACTCACACAATCACGCACACTCGCACACCCCACACACATGCACACACACAGTCCTAGAACATCCACTGAAAAATGACTCAGAGGATTTGCCACTCAGTGAATCACAACATCCATTGTGCAGCCCCTGGTTTCCTGGGAGGTTTTCCTCACAAATCCTGGCCCAGGCCTCATCCTTCCCAGCTGATGAGATCATGTCCAGGGCAGGGTGGGCCCATCCCACCGGGCTTTAACTCCAGGCACTGCTGGCTCCCGCTTGCCCCCTGCCCACGTCCTCTTTGACTCCAGGGTCTGCTTGTACAGTTTGCTCCACCAGGGAAACCCTACCCATCCCAGGACCCGCCATCTGTGCCGCACCATTTCTTGCCGCACACCTGTGGGTATACCGTGTCCTCTGGCTGCTGTATCTGTTGTCCAAAGGTTGTGGCACTCTTGAAGACAGGGGTGGACACCGTTCTGTGAGTTGACCCAGGGAGCTGCCTCAATCAAACCGACTCTTCACTTTCTTCCAGTGGGAAAGGTCAGAGAAACTGCACTGTTTCAATCCGTCCTAGCACATATCAAAACCCCTTCTGAATGGGAAAAGGAAAAGAAAAACTTCTATCTTCCTAGTCTGCACCATATCAAAAATGCCCTAAAGAAAGCAGAGGCCTCTCTCAGTGACAAATTCCATTTAATTCAACAAAACGTCAACTCCGCACAAGCCACGGCACTAGTAGTATGTGGCTGGATCTGCCCACACTGGACACGTCCACCTACAGGCCAGCCAGCACACAGGGGTCTCCAGCACACTCCTGCGTCCACAGGACATTACTGAGCATCTACCATGTCTCGGGCCCTGCCCTAAGGCCCTGAGGATACAGCAGAGCATGGAACGACACCCCGAATCTGGTAGCTCATATTCTAGCTGAGGAGACAGACAATAAACAGGGCACAGACACAAATGCACTGTAATTCAAACAGGTGTGCGCTATGAGAAGGAATGAAGATGAGGGCACTGGCTGTGTCTAGAGGCCCCACGCTTTGGCCAGCAGTCAGGCAGTCTCCCTGTGGAGCTGACGTGTGGCAGTAACCTGAGTGACAAGAAGGAGTGAGCGCTAGGGCAGGAACAATCCCAGGCACAGGGGACCCCAGTGCAACATCCCAAGGCTGAATCAACTCCTTGAGTTGGAGAAACAGCAAAAAGACCATGTTCCCGAAGTGGAGGGGCGAGGGAGGAGCCCGCGGGGTCCTCTGCGAGCTCCTCCTCTCTGCCCCACGGCTGGCAGCAGCTCAAGGGCCGGTGGGCTAGGCCAGAACCGCCAGCCATACACGTGTACACACCCACATGCATGCACACGTGTGAACACACCCTTGTGTGCATGTGCACATACATGCATGCTCACATACACACATGTATGCGTGCGTGCACACACCCCCATCCGTTAGCACACGGCAGCTCTAGGCAGAGTCCTCTTCACTGGCTCCTTTGCACTCCTCCTTCACCACCTAAGTCTACCAGTCCCATTCTCTCTAGGCCAGGCTAATGTGATAAATTAATCTATGATAAAAATGTTAATAATCTTATTTGTTTTGTATTTCAAATAAATTGGTAATATGTGTTAACAGGGCCCCTGAAACCTTGAACTTAAAGGCTTAAGCAGAAAGGGAGTTTCTGGCCCCAAAGGAGGCATTCGGGGGCAGAATGTCCTGAGACGCTCCTCACACCACGATCACATCGTGGCGGTGACTGCCAGGGGGGCCTGTGTGTGAGCCGTGCTCAGTCTGAGCCCATAAAAACTAATCCACTCAGCTGCTAAGTGGGGAGCGTGGGAAAGTAAGACACAACGGGAGTCGCTGGAGCCTTTGCCCACCGCGCCAGAGCTTGGAGGGAGGTGCGTGCTCCGCGCTCCCAGCAGTCCAGCTCCGAGGAAAGCAAGAAACCTTCCCTCCAGTGGAAAAACCTGCCTGTGGCCTTCATGATTTAGTAGGTGCCAGTCTAACCTGAAATAATAAATACCATTATGATGTCACTGTCTCACTGCTCATTTTTAGAGACTCTGGACCTTTCTTCCAAAAACACAAGCTTATGAATAGGACTCTGTGCCTGCCATGTCATTCACAGGTCAGTGCGGGCGTGGTGGCTAGGCCGGGGACAGGCTTTACGAGACCCTCCCCGGCAGACCGAGATAGCCAGTTGGCCCTCCTGCCACTGAACTAGCACAACTCAGGTTCAGCGTGCCAAGCCTGGACCTCAGCCTTGCCAGGGTGAGCTGCACAGCTGCCGCCGGAGCCCGCCCCCCTGCACAGCCTGGAAGAAAACGTTCCCTCTGTCCCCGACTGCACAGCGTGACTCAGAGTCATTTCATTTGCTTTCACCTCTCTTTTTCTGCATATGCACGTGTTCCACAGAAAGTAGCTGGGGATAAAATACCAAAGCCACGTTTCTGATTTACAATTGCCGCTTTCAAGAAACGTATCTTTTGGATCACACAATGAGAGGAGTGAAAAATGTCAGAACTTCTTGGAGAAAGAGATGAAGAGAAAAACATCTAATAGCAAATACCATTAACTAGCTCATCAGTTGAACCCGAAAGGAAGGAATGAGCCCAAGGCGACCGCTGTGTGCGCTGGCTGAGCGTCCAAGACAGCAGCACACCTGTCCTCGGCACCTCAATGGGAAGAGCGCCCAGAACTGCGCAAGGAGCGTGGTAAACGTGTCTGCAGAACACTTCGCTCTTTTCCTTACCCATCTGGTTAAGAGTGTTTGAGAGGAAACCCCAGTGGACAGGTGGCTCCTCGCCTGAGCTGCCCAGACTCTCTGGGTGCTCTTCATACAACCAGTATCAGCCTCCCTGCACCTCCCAATGGTGCATGCTTTGTCCCCAGCTGCACTGAGGTATAATTGACAAATAAAAATTGTATATATTTAAGGAATACAACCTGATTATTTGATATATGTATATTTGTGCAATGATTTCCACAATCAAGCTAATTAACACACCCATAATGTCACACCATTACAGTGTGTGTGTGTGTGTGTGTGTGTGTGTGGCAGGAACATTACAGTCTACTCTCTTAGCAAATTTCGAGTATACAATACAGTATTATTAACTATAGTTACCACAATGTCCATTAGATCCCCAGAATTTATTCATCTCACAACAGAAAGTTTGTACCCTATAACCAACATGTCCCCATTTCCCCCCATCCCCAACCCCTGGTAACCACCATTCTCTCTGTTTCTATGAGCTCAACTTTTTTAGATTCTACATATAAGTGAGGCCATTTAGTATTTCTCTTTCTGTGTCTGGTTACTTCACTTAGCACAATGTCCTGCAGTTCATCCGTGCTGTTGGCAAATGGCAGGGCTGCGCTTTTATGGCTGAGTAACATTCCGTGGTGTGTGTATTTTCTTCATCCATTCATCCACGTATGGACACTTAGGTTGTTTCCACGTCTTGTCTGTTGTTACTTATGCTTCAATGAACATGGGAGTGCAGATATCTCTTTGACATACTGATTGTATTTCCTGTGGATATGTACCAAGAGGTGGGAATGCCAAATCATATGGTAGTTCTAGTTTTAATTTTTGAGGAAACTCTGTATCTTTTTTCGTAATAGTGTACCCTTTTCTCCAAATCCTCACCAACACTTGTTATCTCTTGTCTTTTTAATAATAGTCATCCTAACAGGAGTGAGGTGACATCTCATTGTGGTTTTGATTTGCATTTTTCTGGTGACTAGTGATGATGAGCACTTTTTCATATACATGTTGGCCATTTGTGTGTCTTCTTTGGACAAATGTCTATTCGGGTCTTTTGTCCATTTTTTAATCAGGTTTTTTTTTTTTGCTGTTAGGTTGTATGAATTCCTTATATATTTTGGATATTAACTCCTTACCAGATATATAGTTTATGAACATTTTCTCCTATTCTGTAGCTTGTCTTTTCATTTTGTTGGTTGTTCACTATGCAGAAACTTTTTATTTTGATGTAATCTCATTTGTCTATTTTTGCTTTTGTGGACTGTGCTTTTGGTGTGACAACCAAAAAATCATTGCCAAAACCAATGTCAGGGAGCTTTGTCTGTATGTTTTCTTTTAGGAGTCTTATGGTTTCAGGTTATACGTTTAAATCTTTTAGTCCATTTCGAGCTATTTTTGTGTATGGTGAAAAATGAGAGTCTAATTTCTTCTTTTCCATGTGGATATCCAGTATCCCCAACACAACTGAAGAGACTATCCTTTCCCCATAGTATCTTCTTAGTGCCCTTGTCAAAGATTAGTTGACCATATCTGTGTTTATTTCTGAGCTATTTTGTTCTGTTGGTCTATGTGTCTGTTTTTATGCCAGTTCCATACTATTTTGATTACTATAGCTTTATAATGTAGCTTGAAATCAGGAAGTATGATGCCATCAGGTTTGTTCTTCTTATTCAATATTGCTTTAGCTATCAGAGTCTTTTGTTGTTCCACATAAATTTTAGGATTGTTTTTTCTATTTCTGTGAAAAAATGCCATTGGAATTTTATAGGGATTTAGTTGAATATGTAGATTATTTGAGGTAGTATGGACATTTTAACAATATTAATTCTTCCACTCCATGAATACAGGATGTCTTTTTACTTATTCATGTTTTCTTCAGTTTCTTTCATTAATTTATATAATAGTTTTCAGTACACAGATCTTTCACCTCCTTGGTTAAATTTATTCTTTTTTATTAATATGTTATTGAAAACAGCCTTGTTTTATAAATTTCTTTTTGGATAGCCATTGATAGTATGTAGAAATGTAACTGATTTTTGGATGTTGGTTTTGTATCCTGCAACTTTACTAATCTGTTTATTAGTTCTCACAGTTTTTTGGTGGAGTCTTTGGGTTTTATAAATATAAGATCATGACATCTATAAGCAGAGACAACTTAACTTCTTCCTTTTAAACTTGGATGGCTTTATGTCTTTTTCTTAGCTAATTGCTCTGGCTAGGATTTCCAGTACCATCTTGAAAAGCAGCAGTGAGAGTGAGCGTCCTTGTCTTGCTCCCGATCTCAGAGGAAAAGCTTCAAGGAAAGGGTTGCACATGTCGAACCATTCTGCCTCCCAGGGATAAATCCCACTTCTTCACAGTGTGTGATCCCTTTAATGTGCTGTTGAATTCAGTTTGCTAGTATTTTGTTGAAAAATTTTCCATATATGTTCATCAGGAATATTGGCCTGTAATTTTCTTTTCCTGTGTCCTTATGTGACTTTGATATTCAGGGTAATGCTGGCCTCATAAATGAGTTTGGAAATGTTCTCTCCTTTTCAAATCTCTGGAAGATTTTGAGAAGAATTGGTATCAGTTCTTTAAATGTTTGGTAGAATTCACCAGTGATGCCATCTGTGCCTGGGCTTTTCTTGGTTGGGAGGTATTTGATTACTGATTCAGTCTCCTTACTAGTTATGGATCTGTTCAATTCTCTATTTCTTCATGATTCAGTTTTGGTAGCTTGTATGTTTCTAGGAATTTATCCATTTCTTCTAGGTTATTCAATTGGTTGAAGTATAATTGTTCATAGTAGTCTCTGAGGATCCTTTGTATTTCTGTGATATTAATTGTAATGTTTCCTCTCTCATTTATGATTTTACTTGAGTCATCTCTCTTTTTCCTTAGTCTAGCTAAAGGTTTGTCAATTTTGTTGATCTCTTCAAAAAAAATCAACTCAGTTTTGTTGCTCTTTTCAATTGTCTTTCTGGTCTCTATTTCATTTATTTCTGCAGAGTTTTATTATTTCCTTCCTTCTGCTAACTTTGGGGCTTTATTGGTCCTCCTTTTTCCAATTCCTTCAGGTGTAAAGTCAAGTTGTTTCATTGAGATCTTTCTTTTTTCTTAATGTAGACATTTGTAGTTACATACTTCCCTTTTAGAACGGCTGTTGCTACATACCCTGAGTTTGGAGTGCTGTGTTTCCACTGCACAGGCAGGTGTCCCGTCCCGCCCGGCACGGTCCCTGGGCAGACAGCAATGCTCCCGGGGCGCTGAGAGGGGCCGCAGCTGGGCCCCTTGCTGCTCACCAGCCACAGCTGGCGGGGGCCTGCTGAGGGCCTGAAGGTGGGCGTGGCTCCTGCAGGTCGGCGCAGATGGTACTGGTGGCAGTATCGAGGCCAAGCAGGGCTGTGCCCAGTCCGCAGAGGGATGGGCTACGTCCAGGTCTGTAGCCAGGACCACCGTGGGCAGACATCTGGCTGCGGCTGTGCCTTCTCAGAATGGCCTCCTCAGTCTCGGGCTCCACCAGGGTTTTGCAACCTCCTGCCTGGATCCTAAAGCTCCCACAGAGGCACTTTTGTCGGTGGATGGCTGCCAAATTATTTTTGCTGTGGGGGCATACGCGTGGGGGACCTCCAGTCCTCCACCTTGCTGACGTCACTCCCCTCCAATGATCCATCCTTAATTCTGCCCGGGAGCCGGCGGCCCTGGGACTGTGGGGCCGCATTACTCCTCCGTGTGGCCTGGCTGCCCACTCCTCGGCGGTGCCTGCGGCAGCCTCACCCCAGGGTTTCCTAAAGCCCCTAGATTGACACCAGCCTTTCTCAGGGGTCCTCCAGTCTTATCTGCCCCATTTCAGGGGTTCTCTTGCATGAATTAAATTATAAACAATGTGCAACCAGCTTATCAATTGCCCTCCTTAACCAATTTGCATGTGCCTCAGAAAGCTCTAAAGCATATATCTGCAGTTGAATCAATAGGGTGTTTAAAGAATCCCTTTAAAATTTAGGCATTAAATCCTTGTTAAGGAAAATAACCCTATAGTCATAAAATGGTTTGTATGGGAAAATTAGATTTGACTTATATCACTTCCTCTTACAAAACTTCTTCCAAGAGCATAGCCTGCTGTATATTTGAAAACCAGCCTTTTGCTTTTCTCATCACTCTTAGTCTTCTACCATTTAAGTTCTTGAAGGTGTTTCTAAGTATTACAACTATTATGAGAAGTAAAAAACATTAAAAATTAAAACTAAGGATGAAAAAAAATCACACAATTAAAGAGACCAATTTCCCAAGTCCACTGGCTTACATCTCTGAGATAGATGTGAAAATGCCTTTGGAGGTGGAAAAACAACTGCACCATACATACAACCCCCATGTTCCAAAATAAAATTCAAGTTACAACAGAGACTATTAAATATTTTTCACTATCACCATCCTTATCATTAATAACATTCAATTTGGTTTTCTTCCATGTAGCAATTCTTAAAATGCAATTTGGAATTACTATTAAATTTATTTTCTTTATTTTAATGAATGTGTTTGTTTTGTGCTTCTACCCAGAGGCAAAATGATTAAGAGGAGCTTTATTTTATAAACAAACAGGAGGTTCGAGCTTGTCAAGTACTGATGCTGAAACTTGTTCAGGGAAATTGGCCTGGCCTCAGGCAGGTGGTCAGCTCCAGACTTGCCCATATGCACCTGAAATCTTGATGGGTGAAAGTACAAACATGAAGATGATAAAGCAAAGTGCACAAGACCCGTATGTGCACTTATTTATGCACTTGACTTACACACAGTTTTTAAGTATAGTAAACATCAGATAATTTCCAAGTTAGGACCTCGTTTCTATTTTTTTTTAGAGATAGGGTCCCATTATGCTGCCCAGGCTGGACTCAAACTCCTGGGCTCAAGCAATCCTCCTGACTCAGCCTCCCCAGTAGCTGGGACTACAGGTGTGCACCATCATGGAAGACTCAAGACCTCATTTCTTAATAACATACATGGTGAAAAGGAAAGAGAAAGTTCTAGAGTTCCAAGGACAAATATTTTACCATATTCAAGACCTCTCCCTTCATAAGATCCAGTGCTATCAACTTTAGAATAATTCCTTATTTAGAAAATATTTCTTTCAATTGCTTTTGGGTGGGTAATGCACATTCTCTAACTTCTTCCTACCTGGGAGGTTCCCTTGGAAAATGTAATATTTTCACCTTTGATGCCCTGAAGCCTCAGTAAGTGATGCACCTGTTTCACGTCCCGCATTATTCCCTAAGTGCTGGCAGCAGCAGGATAATTCTGAGTGGGTTGTACGTGCAATCTTCCACCTGTGCGCCACAAGTATAGCCGGCCTGCACGGGCGCCCTCTGCTGGTGGATGAAGATGCCAGGAGCCCACAAAGAATACTACTGGTGTGAATTCTTAACAAGAAACTTCTACGAAAATAAATCAAATATAAAATCGCCAAAAATGTCAAGACCTGTGGAGAGTCTGGGATCTACTTTTACCCTCCTTACAAGCAAATAAGTTAGACTGTGTCTCTTTCACGAAGCTAGCAGAAGACATGGGATGCCTGGATCAAAGACACAGGACTTTGTTACTCTGAACACCGGCATGCACATGCCAGTTCTCCTCTTCCTGAAATCCTGCAGGCTGACGTGGAGGGGCCCAGATGCAATATTACATGCCCTGGGGTTGTGTCATATCTGAGGAACACTGAGCTTGGGGAACCCACCACTGTCACAGCAAACAGTAAGCAAGTCCATTCTTTTTCTTGGAGGGAGACCTTACCCCATTCCTCAAGGTTGTTTGCTGTACACACAACCCTGAGAAATGGCCCGGCTAAAGAGCAATCAGGCCTTGCATTCTTGGAATACCCAGCAAGACTTGTAGGGTGCAAGAAATCCATGGAGAACTGTCTTTTCCAATAAAGACTAGATGATTATTATTGCTCATAATTTAAAGTATCAACTTCATTAAAATCATTACAGAATTTCTTTCTTCTTGATTTTTGTCGATGATTTCTTTTTTAACTTTCCACCATACTGTAGGTTAAAACTATTTCTGTCTAAAACAAGAAGTTACAACTTCACTTCTATCAAATAGCATTTGGTTGAATTATAAATAAGGATAAATGAGAACTAATATTTCACAGAGTTTGGAATTTTTGAAAAATAAAATTATCTTAATGTGAGGTTCCTTGCTTATACATGAATACTTTCCAGAGTCTCTTTTGAAATACTTAGGGCTACAGAATTTTAAATGGGACAGAGTATAATAGAATGGCATAAATCCACAGATAAGCCCTTAAACTTACAGCATCACAGAATTTAAAGCCTTAGCGTTAGACAGAAACCAATTATAATATTTTTACAGCTGGCCTTTATGTTCTTATTTTAGCATTAGCCAAAAATCTTGTACCACCACAGTGTAACAGCATTAAATCAAGAAGTGGTCAGGTTTCCACCATTGCTATAAACATTTCTGCCTTGATTGTCTCCAAAGTGTTTTCACACACTTTCTCTCCCTCGTACCTGACTTTCACCACGAAGTTTGGGTAGAAAAGATTTCCAGACCCCCCCTTTCATCACTGAGGAAACTAAGCAGGGAGGGTATCTCGGCAGCCGCGCGCGCGCATCCTGAAGCGCATGTCCCCCGGGCCGTCCCAGCGTCCCGCTGCCCCCTGGCCTGCACCTCCGCGCTCCATCAGCTGGGACGCTGCAGGCGCCAGCAACAGAAAACCTTACTCATACTTACTTAAGCTGCGAAGAATTTATAGGCTCTCCTGACTGAAAAAGTCCAGGGCAGGGTCAGGCTCCTAGTGAGGTTTGATGAGGGCACCATCTGCGTCCTGCGGTCCTCTGGGCGTCTGCTTCCTCCTGGGCCGACTCGCCTCATTACAGTAAATTGCCCGCAGGGGTTCCACGTCCAGCACCCACCCACTGATCACTCAGGTTCAAAGCGATGTTCTTTTCTCAACCATCAAAGAACATTCTTCTGCATCCTTCTAATGAGACCAACCTAAACCAATCCTTTCAGCTGGGGATGTCAAAGATGCGAAACCAGAGCCCTACGCTACACTAATGTCCATGGCGTTGATATTTTGAAAGTATTCACCATGCAACACTTATTCTGCGAGATGCTTTGTATGGACAACTTGTTCGGCTTTAACTATCTCTGAGGCCATGGGATAAATGCAATACTTTATATAAATTATTTAATTTATTTTCAACAACCTTACAATATCCTTATAAGGCAGGTACTATTAATACATTATACTCCTTTTATAGATGAGGAAGCTGAGGCTTAGCGAGGTTAAATAACTCGTCCCGTGCCACACAGCTCGCAGGCTGGAGAGCGCGTCTTCAAGCAGACAGGCTGGCCCCAGAGCCTGCACGCTCATCCACTGCCACGGGAGAGGGGGAAACTCCAGTCCCAAGGCTACACAAATTTGGGAGACTCACCATGCACCTTAGGATAAGAATATTCTGAGAAATCCTGCAGTAAAGAAACTCATTTAATTTGTTTACCCCAACATTTCCCAAACTCAGATTGCTACAGAGCTTTTCTTGTCTGATACTTCCAGAGACCAGCCTCCCATCCATTTACCTGTCTTCAGTGAGGTGCTCCGGCATATGGCTACAATAAAATGCACGATCAATAAGCTCCTTTTCCTCCGAGTAGCTTTGTTTTCCTCACTGAGCTTTGCCTGGCAAGTTCAGCCTGGGTTCAGGGCTCCGTAGTGCTGTGTCCCCGCCGCCCCGTGCTGATTTACGATGGGCCCCGTGCTCAGTAGGAGCTCTGTGTGGAGGGGGACCAGCCTCCGCAGCTGGCATCTCCTCTGTTTCTAGTTCTTATCTAAGTGAGAGTGTTTAAACATTGAACAAAATGAGTATTGGTAGCACTGACACTTCCAGTCCCAACATTTCAAAGAATTATACAGGAGCGCTCACTTAGCTTCCAGTAAATTAGAGAACCGTTTGTCCTTGCAGATATTCCTCCTTAGGAAGGGACAGAAAAAGGTTGGCAATCAGGTGGCTCTGCGCCCTTTGGCCCAGGAAGCGCACAGAGCGCCCCCACCGCCCAGAGGCGGGTTCATTTTTCTGGGCCTGTGGAGCCCAAGCCCGCCCCCTGCCCCTACGAGATCTGAGGAGCCCGACTCAGGCAGAGGCTGCCTTCACTTCCTCCTGTTTTCCACACGTCTTGTCCACAAAGTCTACCCTCAGTCCTTCATTGCCCTTCTGGGTCATTTGCTGCCTTGGTACAATCCTCAGGCCACTTGTTCTTCAAAGCACACAGCTGGAAAGACATTGTCTCCATGTGAGTCAAAAGAAGAATGAGAGAGCCACTCACTCCACAGCTGTGCCGCTGGCGTGGCAGCAAGGAGGGCATGGAGCACCCCGAGGCTTCTTCGCCCCCTTCTAAGGGCAGCTTCACAGCCGCCCTCGGGGCCACTCGACATTCCCAGGCACTCTGCGTCCTTCCCAGGGTGCTAAATGCGCCCACTGGCATGTCCACTCTACTCTCCAGGAGGCACATTTGAAATCTCAGTGTTTTCCATCAACTGAGTGTCAAAAGTCAGTGTTGGCATCAATGTCCACCAGCCACCTGTGGTCGCTGACCAGGCAGTTCTCAATCTCACTGTGACGCGGAGACTCGTACGGGAGGATTCGGGCTCACCATTAGTCACTGTCCTGGGAAGGCGATTATTTATTCTAGGGAAAGCCTGTTCATTTCAGGACGTGTCAGGTTACGCCGCTCAGCCCAGCCCAGGTGCACAGAGCTGGGAGCACCTGCGTGTGACCGCTGCTCTGCTCTCCCAGCCCCGTCCCCAGCAGAGCACAGACCACACTCTCCACACGGGCAGGGGCCTCACCACCTCCCCTCAGACACTTCCAAACGTCATAAACCCACCCCACCCCAGCATACCAGGCCTGGAGTCAGGGAGGGGGCGTTGGGATGGGGCACTCAACACCTATTCTGTAACGCACAGGGCCAGCGTGGAGTCTGGATGGGGCAGGCGCGTCCCTCCACGCTGCCGCCCCTACTGCTTCAGACCCACTGGCCTCGCAGGCATCTGAGACACAGACTCGCCTTTCCGCTTGTTTTCCCTGGAGCCGTCAGCAGATTTCGTTGTCCTCATATTTCTCAGAGTATCAGGACCTGGGGTTTGGTGATGTTTGTAAAACAAGGCAGTGGACCAGGAGTGTCACCAACTGTGACTGGATACATCTGACGGCAAGTGACTCACTTCCCATGATGCAGCCTCCCTCTTAAGTCACCTTGTCCTCGGAGAGCCTCGTTCTCTGGTGGTCTCAGCCTGGCTGCAGTTGACAATTAACTTCTTGAATCTGTGTCCACAGGCTTCAGTGTGATCTGACCACCAGTGTCTGGAATAACCTGGAAGCATGTTTCTTAGGGAAACCAGAGACACATCCAGGATCCTCAGGGGCTTAAACAGTTGTTGTTCTGCATCTCAGACACAGCAGCATTGAACTCGTGGTGCTGCCGCTGAAGAAGGCTCAGGAGGGGAACGGTGCAGTCACGAACCCGTGTCATCGCCATCTCTCCACACCAGCCTTGCACCATCTACCTGCCTCTTTATCAACTTTCCTCAAGACCCTTCTAAATGGTTACGTGTTGACACTTGCTAGATTTCTCTATTGCCACCTAGAATTCCTCTATGTGATGGTCAAACCAACTTACGTTGACCTGGGTACCTAGTTTAAAGTTGTGGGGGAACAGCTGAAAGGACAGGTCTAGAAGAATGCCTGAGTTGAGTCCTACCTCTGTCATTTTTGAAGGGTGTGATTTGGAACAAAGTTACTTAGCCCCTCTAAGTCTCAGTTTCCCACATATAAAATAGGAGCAGGAGTAGTGCTGCCTCCCAGGACTGCTGGCTTAGCAGGGTTAAACACAGGTGAGGGAGATTGCAAAAAGGGCTCCCACTCTCCATCCCTCCCTGAATGGCCAACCCTGCTGCACATGGTGCTGCAGACCCTCCCTCGGGAGATGGAGCCTCTTCCTTGGGTCTCGGCTGTGACTTTTTGGCAAATAGAGTGCAGCGGAAGCAGCACCAGGCCTCCCGAAGCTGTGTGTTCTCTTGCCTTCCTCCTGGACCCCTGCTGCCCCCGTGAATACATGAAGCTGGCCTGCTGGATGGGAGACAAGTGGCCCAGTTACTACATGACCCAAGCCATCAGCTGGACATGCTAGATCTCGGAGGGAAGCCTCTCGGCCAGCCAGCCTCAGTTGACCCCGCAGATGACCTCAGATGCGTGAGCAAGCCCGCCAAGATCAGACGAGCCAAGCCCCACTCACTCAGAGATTCACGAGCAGTAATAAATGGTTCTTGGTGTAAGCCAGTGTCTTAGCCAGCTCAGGCCACTATAACAAAATAGTAGACAGGGTGGTTTAGACAACACACATTTATTTCTCACAGTTTTGGAGACTGGGCAGCCCAAGTTCAAGGTGCCAGCAGACTCGGTTCTTGGCGAGAGCCTGCCTCCTCATCTGCAGAGGCTGCCTCCTCGCTGTGTCCCCACAGGCAGAGACAAAGGGCTGTGCGTGCTACCTCTTCTCCTAAGGGCACTAATCCCATCACGGGGGCTCCACCCGCATGACCTCATCTTAACCTAATCCCCTTCCAAAGGTCCCCCCTCCTAATGCCATCACACTGGGTGTCAGGGCTTCAACATACGACTTTTGAGAGCATGCAAACATTAAGTCCATAACCACCACGAAATTTTGAAGCAGTTTGTTAACTGACAAATCCTAACTGATATCATATCACATCATAACTGGCATATATTAAGTGCTCTGCCAAAATGAGCAATTATCATTGTGCATTATAACAATTTTAAGAGCTAGATTATTATCCAATATACAAATATGAATTCTGTAAAATAAGAATGGCCTGGTCTTCCCATGCCTTGTAGCTGTGAAGAGGAGCTCACGTTATTTTTAAAAATAGGCAATTTTAACAGATGTTTTCAGTGCCTTGATCATCAATGGTTGGAACTGCGGCAGATCTCCGCGGCATCGCCCTTCATGCGGAAGACGTGGTGGCGGAAAGCGGGCCGGCTGGGGCAGACGGGGAGTGAACAGCAAACAGCTGTGTTACTTTTCATTACGGAAGATGGGCTGGAGACCGACGGCAGGGAACTTGTGCAGGGATTTCTGAGGTGGGATCTGGGGCCCCGTTCCCGACACCCGGTTCCTCGGTTTGAACACTTACACGGTAGCACCCTCCATGTGAGGTCAGAAACCAGGGAAAGGGGGGAAAGAAGCCGAACGAAAGGAGTGACAGGGGCAAGAATGTAGAAAATCAAGAAAACGTCAGGGGCTCAAAAAGCGCTTTTGTAGACAGCAGCGCCGGCTCCGGAGCTCGCCCCAGGCGATGAGACAGCTTGTTTCCAAACACGCCCACAGCAGGCAGGCAGAGAATCCGCATGCTCCGAGCCTCTGCCCGGGAGGCGGCGGGGGGCGGGGGCGGTGACTGACGCCCGCCTTGCCCCGCAGGCTCGCTTTCCCGGCTGTGTGAGCGGGGCTGCCTTTAACCCAGGTTCCCTATTTCTCGAAGAATGTATGTTACTATGACTCTTTTTTCAGTCTGATGTTGACACACAACTCTTGAAACAAATTCATGCTCCCGTCTTGGTTGACTCGCTTGACCAGAAAGCAAGTCCACAAGTGTGCCACACCGCCCCGCCACAGAGCAAAGCCTAAGCATGTCACTGTGTTTCCATGCTGGTGAGTATTAAGAAATCGACACTAGGAGGCTTTCCAGCTTGGGCAAATGAGTGGGTATAAATACATGTTTCAGGAGTGTGGCAGAAAAGGCAGTGTCAACTGAATATCTATTACCTTTTTCTTTCCTTTTTTATCAACATAATCTCAGTTTTGTCTGGGGCAGCAACATTCCCAATTAAAAACATTCACCTCCGCCAGACTCTTGCAGCCAGGCGTAGCCTGCCACTCTGTTCAGAACACGAACGCCTGTGCTGAGTGACTCTCGCACGCAGCTCAACCCAGCTCTGACTATCACAGACGAGGGAGCTACCGACCTCTACACACACAGCTCAGCCCACACTGTAAGACACTATTATACAAGGAGATGCTAAAATATTACAAAAATTATTCTCTGTCTGCCACGACAAACAATGACACACATCTAGAAGTTAAGAGGGAAACTAGTGTGTATTATGTATGTATAATAGGTATGTATTGAGCTGTTAATAATGTTCCTCCAAGACCAAGCTATAATGTCCTTACTAATTCAAGCACATTTCCAAAGTTCAAGTCCTACTGAAAAAGTAGACCAAGAATTTTTTACATTTAACTGTTAAGTTAAATAAATGCCTTCACTCATCTGAAGGCCCACCCAATTTCAAGGGGCAAATTGAAATCAAGTCCAACCTTCCTTTCACCTTGGGGACATGGAGCAGGCACATCTCCCACAGCCAGTTCATTCACTAAACATTTGTCAAGCACCTGCTCTGGGCCGGCCCCTGGAAGACCACAACAACCACAATATTCAGAAAACCTGGTTGCATGTCACAAATGAGAGGGCTGGCCCGGACGGGGGCATCCGGGATGTCTGCTTGCCAAGTGCAGAGTGCAGTAGTGGAAGAGGTGGGAGAATCAACTTCTGGTTTAGAGCAGGCTGTTATCTGAAGCACAGTATTTTGTTCTGGGTCACATGGATCAATAACGTCTAGAATAATCTACATTTCTAAAGTTACTTTAATCAGTTCTTAGTCTTCCTTTTTTGAATTCTGAACTCCTAAATTTGGATCTAGGGTTTGGCTCCAAAAATAAATAGTTTCCATTTCTATTCCTAGTTAGAAACAACATACACATGGAAAAGTTGGGTTCAAAAGCACATTAATCACTCATTACAAGAGATGCCAATAGTCAGCCTGGTCTCCACACCATTGCTCCACTTCACAGGAAATCTGGCAACACTTCATCATCAGTGGCGCTTAGTAATCTCTTTCCTCTGTGTACTTTCTAACAGTATGTGTCACTATAGTGATTCCCTGAAAACCGAGCTGGTAGGCCAGCGAGTATGTCTTTCCCCTTTGAGCAGGCTAAAATTAACTGCTCATTATGAAGTGCTACAGGAAATCTACTAACGAGTCTTGTCCAGAAACAGCTGGTTAAACCCCTCACTGCCTAATGATGTGAACTGTGAAGCTCTGTGTTCAACACTCAGGCCCTGCCCCTCCCTTGGGGCCTGGATGCTCTGTGCCTCCCACCCCAGAAAGTCGCCATTGTTTGTAGCAGCGTTTAGATTCCCTTCTAAATGATTGCTGCTGAGAAAAGTGTACTTGTCCGCCTTGGCTGTCCTTAGGAAAATCAATGCAAGAGTTTCAGAATAACTGAATATAAAATAAGTTTGTGGACATTAAGTGACACCTATTTCAAGAGAACATTGACACCTACAGCACTGTCAGCAACCAGAAAGGAATTTGGAGCCCTCTCTGGAGGTAGGCATTATTGGATCATGATGACAAATTTGCATACAGAGTCTCAGGCTTTCTGCTTCCCACTTGCTGTTTATATTATTTGGCAAAGACATTTGAAAGTTAACGACAGGACTTCTGCTTCTGGGAAGATGGAGTAGGTGTACTTTTCCTGACTCATCCTGCCAAGTAGAACTAAAAACGCTGGGCATTGCATATAAAGCACTGAAAGGTGCTGAGAAGAAGCCAGACTGGCTAGAGACCTGAGGAGTGACATGATGTTGCAAGTCCTGGGTTTTCTTTTTCCCTCTTATATCCCAAATTTGGAGCTGAAGAAGCTGGCAACCTGGAAATGCCAGCAGGGGTACAGGTAAAATAAAAAAGCCTTAACAAAAGCTTACTCTCTCTAGGCAAGGATCCAGAAAAGAGGCAGCCTATCAAGGCAGAAAACTTTTAGAACATAATGGTTCTGCTCCAGCCAAACACCACAGAACTAACTATGGTCTGACCCTCACAACACGTCAACAGATGCCAGGTTGAGAGCCTTAATTCCTACTCTGTCCGAGCTGTAAGTAGATGCTTTGTCAACGCTGGCCCCTGCCCCACCAGAGTGGTGTCAGTGGAGACCAGGTGGCGAGCCTGGACTTCTACTCTCACCTGGCACTAATGAAGTGCCCTCCCTCTGCCAGCTGGGGCAGTGTCAGAGGAGGCCAAGCAGAGAGTTAGGAATGTCACCATGGCCCAGCAGTGATGAGGCCAACTCCTGCCATGGTGTCAGGGGAGGCCACCTGGGGAGCAGTCCTACCCTTCACAGCCAGGGACCTATCACTGGAAGCCTTCATACCCCAATCCAGGCAATGGGGAGGGCCCCCAGGTATCAATGGAGACAGAGTGAGGAACCTGAACTTCTGCCCCACCTCGTGGCAATCGGGCAACACCCTCCTCCCACTCCAGCATTGTCACAGGAAGCAGACTGAAACCAAAGCTTAAATAATATCTCAATCTTATAACAAAATGCTCAGATGTTCTGTCTAAAATCACTCATTATACCAAGAACCAGGAGGATCTTGAACTGAATGAAAAAAGAAAACCAATACGTGCCTAAACTGAGGTAACACAGATGTTAGAATTATCTGACAAAGATTTTAAAGCAGCTAACATAAAAATATTTGAATGAGCAGATACAAACATGCTTGAAACAAATGCAAAAAAAGTCTTAGCAAAGAAATAGAAAGTCTCCACAAGAAACAGAAGAAAAAGAATCAAATGGAAATTTTAGAACTGAAAAATATAACCAAAATTAAAAAAGAAAAACTTTCAATGGATGGGCTCAACAGCAGAACAGAAGGGACAGAGGAAAGAACCGGTGACTTGGAAGATAGATCAGTAAAATTCACCCAATCTGAATAACACAGAAAATAGACTGGAAAAAATAAATAAACAGATCCTCAGAGACCTGTGAGACTATAACAAAACATTTAATATTTGTGTCATTGAAGTTTCAGAAGGAGAGAAGAAAGTGAGAGGGCCTCAAAAGTACCCAAAGGAATAATGGCTGAAAACTTCCTAAAATTAGCAAACGACAAGACTTCAAATTAAAGAAGCAAAGAGAATACCAAACAGAAGAAACCCAAAGAAATCAACACCAATGCATATCATAATTAAATTTCTGAAAACTAAGACAATGAAAAGAAAATTCTTGAAAGAAACCAAAGAAAAACAACACCTCATCTATAAGGGGAAAACAATTCAAATGACAGTAGATTTCTCACCAGAAGCCATAGAGGCCAGAGGCAATGGTGCAACATGATTCAAGTGCTGAAAGAAAAGAACTGTGAAGCTAAAAATCTATACCCTTGAGGAATGAAAGGGAAATTAAAAATCCTCAGAAGAAGAAAAACTAAGATGACTGTGACCAACAGATCTACCCTAAGGAAATGATAAAAGAAGAAATCTTGGGACGTTAGGAAGAAAGAAAGAACACAATCAGCAAAAATATGGGTAAATACAATAGACTTTCCTTCTTTTAAGTCTTCTAAATTATATTGGACAGTTGAAGCAAAAATTACAAGAGTTTGATATAGTTCTCTAAATGTATGCAGAGGAAATGTTTAAGACAAGTGTTTTATTACAAGGGAAGTGTGAAGGGATGAAATTGAAGGTAAGGTTTCTACAGGTCATGCCAACTGGAAAAATGACCAACCTGAAAATTGTGATAAATTATATCATCTGATACCTAGGGCAAAACACTAAAAAAGTTACATAAAGAGATGTGCTCAAAAGCACTACAGGTAAATCAAAATGGAATTCAAAAAAGTGCTCACATAACACTTAGGGAGGAAATGAAAACAGAGAAATAAAAAACAGAAAAAGCAGAAACCCAAAAATAAAATAATAGACTTAACCCTTAACATATCAATAAATACATTAAATGCAAATGGTCTAAACATAACCTAACTATATGCTGGCTACAAGAAACTCACTTTAAACATAGTGATAGAGCCAAGTGAAAAGAAAAAGGGTGCAAATATATGTATATTATACCATGCAAACAGTAACAAAAGAATTTAGGAGTGGCTACATTAGTACCTGATAAAGTAGGCTTAAGAGCAAAAAAAAAAATACCAGGGATAGAGAGGGATATTATATAATGATAAATGGGTGAGACCATCAAGAAGACGTAGCAATCCTAAAAAATGTATGCACCAAACTACAGAGCCACAAAAGATGTGAAGTAGAAAGTAATGAAACTGAAAGAAGAAATAGACTAATCCCTAATTATAGTTGAAGACTTCAACATGAGTCTCTCAACAACTGTGAAGACAGCTAGACAGAAATCAGTAAGGATGTGGAATAAATAAACAATACCATTAATGAAGAGGTTCTAATCAACTTTTATAGAATACTCCACTCAGTAACAACAGAATATAGTTTTTTTTAAGGACTCAGAAAAGATACACCAGGACAGACTACATTCTGTGCCATCAAAAAAAAAAAGTCAACAAACTTAAAATAATTAAAATCATACCTTCTATGACCACATAAAAACAAGCCAGAAATCACTAACGAGAAAATATCCAAATAGTTGGAAACTAAAAACCCTCTGAAACACCTGTAAAAACCCTTAGGTTAAAGAGGAAGTCTCATGGAAATCAAAAAATACATTGAACCAATGAAAATGAAAATACAACATATCAAAATTTGTGAGATGCAAATAAAGCAGCACCGGAAGGGAAATTTATACCACTAAACGCATACATTAGAAAAGATAAATGTTTCAAATCAATAATTTCTTCTCCCATTCAAGGCTGGGCAAGGTGGCTTATACTTGTAATCCTAGCACTTTCGGAGGCTGAGGCAGGAGGATTGCTTTAGACCAGAAGTTTGAGACAAGCCTGAGCAATATAGCAAGACCCCATCTCTATAAAAAAATAAATAAATAATAAATTAGCCAGGCACAGTGGCACAGCTATAGTCTTGGCTACTTGGGAGGCTGAAGCAGGAGGATAGCTTGAGCTCAAGAGTTTGAGGTTGCAATGAGCTATGATGATGCATGCCACTGCACTGTAGCTCAGGCAACAGAGCAAGAACCTGTCACACATGCCAAAAAAAAAATAGCCTAGAGAAAGAAGAAAATTTAACTGAAAGCAAGCAGAAAGAAGAAAATAATAATGATAAGAGCAGAAATCAATGAAATTGAAAAGAGAAAAAAAATAAGAGAAAGTATCAGTGAAACAAAAAGTTGGTACTTTGAAAAGATCAATAAAATTGGCAAATCTCTAGCAAAACTGATAAAAACGGGAGAAAAACTCAAAACACCGATATCAGAAAGAAAATTGGGGATATTACTTTCCCTACAGGCATCAAAAGGATAGTAAGAAAATACAATGAACAATTGTACACATATAAATTCACGAAATTAGAATTAGATGAAATAGAGCAATTCCTTAAAAAACACAAACTACCACAAGTCACCCAATACTAAATAGACAATTTTATTAGCCCTATAACTATTAAGACAATTGAATTCATAATTAACAAACTTTCAAAAAAGAAATCTGTAGGTCCAAGTGGTGTCACTGTAGAATTCTACCAAACATTTAAAGAAGTAGTACCAATTCTACAGAATCATTTAAGAAAATAGAAAAAGAGGGAACACTTTCCACTTTAAAACTAGACAGACACAGCACAACAACAATAGCAACAACAAAACTATGTGCTATTATCCTCCAGGAATATCGTGTAAAAATCCTTAGCAAAATATTATGAGATAGAATTAGGTAATATGTAAAAAGAGTTATACACAATGACCAATTGGGTTTTATTTCAAAGAGGCAAAGCTGGTTCAGTATTTGAAAATTAATCATTGTAATCCATCACAATTCACAGACAAAAAAAATCATATGATTGGATCAATCAATACAGAAAAAGTAGTTAACAAAATTCAATATCCTTCATAAACTCTCATAAAAGTAGGAATAGAAAGAAACTTCCTCTACTTGATAAAGTATATCTATGAAAACCCTGAAGCTAAAATTATACTTAGTAGTAAATAACTGAATGTTTTCTCCCTAAGATTGAGGACAAGGTAAAGAAGTCTACTCTAACCTACTCTAACATTCTTATTCAGCATAGTGCTAGGAGTTCTAGCCAGTGCAATAAAGCAAGAAAAGGAAAGAAAGAGCACACGGATCAGAGAAGAAAAAAGAAAACTGTTACTATTTGCAAATGACATGGTGATGTACATATAAAACTGCAAAGAAGCTGAAGAAAAAGAAAAACAGTTCTATTAATAAGTGAGCTCAGCAAGGTCACTAGATACAAAATGAACATAGAGAAATAAACTGTATTTCTATATGTCAGCAATAAACACAGAATTGCCAGCAATAAACACTTCGGCACATGTATTTTTAATGGAAATTAAAAATACAATACCATTTACAATTGGTCAAAAAAAAAAAGAAACAGGGTAATTGTAACAAAGCATATACAGGATTTGTATGCCAGAAATTATAAAATGCAGATAAAAGAAAAATAATTTAAATAAACATAGAAACATATGGTGTTGATGGATTGGAAGACTCACATAGTAAAGATGCCAATCCTCCCCAAATTGATATACAGGCTTAACATAATTTCTATCATAATCTAGGAAGATTATTTTGTAAATAATCTTTTGTAGATTATTCAAAAATGTACCATATGATTCTCTCAATAGATGCAGAAAAAGCATTTGATAAATTCCAGCACACTTTTATGATAAAAACCCTCAATGAAATAGGCATAGATGGGACAGCCCTTAAAATTATTAAGGCCATATATGACAAACCCACATCCAATATCATACTGAATGGGGAAAAATTGAAAGCCTTCCCACTTAGAACTAAAACCAGACAAGGTTGCTACTATCCCCACTTCTATTCAACATAGTGTGGAAGTCCTTGCCAGAGCAATCAGACAAGAGAAGGGAATTAAGAGTGTCCGAATGGGGGCAGAAGAGATCAAACTCTCACTCTTTGCTGATGATATGCTATTATACCTAGAAAATCCCAAGGATTCTGCCAAGAGACTCCTGGAATTGATAAATGTATCTCAGGATACAAAATTAATGCACACAAATCAGTGGCATTCATATACACCAATAACAGTCAAGCCGAAAATCAAATCAAAGACGCAACACCTTTCACAATAGCATCAAAGAAAAATAAATATTTAGGAATATATTTAACGAAGGAGGTAAGAGATATTTATAGGAAAAACTATGAAACATTGAAAAAAGAAACCGTAGATGATGTGCACAGATGGAAATCTCTACCATGCTCATGGATTCGTAGAATCAATATTGTTAAAATATCCATTCTACATAAAGTGATCTATAGAATTAATGCAATCCCTATCAAAATTCCACCATCATTCTTCACAGATTTAGAAAAAACAATTCTACCCTTCGTCTGGAACTAGAGAAGACCTTGTATAGCCAAAGCAATCTTAAGCAAAAAGGAAAAATTGGGAGGCATCAGTCTGTCAGACTTCAAACTTTACTACAAGGCTATAGTAACCAAAACAGCATGGTACTGGCACAAGAGCAGAGATATTGACCTTTGGAATCTCTCTCTCTATCGGAGATCCCAGGTATAAAACCATCCTCGTATTGTCATCTAATCTTCAACAGCAGACAAAAGTATACACGGGGTAAAGAATCTCTATTCAATAAATGCTGCTGGGAAAACTGGATAACCACATGCAGAAGACTGAAACTGGATCTCCACCTCTCACTGCTCACAAAAATCAATACACGTTTAAACCTAAAGTGTGAAACGTTAAGAATACTGGAAGAAAATGTGGGGAAGACTCTTTTAGACATCAGCCTAGGTAAACAATTTATGAAGAAGACCCCCAAAGCAATCACAGCTGCAAAAAAATAAACAAATTGGCCCTGATCAAATTTAAAAGTTTCTGCAAAGCCAAGGAAACTATCCTTAGAGCGAATAGACAACCTACAGAATGGGAGAAAATATTTGCTTTCTACACATCTGATAAAGGGCTTATAACAAGAATCTATATAGAACTTAAGAAAATCAACAAGAAACAATCAAACAACCCCATCAATAAATGGGCAAAGGACATGAACAGAAACTTTTCAAAAGAAGACAGAATAATGGCCAGCAAATATATAAAAAAGTGCTCAACATCTCTAAGCATTAGGGAAATGCAAATCAAAACTACAATGAGATATCACCTAACTCCAGTGAGAATGGCCTCTATCAAAAAGTCCCAAAATAACAAATGCTGGCGTGGATGGGGAGAGATTGGAACACTCTTACACTGCTAGTGGGACTGCAAATTAGTACAATCCCTGTGGAAAGTAATTTGGAGATACCTCAAAGAACGAAAAATAGAAATGCCATTTGATCCAGCAATCCACTCCTAGGCATCTATCCAAAGGAAAAAAAGACATTCTATAATAAAGACATCTGCACACGAATGTTTATAGCAGCACAATTCACAATTGCAAAGATGTGGAAACAACCCAAGTGCCCATCAATACATGAGTGGATTAATAAAATATGGTATATGTATACCATGGAGTACTACTCAGCCACGAAAAACAACGGTGATATAGCACCTCTTGTGTTTTCCTGGATAGAGCTGGAACCCATTCTACTAAGTGAGGTATCACAAGGATGGAAAAACATGCACCACATGTACTCGCCATCAAACTGGTACTAACTGATCAACACTAAGGTGCTCACATGGTAGTAATAGTCACTGGGTGCCAGTCAGGTAGGGGGGGTGGAGGGGAGGGATAGACGGGGTTGGGGGGTAAACCCACAGCTGATGGAGACGGGGCACACTGTATGGGGGAGGGACATGCTTATGTCCCTGGCTTGAGTGAGGCAAATGCATTTCATGTAACCAAAATGTTTGTACCCCCATAATATCCTGAATTTTAAAAAATTAAAAAATAAAAATAAATAAATAAGTAAATAAAATAAAAGGCTACTTTTGTTATTCAACTAAAAAAAAACAGTACATGAAAAGGCAAAAGAACTAGAATAGCCATAATTTTGAAAAAGAAGAATAAGGTGGGAAGAATCAGTACCCAATTTCAGGACTTAAATAATTACAGTAATCAGGACTGTGTGGTCTTGGCAGAGGGATAACACATAGATCAACGAGACAAACTAAGGAACTCAGAAGTAGCCGGGCGTGGTGATGGCACCTGCATTCCTAGCTACTCGGGAAGCCGAGGCAGGAGGATCCCTTGAATCCAGGAGTTCAAGGCCAGCCTGGGCAACATAGTATGATCCATCCATGAAAAATAATAATAAAAATAAAAATAGGAACCCAGAAGTAGAACTATGCAAATATGTCCAACTGATATTTGACAAAATTGCAAAAACAACTTAATAGCATAAAGATAACCTATCAACAAAGAATGCTGGAGCAATTAGACATCCACGGGCAAAAAAGAAAAGAAAAGGAAAGGGAGGGGAGGGAAGGGGGAAGAGAAAGGGGGAGGGAAGGGGAAGGGAGGGAAGGGAAGAGAAGAAGGGAAGAAATCAGCCTAGACCTAAGGTTCAAACCTTATACAAAAATTAACTCAAAATATGTTGTGGGGTTAAATTTAAAGAGTAAAACTATAAAACTTTTAGGAAATGCATAGGAGAAAATATTCATGATCTACTACAGTATTTGGCAAAGAGTTCTTAAACTTGGTATCAAACTCACAATCAATAAAAGAAAAATTAATAAATTGTATTTCATCAAAATTCAAAACTTTTTCTCTGTGAAAGATCCCGTTAAGAGGATAAAAGATAGGCTAGGCACAGTGGCTCATGCCTGTAATCCTAGCACTTCTGGGAGGTGAGGTGGGAGGATCGTTTGAGCTCAGGAGTTTGAGACCAGCCTGAGCAAGAGCGAGACCCCGTCTCTACTAAAAATAGAAAGAAATTACATGGACAACTAAAAATATATATAGAAAAAACTAGCCAGGCATGGTGGCTCATGCCTGTAGTCCCAGCTACTCGGGAGGCTGAGGCAGGAGGATTGCTTGAGCCCAGGAGTTTGAGGTTGCTGTGAGCTAGGCTGTCGCCACGGCACTCTAGCCCGGGCAACAGAGTGAGACTGTCTCAAAAAAAAGATATACTTAAAATCACATCTAGGGGAAAATCAATAAGATGTCTGTTCAAAAAAGTGTCAACGAGAAAAAGCAGCGAATCTTCCTTAACATCTGATTTGGGGCCATGCTTTTTCCCATTAGCTGTTTCAAAGCCTGAATCAGCAGCAAGTACACCCATACATACATACATACGTAAAAAGGAATGAACTATTGACACAACATGTATGAATCTCTAGAGAATTATTCTGAGTGAAAAAAAAAAATGCTGCAAACTATAGGCTTCCATTTACATAACATTCTGGAAATGAAGAAATTACAGAAATGGAGAACAGGTGAGTGGTTGCCCCACTTCAGGTGGGTGTACAGGGGAGGGTGGTGGGCGTGTACATAAAAGGGCCAAGGGAGGTGGTGGAAGGTTCTGTACCATGACTGTGCCACCGTCACGGTCCTAGTGACATTGCTCTCTACTTTTGCAAGATGTCGCCACTGGGGGAAGCTGTGAAAAGGGCACCTGGGATCACTCCATCCATATTCTTTTTTACAACTGTATAAGAACCTACAATTATTTCAAAATAAAAAGGTTAATTTTTAAAATGTTAATGACAATTCATTGGTGTCCAAAGCCCAATTGGAACAAATAAAAATGATTTTCATTTTTACTCCTTTCTAATGATCTACAATCTCCTGAACATTCTGCAAAGACACTGAACAAAACAACTTTACTTATTTGGGCATTAAATATTATACCATGGTCCTTTCTCTCAGCAGTATAATGGGCTCCTTGGTTTAGAGATCATATAAAGTTTGATTAACCAAATGCTAGCCTCAGTTTGGGGTGCCTCCAAACTCTACGTGACCTTGGACAACTCAGCCCTTTGGTTTTCATTTCTCCCCCTACAAAATGGACCTGAATGTTGCCATTGCATTGTAAACCAATATTCTATGGAATTAACATATTACACCACTACAAAGAAATATTGTCCTGTTCCATGCCTCCTCCTTAATGTGGCATTAGTCAAAGCAGGTTATCTTTATGCAATTAACTCTGTTTCCTTTTCTCTTCTCCTTGTGTCGCAGGTACCACATCTAAGTGAGTATCTCTGCCCTTGACTAAGCCCACTTCTGCCAGCTGGGAGGACTTCAGACACGTGCAGGGCCCCCCCCACCATCCTAACTGTGCAGACTCACCTACAACAGCAGCTGAGTACATGACCTTTGGTGAGAAATGAAGTTCATGGTCTCAGCACAAAACCAATAATTGCAACAACAATAACAGCTACCATTCATGGGGTGTTTATTAGTTCTGTCTATAAAGTTCTGTCTTTTTAAGAGCATTATAGAGTTTAATTCTAAAAGTAACCCAATGCAGTGAGTGCTCATATCCCCACTTCAGAATCTGGACATAAAGATCGAAAGTGGCAGCCCCACCTCCAGCAGCACGCCATGCACGCACACGCGACTCAAAGGCCCTTCTCCACGCCCACCCCACACCCACTGAAGGCCAAGTCTGGGCTGCGTTCCCGCTCTCAGCGCTTCAACAGAGCCTGACTTTTAAAGTCAGCTCTGGGCCAAAGAATCCCAGGGATGCTAAGGCAGCCCAGGAAGGACCCGAACTGAGCTGGGTAGTTTTCCCACCACCAGGGTCCCCAGCCAGAGTCACTCTGGGTCCCACAACATCCACAGCTGATTCCAAAGACTCTTTCTTTGAATCCATATTCATTTAAAGCTGCAGTCCCCAACCCCCAACTGCAGACCAGTACCATGCAGAGCCAGGCCCACAGGAGGAGGGTGGGTGAGCAGGTGAAGTTTCATCTGTATTTACAGCCGCTCCCCATCACTGGCATCACCACCTGAGTTCCGCCTCCGGTCAAGAGGCATTAGTTGCAGGAAAACAAGCTCGGGGCTCCTGCTGATTCTGCATTATGGTGAGTTGTATAATCATGTCATTATATTATGTAGTACACTGTAACTATTGTTATAGAAATAAAGTGCATAATAAATATAATGTGCTTGAATCATCCTGAAACCATCCCT
Organism: Varecia variegata; assembly: GCA_028533085.1. NCBI lineage: Eukaryota > Metazoa > Chordata > Mammalia > Primates > Lemuridae > Varecia > Varecia variegata. Next base: position 90,309,458 of record CM052438.1, read on the forward strand.
GTCCGCTGCCACCTCCAACACCCTCACTCCTCCCATTGTGGAAAAATTATCTTCCATGAGAGTGGTCCCTGGTGCCAAAAAGTGTGGAGACCACTGAAAAGGCAAAGACACAATATTATTTCTTTCTATGACCCATCCTAAACAAAGGCTTGCTGTCCACATTCAAAGTCCATTATGTCATCCCTTACTATGAAAGATTATAACCCTACTGCTCACTCTAGTCTGATTTCAAATGACTCGATGGCGGAGTATGCTGACACCCTGTGGAGTTACTCCCTGGCAGCCAACGTACAGTGCAGTGAACTGTCAAACTCATCTGCTGTGGTCTCCGATTCACAGTCACACCCTCTGGGACTATGAACACCTGATTCCCCAAGTCACATTAATCAGAGACGAAGAGGATCCAAATTAGTCATGTGGTCCTTCAGGGCAAGACAGTGTCTCGCGTGCCCCCTGGGAATACTGCCCCACGGCTCGATGTGGTTTGTGGGAGGAGCAGAGGGCATCCTCTAGGAAGGTCACACGCCTCCACTGAGTCCAGGATTGAGGCTGCCGCACAGCCGTGGCAGGACGGGTGCAGGGGTGAGCAACTGAATCAGTGACAGAGGAGCAAGGACGGCAGAGCTGGCTCGGCCGCAGATGCATACACAGCCGTCCTGTGCACGCACAGTCTGGAAGCTGCAAAGTTTGGGGCAAGCTTGTTTTATGGCTCTATAGGAGCCAAATATGACATTTAAGTGATTCATTCCATTAGTATTGTATCACTGTGTCGATCTGGAATGCATTTTAATCAAAGCCCCCTTGAAATGGTCTCCTTTGTTGTATTTTCTTGTTGGCTCGTTTTATCAACATCTGCTATGTTTAGACAATATGAATTAAAACTGAGGAATGCTGTTTGTACTCAGCTACTTTTGTTGAAAGTGTAACATCCCAAGATTGGCAGTGTTTATGTAAATCAGTGTGGCTGACACAGCCATCATAAACAAATGAGGAAAATATAACAAACACATTGTTCACGCAGGAAATGTTTGTTTTGAGACTTGGCTTTGGTCTCACCGGATTGGTGAGGAGTTGCTGATCCCGCAGATCTGTGCCACCCTGTGCGACAGGCTCCGGCCCCCAGCAGCCCAGGCGGTGCTGCCCACGCTGTTGCTGCCTGCAGAGGCCGGACGAAGGCCCATGTCTCACCCCGGCCCCAGCAAGGCAGCCGCTGCCGTTCTGCAGCCGAAGCTCGGATAGCTGGAGGGATTCCACAGCGTGTGGCGCCGCAGACAATGGGGGTGGGTGCTGCCTGCCGCTCCACCTGGTGTCCACAGCCAGCTGCACACCATCATGTGGCACTTGGAACCGGCACAGCTTCAGCAAGGCTCTTCTGGCCCTACGTCCTCATGCTCATTTGCAAAGAAGGGATGAGCAGGGACTATTCACACGAGCACCCCAGGAGACGCACTGCAGCGCCGTTCCCTGCAGCACTGTTGACACACACCAAAGGCCAGAAACAAGCTCCTGGTGTGGGAAACCTGTGGCCTCACGTGGCCTTCTAGGTCCTTAAGTGTGGCCTTTTGACTAAATCCAAATTTTGCAGAACAAATCCTTTTATTAAAAGGGGTGCAGCAGAGAAGAGGAAGCTTTTCTTGCCTCCTTTGGTGCTTAAAAAAGAACAATCTTGAAATCAGAAGGCCGCAGGTTCCCCAACCCTGGACAGTGGTGCATCCAAACCACGGCATGCCACGCAGCTGTGACAGAGGAAAAGACACAACCTACATGCCAACGGAACCACGGCATGCAACGCAGCTGTGACAGAGGAAAAGACACAACCTACATGCCAACGGAACCGCGGCATGCCATGCAGCTATGACACAGGAAAAGACACAACCTACATGCCAACGGTCTCCAACTCCCACAGGGAAGTGAACATGTGACATGCAAAATGGCACAAAATGGCTCCCATTTGTGTCCTTTAAAAGAGGGTTTGTATTTGTTTGTGTAGGCTTCAGCCATCCTTCCCAGAAGGATCTCAGGAAACTGGTGGTTGCCTCAGGGGAGAGGTACTGGGAGACCACGAGTTTAAACTCACAGGGAGGCTTGTTATTTTTATACTGTTAATTATTTTATCATGTGTATGTATTACATAAAATACTTCTTATAAAAATAAAGGAAAGACCCACTATGGGGCCTACAGTCACAAAGAGGGGTAGTAGCAAGTGTGGGCATGGATGCAGAAGCATCGGCATCTTCAGACCTTGTTGGTGGTAATGGAAATTGGTGCAGCCCTTTGGAAAACAGTCTGGCAGTTCTTCAAAAAGCTAAAAATAGAATTACCACCTAACCAAGCACTTCTACTGCTAGGTATATAACCAAGAGATATGAAAACACGTATCCACAGAAAACAAAATGTGATATATTTATGTACTATTATTCACAAATAAAAAGGAAAGAAGTACTGATATGTTGACATGAATGATTCTGGAAAATATTTGGCTACATTGTGACACACTGAATCATTCTCTACTATAGTATACTATGCAGTACTGCACTGTGCCACACTGTACTGTACTATGCAGTACTGGAATGAGCCATACTGCACTGTTACATACTGCACTGCGCCATGCTGCACTATGCCATGCTGCACCGCGCCACGCTGCACCGTGCCACGCTGCACCGCCCCACCCTGCACCGCGCCACCCTGCACCGCGCCACACTGCACTGCACCACACTGTACTGCTCCACACTGCACTGTTCCATCCTGTACTGCGCCACCCTGCACTGTCCCACACTGCACTGCGCCACCCTGCACTGCGCCACCCTGCACTGCACCACACTGTACTGCTTCACACTGCACTGTGCCACACTGTACTGTGCCACACTGCACTGTGCTGTGCAGTACTCCACTGGAGTCTCATATGGTAATTGAGTCACTGCCACAGATCAGCTCTGCCAGCACTACCATATAGACTGTGGCCTGTATGTGAGTATCTCCAACTCCCAAATGAGCATCATCCTTGTCCCTCAAGCCCACTCTCTCCCTCCACTTCCTCCATCGGCTGGGTGGGGAGCAGGTGTCAGCACTGGGGAAGGTGAGCGGAGGGCCTTTCAGCCTTAGCACTCAGCAGAGCGGCATGTGCTCCTCCAGGACAGGAGGAGTGCTCGGCAACTGTGGGCTGCTGGACACAAGTCAGGAGCGTTGGGATACTGCCCCTCCCTGAATTTGGAAGATGGCCCTTTAACCTCATGGCATCTCCAATTTGTTCTCCAAGCAGTAAAGGAGACAGATTAGATGATTTCTGAGCCTTGTCCAGCCCCTGAGGTCCCAGGCTGTCCAGACATCTCCTTTCACAATCCCTTCAGGGGACAATGCTGGCCTTTCCCTCCCCCAGTCACTGTGCTCCCCACGCTTTGCACCAGTGCATAGGTAAGAGGCAATGATTCGCCCTACAAGCTCCATTATGAGAACTCCTCCGAAGGCCAACAGACAAAGTGGGAGCAGACGGTGCATGCAAATGACCCAGGCCGCCCCGCACAACAGCCGCGGTCGGTGCTGCCTGGGCCTGTGAAGGCAGACTTTCAGCCTGTGTGTGAAGCCTGCCCGCTCTCCCCCATCAGCAAGGCCTGACTCTGTGCATCCAGCCCTCCTCCAAACTTCTTTCTTGAGCAGTGATGTGATACCCACACCACAGGGTTAATGAGCTGTGATGCCAAGGTGGCTCCACCCTAAACAATTTTCTTATTTTAACCAAAGAGTGAACCAAAAGAATGATACCTAAGGAATGAATGTCTAATGGCAAATTTTTAGTTATCTACTCTCTGGTTGGAGGAGGACACACAGAGCATCGTCCTGAGATGCCTGAAATCCCATCAGGTGTGCAGCGAGCTGACCTTCCAAAGCACAAGCCGGAGCTGCTGTGACATTGAACCTAGGACTCTGATCGTGTCTCCCTGAATCCTGACTCTCCATCGGTAAACGCTACTCCAGCGCAGTGCCTCAAGGTGGCCTGCCCGTGTCCAAACCCCCCCCCCCAAATAGGTTCCCGCGCACGCGCACTGTCTTCCTCGCAGTCTCTGTCCCCTCCACCTTCGCCTCTCCAGAGCCCCGGGCAGGGCTGGGCACAGAGCAGACACCCCAGGAGCATCTGTCCCGCAGAGGCCTGGGTGAACGAGCAGATGTCTAAAGGAGTCCCGGGTGGGTACATGTGGCAGCCAAGCAGAGTCGGTGCCTGGCAATGGCGCTGGTTCTCAGGTGCCGCCGCCCAGAGGCCTCCGTGATTCTACGCTCCAGGAGCACAAAGGCAAAAACACCAAGCACATGTTACTGACCAGTAACCACAGCTCTGGCCTAGATGTTCAGGACATTGTCAAATGCCACAACCCTTCATGGCATTCAGGGTGAGAAGAGCACACACCGCCCCTCGCCCTCTTTGGCTGCCTTCCCAGGCATCCTCCCGTCTGCCGTTCCCTTATTCTCCTTATGTATGCGGTCCTGCCCTCCACCCGGAGTTCTGGGATCAAAACCAAGACAGGTGGCCTTTTTCACAGATGGCAGAACGGAGGAGGAGGTGGGTAGGAGAGAACTTCCTTTGGGGCTCGCCGGCGAGACCTCTTCCCACGCAGCCCGGGCGCAGAGCGGGCGCTTTGCTACCAGGCGAGTCGCTGCGGGGAAAAGACAAAGACACCTGAGTGATGCTAGGGACATTTCTAACAGTAAGGGGGGAAGAACGCAGGGAAATTCCTGAGATTGTGATGACCTCGGGTTGTAAAATACCTGCCAAGGTCAATAACATGTAGCATCCAATCATTGACATTCCTAGGGAGATCCTGCACAGAAAACAGTCCCGGTTTCCTAAACAAGATCCCTGCTTGCGCACAAAGCGATTGGGGAGAGCAAGGGCTTCCCGCATCAATTTCAGAAGGGTCCTGTGCTGAACTCCACAGACCTTTTGTGCAGCAATGCGGGGAATCAGAGCAGGGAAGTGGTTGAGCTCGTCACGTTGGGTTGTGATGAAAGCAATGACCATTTGCTACAGCCTTGCTTGACAGAAGGAAATAATTAACCCCAGAACTCGCTGTCTGTTTTGTGAGAGAAATAACACCTCCTTCCCCGGGCTTGGCATTGTTCTCAGCAAACGGTGGCCACAAAGTGTTTCTTATATTTAGAGAAAGATTGCGATGCTACCACATTTCTGGAATAGAGTACCTTTCTTCCAAGAAATCATTGTCTATTTGGTCCAAAGAGGCACTAAGGAAATAAAGAAGTCCCAGTGCACTCAAACCCGTTTTGTAGTAACAGTATTCTGCCATTTATGAGACCCAACCTTTCCTGTACCAAGCCCTAGAAGAATGACGAGATGTTAATAGTATCACATTACTAAGGCTGTATTGTTATGGCACAATGGTGTCCACTGAGCCACTTCCCTTGAATCCAACGCTCCACTCACATTTATCATTTCATGTGCAGACTCTTTCACCAATAATCTTTATAAATACATCAATCAATCAATCAATTGATTAAACATTTATTGAGAATCCAATAGTCAAGGTATGGGGCTAGGCATTTCCCACTGTCAAATCATCACAGTTGTTTATCATTGTCAACATGATGAGGCCTCAACATAGAGATCTTCACCAGAACAACCTAAGAACAGGAACCAGGTCCATTTTTAATGCTCACAATGTTTCTTGGCCCATGAGCATTTTTTAAACCAAATCACACCACAAAGGCCTCCTTGTCTAGAACACAGATGGCTAGGGAACACAGAATGGTATTAGACTATCTTATTCCTATCAGGATTTCTTATACTACAGAAGATCCAACACTATGGGTAGGTGGTGGATGGATGAGTGGGTGGGTGAGTGGGTGGATGGAAGGATGATGGGTGGGTGGATGGCTGGAGGAGTGGATGGATGAGTGGGTAGATGGGTGGAGGAGTGAATAGATGAGTGGAAGAGTGGATGGATGAGTGAGTGGATGGCTGGATGGAAGGATGGGTGGGTAGATGGGTGGAGGAGTGGATGGATGGTTGGGTGGATGGAAGGATGGGTGGGTGGATGGGTGGGTGGATGAGTGGGTGGATGGGTAGGTGGATGGAAGGATGGGTGGGTGGATGGGTGGAGGAGTGGGTGGATATAAGGATGGGTGGGTGGATGGGTGGAGGAGTGGGTGGATGGGTGGGTGGATGGAAGGATCGGTGGGTGGATGGGTGGAGGAGTGGGTGGATGAGTGGGTGGATGGGTGGATAGAAGGATGGGTGGGTAGGTGGATGGAAGGATGGGTGGGTGGATGGGTGGAAGAGTGGGTGGATAGGTGGGTGGGTGGATGGGTAGATGAGTGGGTGGATGGAAGAATGGGTGGGTGGATGGAAGGATGGGTGGGTGGATGGGTGGAAGAGTCGGTGGATGGGTGGGTGGATGGAAGGATGGATGGGTGGATGGGTGGGTGGGTGGATGGGTGGATGGATGGAGCACTTAAATCTGTAATTAAAAAAAAAGAAAAAAAGGTGGGCAAGGGGATTCGTGACTATTAATGAGAAAAACAGTAACAGCCTAGAACCTTGAAGCTGGCACAGGAAGGGCAGAAAAGGAGCTTCCTGTTGTCTTAGGCAAGAATGCTAAACCGCACTCGCTGAAGGACATACAAGCTGGTGTTACCACAACAAAAAAGATGTGCAAACAATTCCTGTGCTCGAAGATACCTACCTAAAAAGAACAACTGATTTCACCCTTTCACCTTCAGTCTTGGCTCCCCCAGCCAAAGGGACCATGTCAGCATTTTTCCAGAGCTGCGTGTGTTTGGTGACGCCATGATGACGCATATTCTCCATCCCTCACTGGTGCATCCTTATTCTTAAGCCTGGAGGAAGATAAGAGGCATGGCTCTCTAAGCACACAAGTCGATAAGATCTTTGAAAAACAAATCTACTGAGCACACTGGCCCAGGAATTATGATACATTTGAATGTTCTGGAGCCTAAAAAACAGAGGACGTACCCATCTGTGTGCTCTGACCATGTCAGTGATGACATCTTACAGGGTTAGCAGTACCAACAGAGCAAAGCAAAACAGCACACAGCAGACGTCTTATTCATCTCTCTAGCCCCAGCCCTGAAGGAAAGAAAGTGCTAAAAACACAGTGACATCAGGAACCTGATGAGACAGATGGCTCTGGTGCCTTTTCCTCCTTAAGGTGACAGAGATGAAATTCACTTGTAACTTAATGTAAATGAATTTATCAAGTCACTCCCTAGAAAAGCAGGTTTGGCATAGGAAGGATGGATTGAACAGGTAGGTGCTGACTGATTGAGAGATGGGAGCATGTCTAGAGAGGAAAAGGACAGGAACAGGAGGATGGAAGCCCAGGGACATTGTCACTTCTTTTGCAGTTCGCATGGGGCCAGTCCTCACAGCGAGCAAAGGCTCTGTCCATGATGAGCTTTGGACACAGCCTGGTGTGGTTTCCCCACCTGCGCACGGCCTCTGGGTGCCCCCGACGGTGGCTGTTCCAATCCACTGGGATATCGAGCAGAGGGGAGAGCTCTAAACTCCTGAGAACTGAATTTGCAGGATGAACCATAATCTTTTAGAAAAGACACAATGAGGCATGGTAATGCAGGGCAGAGAAAGGGAGTCAGTGAGATTGCACTGCACAAAGGTGCTTGGGAACTCACGGGGCTGGGCGCAGGCTGCAGAGGCCTGCCTCACCCATGCTTTCACAAAGTGACAGATCCAGAGCCCTCAGCCAAGTCCAGCAATGCTGAGACACTGATTCAGACCTCTTGAGTCTCTGCTAATTACATCCCCTTGATTCTAGAAAAATCCCCTGAACTGATGACAGCAAGGAAAGAATATTTAACAAATTAGTTCTTTTCTGCAGATTACACTAAGGAGAAAGCTTCCAGAAGAGGGCACTTAATCAAACTCAGAGACTTATAGCTGGAAGTGAACTCAAAAGATCTGTAAACCCTCATTTTACAAAAGAGGGAACAGCCCCAAAGTAGTATATTTACCCCGTCACAGCGCCACTGAACGTCAGAGTAGACATGAGCCCAAGTCCCCAGGGCCCCTTCCACACCACACCTCCTGGAAATACCAACTTTTTAACATTGTAGATATTTATACCTAGTGCTATGGAACCACAGAAAACAGGCCCAAGATTTCTAGATATCTATACTAGAAAAGTTCTCAAATATGCGCACAAAGGGACGAGTGTAAGGATATTCACAGCTGCAATATTTGTCTTGTGACCAATCAGGAAAAACTAAATATTTGTCGATGAGAAAATGGCTAAATTAACTATGGTGCAGCGCAGCTGCTAAACAGACAGACACAGAAAGATCCTTGAGATAAAACACCAAGTGTAAAAGCCAGTTTGCAAGACAACATGTATAGCATGATACTGTGCAGGTTTTATACGTACACATTTTCTTATGAGCACACAAGAGTATGCAGACACCAAAAGAATAGGGCAGGACATACCAAACTGCTTAAAGGGCTTGCTTCTGGAAAGAGGACAGGATTATAAAAGAGGTTGATAAGAGATCTTGTACTTTATTTTATATATATGCTAATACATGTGTGCATCACCAGTGTAATTAAAAATAAGTTCAAAAGCATAAAATGAAAATAAACAAAGAACTGGATGTTGGAACCAAGGCCTGGGGCACTAGAAGCTGGCCTGGTGACAGGCAGGTGTCGCTCGGGTGGAGACCCAGCCCCTGGCCTGGTCTCCCCACGCAGGTGTGCCTCAGGAGGAAGGCAGGGCTTTGGGACATCTGCCACCCTCCATGCCAGTCCCTCATGCTCCTGCCAGCTTCTCCCCGTCCTGTGTCCCTGGCTGTGCTCCCTGGCTCCTGGTGTCTGCCCCCGTGCTCTGACGGGCATGTTTCTCCAGCTGGGCCCTGGCACGACCGCTTGGTTCCAAGGAGGTGCCTGCCCTCTGGCCCAGGACACTCAAAACACACCACGGCCAAGGGCACCACCATTCATTTTTCACCCTGGCCCAATGGAACCCTCCCAGACCAATGGAGCAGAATCACTTCTACTGGCTTCTGAAGTCAGAGGGAAGTCAGACAGCTAAAAGTGGCGCTCACCACAAATTCCCCTCTGAGTCAGAGAGTGGTCAGTGGCATCCACGTGATGGGCCCCAAAATGCACATAGGACAACAAAGGCTGGGAGGCAAAAATCTGCATCATTTTATCTTCTCTTCTTCTCATCCGTCCCCTTCCACAGTGTGCAAGAGGCAATTCACAAACCACATTCAATGCGACCAACCTCGCCTGGTCTGAGCATTGCTTCTCTTTCCAGCTGGGTCCTGTGCCTTTCTGATTCCAGGGTCCATCTGATACTAAACCTTCCACAATTTGTATCACTGGTGTCAATAACCAACTATAAAAGTGTCCCACCCCAATCCAATAAACGTGCCATTCTTTGTAAGAAACAGGCACTGACCAGCCCACCCCTGCTCAGACCCCTCAGGCACACCCCACACAAGCAGCGTCTCACCGTCCCATGCCGAGTGCCAGGGGGTCCAGCCACGCAACAGTTGCCATGGCAGCCCCTCCGGCGTCTTCCTTGCTCACTCTCGGGGCCCCACCTGGCAAGGCAGCGTAGCTCAGTGAGCAGGCAGATGTGAGTAAAAGCAATAGCGACAAATCTGAAGAGGTCACATTCCACTCTTGTCCTCCAACTCCCTTGGGCACAGGTTCTGTTGATGGGAATGTTTTGTTTTAAAGGGTGTTTTCCACGGTTTCTTTTTATCACATCCTTATGCTGTGCGGTGGGGTTCCTGGGGCTCTCCTACAGCCAGTCTTTGAGGACATGGAGGCTCAGCAACCTGGAGGCGTTGGAGCCTCTGCCAGCCTTCAGAGGTCAGGGTGCCAGCCCCTTCCTCGAGGCACTGCAGAGCCCAGGAGGCGCGGGCCGGAGCGTGAGCGACAGTGAGGAGGTGCGGCTGGCGGCCCAGGCCTGGCTCCCCGGGACACACAGCGCTGCAGCTGCTGAAGCCCTCGGGAGTCGTCCTGAAGACCACTGCCAGCGATGGGGAAGAAGGGAGACCCGTAACTAAAACTAGATTTATCTCTTGGCCTCAAGTTAAAAAAATCAGAAAAGATTCGTTTAACCTGTAATAGAAAAAAACACATTTCTACAGAAAATGTAGAAAAACACCTTTGTGCCCCCCCCCCCACATTCTTGCAAAGGAAAGGCCTGGATGACGCAGAGTAGTTATAAAATGTCTATTTAAAATACTTTCTGTTACCATGACATCACACGACATCATATATTTCTGATTACAGCCCCGAGTCCAGGCTGGCCAGGCCTCCCGCTGCCGGGCAGCACAGCGCTCTCTCCACTCGAGGCAGCCACGGCAGGCTCATGGGACGGTGCTCCTGGGTGCGTGGCCCTGCTGTGAATGAGACCTGGGCTTGGGGACGTAAGCGGCAGATTCGGGATCCAGCCCTGCCCCTTCAGCAAGCTGCCAGGGCTGACAACAACGTCCTCACAGGGCCAGGAGGGTCAGAAGGGGTGACACACACACCCCGTGGAGCCCGTACACGGATGGATCTGACAGAAACGGGCCTGCCCTCCTGGCAACGGCCATCCCATCCACTCCGTGACGAGGGCTCCTCCCTGTCCCCAGGCCTTTCTTTGCGCACCTGTCCTGGGTGTGCACTCCCTACAGAAGGCCCCGGTGAAGTGGACCTGTGCACAGGCAGAGGCGCTGGCTGAGCCCCCAGGATCCCACTCCTGTCCTGGCCCCAGCCTGCAGCCCTCCTCCCGTCCCCTGTTCCTCTCTCACACACACACACACACTCACACACACACACACACGAACGCACTCTCACACTCCACATCCACACCCACTCACACACACACACACACACACACACACGCACGCACTCTCACCCTGGCACACACAAACACGCATATACACACAATACCAACACACTCTCACACTCCACATCCACACCCACACACACACACACACACACACGCACAAACACACAGGTACACACAATACCAACACACTCTCACACTCCACATCCACACCCACTCACACACACACACACACACACGCACAAACACACAGGTACACACAATACCAACACACTCTCACACTCCATATCCACACCCACTCACACACACGCACGCACAAACACGCAGATACACACAATACTAACACACTCTCATGCTCCATATCCACACCCACTCACACTCGTACACACACACTCACACAGCATGAAGCACCGAATGGGGCCTGTCCACTCACTGTTCCTGGTCTATGACAAGATACGTACAGAAATTGACAGTAAATGTTTAGAAACCATCATTGCAATTGGGCGGAGTAATTTGATGTCTTTTGAATCTAAAAATAAACTATTGAATTTGTACTTTGTATGTCTTCTTTTTGTATCACTTTTAGTAATATATTTTATCATAACCTATAAAAGTATGTCTGTCAGACATTCAAAAATGTAGACAGAAAAAACGCCTGTCCTTAATCCCAGCTAGTCCGAGGGGCGAGAGCGGCGTCTCCCGTGCGCCCTCACCGCGCCTGCGCGCCCCGCGGCAAGGCCCGTCCGCTTCGGGCAGCCCTGTGACGTCCCCGCAGGCCTCAGGCCTCAGCGCCTGCGCAGGGCCGCTCCAGGCCTTTTCCGGGGTGTGGGGGGAGAGCAGGGGAAGCGCAGGCCAGGCTCCCCAGGAAAGACGGAAAAGCAGCCTGCCACCCGGCTTCCGCTCGCGACAGCCGTCGCTGCGCACCTAGAGCCTGGGCTTGGCGGCTCCGGCTGCTGGGCCGCGCTCTGCGCTCCAGCCAGCAGAGTCACTCAGGGTGGATTTGAAAAACGTGAGAAAAATCTGGCAAGTCAGACAAGCGGACAACCCGCGGAGGGAAGGAAGCTGTCAGCCTGCAGCTGATAAAAATCCAGACTAGGATTTACAACCCTGTGTCACAGACAAAAGCGGCTGTCTGCTCGGTGTCCACGCACGGAGATCGGACCAGGGCCCTCTGATGCGCTGTGTCCTCCAGCCGCGTCACCAGGCTCCGCGGCTGGGCCAGGGGGCCCCTGCGTCTCTCCAGGCCTGGAAGCAAGTGTCGGGCTGCGATCACAGAAGCTGAATTGCTCACTCCTCTGTATTCGCGTCTGGAGGGACAAAACCCGTAAGTCGCAGACTTCGCTTCAGGAATGCCTGGCAAGGACAGCCCTGACCCGTGGCCCACACTGCCAGGCAGCTCCAGGACACCCACACGTCAGGTAGTGCAGCTCAGCCCAAATGCATCTGCCACCCGGAGTGTGGTCATTAGGAGTGACAAGGATCCAATGGCAGTTTTTTTTCAATCAGCAAGAACCTTAGCTTGTGAAACTAAGAGTCCACGTGCCGGGAGCCGGACTGAGGGGCAGAGAAAGGGGGATCCAGAGCACTGGCCTTTTTCACTTCCCAACTTGCACAAATCCACTCAGGACGTGAGTCATTCTTGGAACTCGACAGGGCCTGTAGTGAACATCATTTTTGTTCTAAAGGAGAAACGTATTTCTTATCTTTTAAAGTACACATTTTTTTTTTTTTTTTTTGCATCTAACACACATGCTTGAAATATGCTGGAGGCACAAAATGCAGCTCAAATTGAGCTGTGTTTTTTGTTTGTTTGTTTGTTTGTTTTCCAAACTGTCGCTGAACCATTTCCCAGAACGACAGGGGTGGGTGTTTGTTTGGGTCCTGCTTTCTACAGAACAAGTGCTTTAAGACAGGCTTAAGAGGGACTGGCAAGGCACGTGTGCGGCCCGTGCTTCAGAACCACGCAGAGGGCCCCGAGCGCTCCTGGTGCTTTTTCACATTCCTAGTCACCTTACTGGGGACAACTGCCTGATTCGTTTCAGGCCTTAACTTTGGTTCTGAACATGTGCACAATGACTTTTTAAAGAACCCAATGATAGACCCTAAACTCTTTTCTGCTCCACTCCACTGATGATTTCGGAAGGTCCTTATGCAGCATTATGAGATGACACACATGACAATGGGTGGTGATCGCACAGTAACTCGGCCACCACAGGCCGCTGTTTCCAGGGAGGGGGAGCCATGACTGATCTCGTCCATTTCTTCTTCCTAATCTGGCAGCCTGGTCACTGGGATCAGTGACGCCCCTGTGTGATTCCAATGCAGTGCCAGTTGAGATCACTGACCCAGTCAGGCAGTGACCCTGTCCGAGGCGGTGATCTAGTCCAAGGTGGTGATCCAGTCTGAGGCAGTGACCCAAGGCAGTGATCCAGTCCGAGGCAGTGACCCAGTCCGAGGCAGTGACCCAGTCCGAGGCAGTGACCCAGTCCGAGGCAGTGATCTAGTCTGCGGCACTGACCCCTAGTCCTTGCACTTCTAAAACTGCCGTTATTTAGGCCCCACCCAAACCTGTTAAATCAGGCCATCAGTGGGGGAAGGAAGCCCAGCGCCCGTATTTGAACGCAGTCCAGTGATTCTCCTGTGAGAACTGGCTTGAGAACCTGTGTGCCCAGCACAGGTCAGCAGTGGATCAGTGTTCCTGTAATCCAAGAGCTAAAACCCACTTGGCACCACAGGCCCAGGCCTGAATGGGCCCAGGTGAACGACCCTGTGTGACAGCTCTGTAGCGGTTATGACAGCAGCTCCGGGTCCCCTGGAGGCCACGTCCTAGGCTGTCAGCACCACTCTCTGAAGCATGCACAGGGTATCTCCCCGGTCACACCTAGGATGGCTTCCTATCTCCTGGCACAAAGCATAGAACAGCGCTATCGACGCAGCAGGGCTGCCAGAGCAGAAGCCCTAAGGAGCGGGAACTCACTGCCTTGCAGGTGGTGACTGAGGTGGACCACGCCTATGCAGGGAGCGGGGCGGGTCTCACAGGGAAACAGCCGCAGTCCTGGCCGCTCTGGCAGAGCCCACGTCAGCAGAGCCACCGCTTCTCACCAGGCTTCCCAGCTTGCTAAAACTTTGAACAGAGACAAAGGATTAGGAAGTAAAACGGAGGCACCCATGTCCTCTTTCTGGAAAGCTGTGTTGTGTGCCATCTGGCCCTGCTAGGAGCCAGGCTGCAGGGTGTTTCCATTCACTAATGGCTCCAGTGGAAAGTGTGAGCTGCCCATGGCCAGATCCCAGTCTGTCTGAGAGGGTCCTGCCAAGCTGCTTCCCAGGCCAAACTCTGGCAGGACCAAGTCCTTGTTGTTGCATTTCCTGCTACCTCTGCCAGTGGCCAGTGCCAGACACAGGGAAGCAAGGACAGGAGGTGATACTCAGGCCCGCTGGGTGCTCAGATGGCAGAAACGGCAAAGGCCTGAGGCAGCTGCACCCACGCATGTGTGTCCCTCTTGATGTCCACACACCTCTCTCGTAGAACACACACCTGCACCATGTGAGAGTCCCACACTCCCGAAGGTTATTACACCATAATGGAAAAAGTTATCACATCCTCTGGATGCCAGATAAAATTCTTAAATCCATAACATGTGGCACGTTGGCTTCTTTCCTACATGATACATCCTTGAAGGAACAGGCCACGTGGACCAACACAGACCTTGCAGGACCTGCCCGGCCTGGGCCTCTGCTGGGCTTCACCCCACCAGTGCCCTGAGTCCCACATTGGGGTGCACACTGCCTGCCCCTAAGGCCAGCCATAGGTCTCTTCAAACCCACTTTCCAATCTGCGAAATGAGAGATTGAACTACATGGTACCTCAGGTCTCTGCAAATTCTCTAATTCCACACGTGGTGTTTTCCAGGAGTGGTGACCACACAGGGGACCGCCACGTAGAAAATGCCTGGCTCCTGCACAAGCGGTCACTTCCCTTTGCCCGTCGTCAGGCACCAGAGGTTGTTCCCGCATGTGAAGTCCGGGCCCGCTACAGCCTTCCCATCCCCCAGCCGTAGACTCCCCACAGCAGCTGCCAGGAGCGGGAGGGCTGGCCTGGCACACCCACCGCAGCAAGGTTGCCACAGCTGCTCCGCCTCCTCATCCTCCAAACTCACCCCCTAGCACAGGAAGCACCCTGCAGGGCTTAGGAGTAGATTCTGGAAGTTCATCTTCTGGTGCTGTGGACAGTAGGGGCATCTCCTGTGTGCGGCCACCTGACTGACGACCTGTGCTGACAGCAAACAGGGAATGAAACCACACTGGGGTTTGCAGAGGGCCCCCCGGGACCCTCCGCCCTGAACACACAGATGTCCAGGATGGCGCTGGCCAGAGTTCCTAGTACAGGGCCCCAGTCCTGCAAGGTCAGAATCCTATGCAGGTTGCGCCCCTTCTTTAAGAAAAAGAGTACACAATTACAAATACGAAATTACATAAGAAATTGAAATTTTGCCAGAATGAAAAAAGAAATCCCAACACATGGAGTGAGTTTTAGGGATTCAGACCCCTTCTTCTGAGAGCTCTTTAATTTACCAGAAATGCTTACATAGAAAAGCTTGTGGACAGCAACCCGGCTTCCTTTCCACCTGGACACTCCAACCGCCCAGCATCTCCCGCCAGGCCCGATCAAGGGAGCGCCCGAGCGCCACACTTGCTTGCTGCGTGTCAGCCCCCTCTGCGGCCCGTGGGGTGGAGGCGGCATGGCCTGCCACCTCCCTGGCTCTTGCTGCGCGGCCCTGGGCCCCTCCCCCAGAGCAGCCTGACTCTGTGTACGGTGTTTACAGACTCCTGGTGACTTTTCAACCCACAAGAGAAACAGGGAACCGGAACATGTAAATATGAGGGTCACACAGCTCCATGTGTGCCACTTGATGTCAGTCTGAAACAAACACTGGGCGGAAGCAGGCCCATGAGGACGGTTCCCAGGGTCCCGCATTCCGACTGTGCACGTGTCCTCCCCACAGCGCCCGCGGAGCTTCCGCACCTCCCACCCCTGCCTGCAGCACTGCTGACTCCCTGCCACGGGGCTCAATTTTCAGACTAGGGAAGTCTCCAAACTAATAAACTGCTGTGGAAATATATATACACTCCCTTGTATCAATTGTTTTCCCTTCCAAAAGATGTTACTATGTGATACAGCTTTAAGTTTTCAACTCTGTCATATTTTCTAAACTACGATCTCTTCCATTTACTTTGGGGATGTGGCACCCCCCTCCTTGCAGCCAAAGCTAAACACTGTGGTTTGGATTTAGTGTTCCCATGGAGCACCAGGAAAATGTTTGTCTCAGCAATCGCGTCGTTATTGTTACTGGTAACAGCTGCTCTGCCCTCTCCGTTGTGGCCCACAGTCTGCCATACCAGTTCACAAGTGGGACAGGGGTTCTGTGCCATGGGGACGGCAGACCTGCGCAGGACGGCCCAGGGTCTGGTGTGACCATCCCAGGCGAGCTCAGGACCAAGCATGCGAAAAACCAGAGCTGAGCGGTAGACTGCCTGGCTCTCGGGGCAAAAGAGCGTTGAAAAGATCCCGTCTTTCCCGTGTCCAGGTGGTCTGCCAGCCTGGCCTGCCCTTATGCACACAGACTGCGACCCCAAGGGAGGAGGATGGGGCCACTCCTCACCAGAACACAGAGGGGACTCAACAGATGACAGGGAGGTGCCGTTTGGACTTGTTCCTGCACTCGCCTGACTTTGTAGATGTTAAGGAGAGTGGCCCAGGCTGAGGAGAATTGCCCACCCCACGGCGTTTCTGGTCATGGGCAGGAGATAAATCTGCCCTGTGGGTCATTTGTTCTCCATGGAAACAGGTTCCAGGTGCCTGGGCGCCTTGGCACTCTCCACCCTGCTCTTATCAGGGTCAGCCGGAGCCACAGTCTTACACCAGACACCTGCAAGGTAAAAAGCGCTCAGCGGGCCAGGCTTGGGTCAATGTCAGCACCTTCCACAGAAGGTGGCACGGCATCCTGGCCCACCTTGCTGCACTGTGCTTTTTTTTTTTAAATAGTAAACAATATATACGCCCATTAACAAGAGGCTGGTTAAGTACACGTATACAGTGTGTACAAATTATGGTACACACATACAATAGAATTCTACCAACCATTAAAAATAAGGATGCAGAGTTCATTTTATTGACATGAATAGAAACCCACAACATATGGTTGCATGAAAAATTAGGTAACGGGTCCACATATAGAATATAATCCTATTTATGTAAAATGATAGATATTTACCTATATACACATATTTATATAGAGAGAGGAAGATTCTAGAGTGATGTTAAACCAGCAAATTAACAGAGTGATTCTTTCTGAACCCTGGGATCTTGTCTAACTTTGATTCCTTTATCTGGTCTTCTCTCTAGATATAAAAAATATATAGTACACATAAAAATAGGTAAGATTTACAATGAGCAGCTACCATTTTTTAAACAAAGGGAGTTTGTACAGTAGGAACAGGCAGGTGAAGACGAAGGCGGCAGGGGTGAGGGGAGGGGCCACTCGGGGCTCCACCCCCCGAGGAGCCCCCGCCCGAGCAGCCCCATGAAGACCCAGGGAGGACGATGCCGGGAAATGCAGGACTGCAGCCACTGCCAGCAGCTTCTCCTCAGGACGAATGGCAAGAAGTTAAGAAATGCCGTTCTTTTCACCATTTTCTCTCTCAGTGAATAAATAAAAGAAAACGTTCTACATTCTCAATCCTAAATGAGACAGAGATCAAGAACAAGAAGGGATTAAACAAAAATGGGAGGCAGCTCTCGTGGACGTGGAGCGTGAACTCAGAGTCCAAAGACCTGGGTTCAGAATCTGGCCTGGCCACTCTGTGACCTGGGAATGACAAAAAGCCACTGAAACTGCCCAGACCTCAGTCTTCACATTCATAAAATGGAGATATTAATGCAGTCTTGCTTGGCAAGTTATAAGACTATGTAAGATCATCATTTAAAATGATGAAAATTATCAGCTATATGGTTTTTCTTTTAAAAAAGAACTCATTATAGCTATGTTTTATGCTTTTTAGAGCCTTAGAAAAAATTCACCAGCTTCAGCTAGCCATGACCACCTCCCTTTCTCTGCAGACAAGAGACACACCTGGCGTCTGTCTCTGCGCAAGCTCAGCTCCGTGGCTGCCTGTGTGTGATGTGCTTCCCTCCACCCCTCCCATCTGGCCCACCAAGGTCTGCAAAGGTTCCATCACTAGCACTTAGCAGAATAGCCTCCCTGGCTGGTTCAGGCCCCGCTCAGTATCCACTTCCTAAATAAGCTTCCTCATTTAAAAAGAGGATATAGGACACACCCTGCTGGTATCCATCACAATAGCCTTTCCCTCCTTCTTCCTTACTGACAGAAACTGCAGCAGGGACAGCCAGGAGCTCGCCCATGAGAGGAAGGAGAATTCTCCTCAGTAGTGCTTCCAAGAAAGTTGCTGTTTTCTTAATAAAAAGGCAGGTAGACACCTTTTGCCCTTTGCTCTTGCTCTTTCTTCCTGCCTGCAACACAGAAGTGGTGTCTGGATGTGCAGCAGGCGTCTTTGGCATCAGAAGAACAAAGCTGCAAACTGACACGGGGGGAGCAGGAGGCCGGAAGGAGAACAGGACGGCATGAGCTTCTAGACCTGCCCGACTGCCTCCCTCTGGGCTCTAGAAAAGAGAAAAATAGACACTATTCCCGCATGATTGGCTGAATTTCTAGTAATTACTTCAGTCAAATGCCATTCAAACTGATTGAGATCACTTGCCCTACTTTGATACTTTATTAGCCAGGCCCTGAAAACCTACTGAAGTTCTTGCAGTTCAATTATAGGTGTCAAGTGTTCAAGTTAAAATTTCACAGTCTGCATCTCACAGTGGTCCCCAGGGTTCTATAACTATGGCGGGAGACCCGCAATCTCTCACATGTGGTCTTTCTACTCGGAAACAGTCTTCTTCATTTGTTCCCAGGGGCCTCCACTGAGCCCAACTACAGGGCAGCTTGCTTGGAAAGGCTGCCCCTACAGACCAAGGCTGAGTCCAATCTGAAAACCAAATGACTTAACTCACCCAGTCCCTCCCTGGTGCACAACCAACCTCCTTACCAGAAAGACCACAGGCTTGGCACAGACCAGCAACCAGACTCTAAAGTACACGGCCTGGATGCCGATGGTGGGTGTTTGGAGCAGGCCACACTGGGGAGAGCTCAGAGAACCAAGGCACCACCGTGCCTGCCAACAGGGTCCATTCCTTAGCTCCAAGCCACAGGCTACTCACATGGCTCCCTCATGGCCGCGTATGTGTGTGCACATGTACCTAGAAAAGCCCTGCACACTCGTAGACACATAAGTGTACATGTATGTACATGTACGTATATCCGTTAGCAAGCAATATTCAAACTACTTATCCAAAGTATATGTTATCCTATTTCCCCTCATGAAAGCAAGCTAAATAGGCAAACAGTGAATAAAAGAAAACTCATGAGTTAAGAGTTGCTCAGAAAGCACCAAGTTCAAACGTGTGGCTCAGAGCCACCCTGACTGCTCCAGGTATTGGTCTTGTGATTGGTCATTTCCTGTGACTGTCAGAATGCTGGTGAAAGCCCAGCACAGTGTCCACCTGAAACCACAGTGGGTGGCCAGGACGGTGGAGATCAGGAAGACCAAAAGATGAAAGCTGAGTGTTGTCAGGGGTGGAGGACCGTAGAGCTGCCGATGATTGTCTAGTCCTAACTGAACTGCCAGCCACACGTGGCAGCCACAGAACTGCCTCTCCGTGAAGCAGGATGGAGTCTGGACCCCAGGTGTGAACCTGAGAGCTCCCGCGTGCTATGCGTGACCCACCACCAGCCTGTCATCTGAGGCCCAAGTGGCCGGCACTGTGTCACTGAGGCCACAGACAAACAAACATGAGACTAGCAGGGCTGGAAGCAGCCACATGGCTGTTCTTGTCCAGTCAAGCAGGACACCTGCAGTGGCTTTTGTTCCATACCGTCAACCAGAGCTAGTGGCACAGCCTGACCTGAGCCCTGCAGCCAGGCTTCTCGTGCTCGCCGCCTGTCATCTGTGGGAGCCGGATGTCCCAGATGGCTCCCTCCCAGCGTGCCTGGTGCCTGGGTCGGGACACCGGGAACAGCAGGGGGGCTGGTGGCATGGCGCCCTCCACATGGCCTCTGCACATGGCCAACAGGGTCTTCCTCAGAACATGGGTATCTTGGCTTCCCCCACCATGTTCCAAGGGGAGGAAAGAGGAAACTGCTCTCCTTAAAAGTCCAGGCCCAGAACTGGCTCCCCTCCCATCCATTCTGTTGGTCAAAGTCCCAGGTCAGCCCAGATTCAAAGGAGTGGAGAATGGACACCACCTCTTCGCGGGAAGGTGCTGAAGGTGGCCATTGTGAGACAAGCTGCCCTGAAAGCTGAGTCACCCAGGTGTCTTTTAAATGACTCAGCTGCGTGACTCAGAGGTTTAGAGTGCATCTTGCCGGCAACCCTTGAAGACTCAAATTGGTGAATCACTGTTTTTCTCTAATTCCAAACAGTTGCTGAGGTTTTCTAACCCATGGATAGTTGAAGTGAACCCTATTAATTATGATGCTTTTGCAGATGTGAGCAATTTAATATCTAATAGAAATTTTAGACTGCTTGCTCTGGAGTTTTTTATGCTCTGTGACGAGTTATTCTATCGTTACTTTCCTTGCTGCCAGCTGACCCTAGTCAGATTCTCTGTGCTAACTCCACATCAGGCAAAATATTAATAGCATGCACTTGTCAGCATCTGCAGTCAGTGGCTAAGTACTTCCCTTTCACATCATCATCTGATGCTCACAGCATCCTTCTAACAGAAGCATCACTACCTCTGTTTTACCAATCATGAACCAGAAGCTGGTGGCAGTGGAGACATTTGCCCAAAGTCCTAAAGCTCCTCTGGATTAGAGCCAGGGTTTGGGTGCCCACCCTCAACCCCATGTGGGCAGCTCCAGGATGTGGTGGAGGACAGCCACTGCCTGTCGCCACAAGCAGGTCTAAGAAAGCCAACACAGGGCCAGGTGCACCACTTTGGGAGGCTGAGGCAGGAGGATCACTTGAGGCCAAGAGTTCAAGACCAGCCTGGGCAACATAATAAGACCTCGTCTCTACAAAATTTTTTTTTAGAAAACTTAGCCAGATGTAGTGGCATGAGCCTGTAGTCCCAGTTACTCAGGAAGCTGAGGCAGGAGGATCGCTTGACTCCAGGTATTCAAGGCTGCGGTGAGCCATGATTGTGCCACTGCACTCCAGCCTGGGCAACAGAATGAGACCCCGTCTCTAAAAAAGAAAAAGAAAAAAGAAAGCCAATGTAGACAGACAGTGGCTATTTCACAGAGGTCAGTGTGTCACCACCACTGGTTTACGGCCACAGCCATGACCTCAAGGGGCTTCTTTGTGCCTCTGTCTGCCTGACCCTCAGCCTCTGTGGTGGCCCACTCTCCCAGCAGCAGGGCTGGACTTCTTCCAGCTCCAGATCTCCCCAACTCGTCCCTGGCCACCCTGCTGGGGACAGCCCCAAGCCCTCTCACCATAGCAGCTGTCTCCTCCTGGGCAGTTGCGCCCAAGCACAGATGAACGCAGATCAGCTCTGTCTCCAGGGTCAGGGGCTGGTCACCTCCCACCAGTGAGGTCTTTTAGGGATTCCTGAGGAGCTCAGGCCTGAGGCCAGACTGCTACAGTACTCCATCCAGCCTGCTAAGAGTCTTTCAGGTCTCAGGCTGTCACTCTGTCCCCAAAGGTAACCTTGGGAAAGTCAAACAAGCACATTTCCTCATGGGCAGCAAAGGAATTAAAATGGTTTACCAGGAACCGTCATAACCTAAGCTCTAACACTGAGGGAACTGGCATTTTTGTTCTTTAAGAATGGATTGGCAGGTACCCCCAGCAAAAATAACCAGGACTCTCAAAGGTTAAGAAAGTATCCTCTACAAATCACAAGGACAAGAAATGGTACCATCTGTGAAAGATTTTTTGCGAGTGGTCACGCATTAAAATTGCAAGCACTCTAACCCCTCTTGTCAACAGAAAGGAATGGAGGACCCTGCTCCCACGGCCCCTCTCTGAACACCGAGTTTGGGGACAAGCCTGGTACAGGAGCAAAAGCAGAGGAGGGAGGATCATTTGGAAATCCAAGTGAACCAATTAGGCAGGCTTGCGTGGCTGATTCAGAAAACCCTAAGTTGGAAGACATGGCCTGCCACGCTGTTCCTTCGTGTCTTCGCTTTTAGACGTGGTCGGCGTGGTCAACCACTTGGGGCAGTGTGAGATTGACACCATGTTCTTTGCTAGCAACAATGGGATTTAGTCGAAGATTGGTGCCCTGTGTCCATCATGTAGATAATGAAGATTTTACACAAGGTAAACTTCAAAAAGACAGTTTCATTCATAGAAAAGCTTTTAGAACCTACTGGTGCCTCTACAGGAGGCAACATGCAAGCCCAAACTGATATCAAAAGTGAGAAATGTTTTCCCTGTGGGTGGGACCTCCAAGGACTTAAGACATTTTCATCAACGTCTGCAATTACACATCTAAATCACATAACGCATGTCCCCAGACACACGAGTCACTCAGGGGGCTTACGCCCCCTCTACACCATAGGTCGGTGCAGCCCTGCCCCCAGTGGGGACAGGCCTCCTGAGGACGAAGGGGCTTGCCTGATTGTCCACGGCTCCAGGACCCAGCCCCAGTGGGTGCGCTGCAGGAATCCCCAGCCGTGTGGCAGGCACCCACACACGAGGCTCCGCGATATCTCTGGCAGAAAACAATCCCAGGTCTAACCCCAGGGACACACAGCAGGAAACCAAAGGCCATTCAGCAAACATGAAATGGTGCGAACTCTCCAAAGCTGGCATTTGATGAGTTTATAAAGTGTCAGTAAATTACTTCAAGCTGAAACCAATCTATTTTTGTCATAAATTTTTAAAAATTGACTAACAAAATTGTTTATCAACCTCTGTGTGTGTGGGTATATGGTATGTTCTCTCACAGACTTAGGCTAACACAGTACATGGTAAGTTCAACCAGATGTGCAGCTCAGTCTCCCTAAGTGGGATGTCGCAGGGCCACTCAGCAGCCTCCCAACTCCCCTGGCCCCGAGTCCCCGCAGACTGGCTACACCACGAGGCTCGAAAGAGGGGAGAAAAAAGTCAACCAGTTTTCAAACATTAAGATCTCCTCTTTCTACTGATGTCAACCCCTTACTTTAAGGAATGTGCAAATTATTGGGGGTTTTGTGTTGTTTTATGGGAATCTGTAATTTTTCTCATGTACACCCTCAAAAAAGTTTAAATTTCTTATTGGCTCTAGACAAATCATGTTTGATCATTTGAGATAAATTAGGTAAAACTCCTGAAACACAGCGTTCATCTCTGCTTCTAAGTGATAGGACCTGGGACAGACGACAGGGACACTCTGCCAGGCACACAGACATGACCCAGCTGCTCTCAGGCAGGAAGGTGCCTCTCACACAGCAGAGATGTAGCCTGCACCGGGGGTCCCAGCCAAACCACTGTCCAGAGCTAGCTTAACTCACGGTCCACATTTACGCTGACATCACATTGTTCTGTGCTTTCTCCGAGAAGACCATCTTCCTTCTAACCAAGTGTGAGAATTCTACTTCCACAGACATGGAGCAGACGGCCCCACTCTCAACCCCTGACCTCGCTGGATCAATTTCTCTCAACTTTGCCAGCTCTTCTCTGTGTTTGAGGCTTTTAAACTAAATTACCTAACACATGTCTCTGAAGCATAAAAATCATGCTTCTGAGACAAGGAAGAAGCAGTCAGCAAAGACAGAAACTGAAGGAGGCTTTGAGACAGTGTCTGAAGGCCTCATTTTACAGAAGGGGAAACTGAGGCCCTGGAAGGCCATGATGCTCCCCTAAACACACAGCCAACCCTCACTCCCAGTTCCATGCTCTCTCCCCTCTGCCACAGACAGTCTTGGGCTGATGCTGTGTGACAATGCCATCACTTCCTCGACACAAGTTCAAAGGAAGCCACATGTCCTCCAGCAGCAAGATTTACTATTTCTGCTCCAGGTGTGTTAACTAAAAATAGACTACCCAGTTCTTAATTGTTTATTTGCCATTTTGCTAAACATTCTCAGGGTGGAAGCAGAAAGAAAGTAATACATAAGACCACATAGGAGGCAAAGCTCACCTGAGCAGCACCTGCAGGTAACTGCACACCTGCTGACTGAAGTCCAGAATCAGATGAAAATCAGAAGCCTACAAAATTTTCAAAAACAAAACAAACTAAACAAAACTGTTGTTTCTCCACCACCAGAAAATATTTGTGTCTACTATGGCTGTTGGACCACACAGCGGCCATCATCCCTAACAGCGTTCCTGCCTGGGTCGCCCGTGTGTAGAAGGGCTCTGCACTCACTGTGCTGAACCTTGAATGCTGAGAGCTTGAACAGACACAGGAGTGACAAAACCTAAATTGTCAGAGGGCACATCTTCCAAATTCTAAAGGCCCCGGGCGCCTCCTCCAGCTCTGGTCCAGTGCCGAGAGCTTCTGGGGGAGCAGCCCTCCAGGGAAGCTCCATTTGCACTCGCTTTTCCTCCCGGTCCCCCCGAACATCCTACAGGTCTGTGTGCTCACTGTTCACCTGCCCCCACGCCCTGGCTCCAGTGGCTTTCCGCCCTGCTGTCCCCGAGCATCTCCCATCTCCGGCACTGGGAGGTGCTCTGCAGACACTGAATGAAGGAAGGAAGGAAGCGAGGTCCTCCTTCATGAAAAAGATAAGACGCTTGGCACTTTTGCCACAAAAGGTCTCCAGGCATGCTTAGACATATATGAGCAAATCAGACTTAAATCATTATTTTATTATTACAATAACTAAAATGTACAGTGTGCCTTTTCTGCTAGCACAGCTCCACGTGCTGTACGTGCACGGTTTCACCGCATCATCACAGCAGTACTATACGGTAGGCACCACTATTAATTCCACTCTGCAGATAAAGAAACTGCCTAGGGTCACCTCGCTAATGAGTTCAAACCTGGGCAGTCCTGCCAAATTCCCAATTACAGGAAACGCCGGCTATGGCGTCGCCCGGTGCGTCGCCAGGCGCGGGGGCCCTCTCCCGCCGCGCCCCGCGTGCGGCTCGGGCTCTGCCTGGTCCGGCGGCGCGAGGAGGAGGGAGCGTGCCCCGCACCTCCGTGGGAACGCGGGGAGGGCGCGGAGGGGCCTCGGAACCTCGGGAAGAGAGGAGGCCGCCCGCTGCGTACCGGAAGCCAGTGTGGCGGGGGCCTTGCGGAAGCAAAGCTCCCCTCCCACCCAGGCGGCGCCGCGCCGCTCAGCAGACACCGAGCACTTGCTCGCCAATGACGCCGCGGTCAGGGCTACACTCTCGCTCCGCGAGGCGCTGCGCAAGAGCCCCTCACACCTGTGAGACCCTCGGGGTGCGACCGGATCCCGACCCAGCCGGGTCTCCTGCGCACTCCACGCAGCTCAGCTGCCCCTTGGAGACTTGCAGCTGCACCAAGAAATGCTTCAGATGCATGACAAAGGGCCACCTCCCAGTTTAAGAAAGAGAATATCACAGCACAGCGGGGGCCCTGCGCCCCTCCAAGCCCCCTCCCTTTCCCCAAGAGGCTCCTTCTCCTGCGCCAGGCGTGGGTCGCTCTCACAGGAGCTCTGTTATTCCGGAGATGACGGACGGATGGATGACAGATGAGAGACAGATACATGGACAGATGAGTGGATGGGTGGATGGGTGTCAACAGGTGACAGATGATTGATAGGGATTGACAGATGATAGAAAAATAGAAAGAGTAAAGATATATAGCATGTGGATATATATATGCCCTGAAAACGTTTATATCATTGTTTCATATGTTGGAAACTTTATATAAATGATATTCTCCCGTAAATACCCTGCACTTTTTTTTATTTTATTTGCTCAACATTTTTGAAAATTATCCATGTTACTGTGTACCTCTAGTCTATACATTTTCACTACTCTATATCATTCCATTGTCTGAGTATATTGTAATTTATTTTTAAATAAATAAAAGGTATCTGTCTTTTCTTGTACAGTTTTTGCTTTATGTGTCTTAAAAATATTACCCTAGCCGGGCATGGTGGCACATGCCTGTAGTCCCAGCTACTCGGGAGGCTGAGGCAGGAGGATTGCTCGAGCCCAGAAGTTTGAGGTTACTGTGAGCTAGGCTGACGCCACGGCACTCTAGCCCAGGCAACAGAGTGAGACTCTGTCTCAAAAAAAAAACAAAAAAAAGAAAGAAAATAAAAAAAGGAAAAATATTACCCTACCCAGAAGTCATAAAGATGTTCTCCCATATTTTCTTCTAAAACTTTTTGAGAAGGGTGTGGAGTAGGAATTTAAATTTTTCATTTTTATAACCAATAGTTCCAGTACCACTCCTGATTTGTAAAGCCCCCTCTTTCATACCTCAGGTTCTCTTGTATACGTCTCTTTCTGGGCTCTCTAGTCTTATCCATTAGTCTGTTTGATGATAGCAACTACCGTGTCCTAATTATTAAAGCCCTTTCACAAGCCTTAATATCTAATGAGGTGAGTTCCTCTGTTTTTCTCTTTTTCCTTAAAATTATCTTGGCTATTGTATCAATAAGCTATTGCTTCATAACAAACCATCCCAACGCTTAGTTAAGATCCTAAGCATTTATTTAGTTCTCCAAAGCTGTGGTCAGCTATTTGGGCTGAGCTTGCTGGATGGTCCTTCTGCTCTAGCCCGGGCTGGCTCACATGTTGGGCAGCTGGCCGGCTATTGGCTGGAGCAAGGCGGTACTGGGACACATGTCTTTCATCACCCAGACAGCTTAGCCACCACACAGGCACAGGAGCAAGACGGTAAACAGAAACACAAAGTCTCTTGAGGCCACATTCCACAGGCCAGAGCAAGCCGGGAGGCCAGCCCGGCTTCCAAGGGTTAGGAGAGGGCCTCCTCTTGGTGTCAGGAGCTGCCGGCCCACATCATAAAGGTGGCAGAGGCAGGGAGACTGAGGACTGAGCTCATGTCGGAAACCAACCTACTATAGCTTTATTGTCCCTTTACTACTCCATGTAAATTTTAGAAGCAGATTTTTAAGATCACAAAAATAAACTTTGTTGGGATTTATTACTAGGCGCTTAATATATTGTTATTGCAATTTTTCATAAAGTGCCCTTTTAAAATGCATTTGTAAGTGTTTATAACTGCAGTATGCAAGTATGATGGATTACTGTGCATTGATTCTACATTCATCAACCTTGCTTAACTATTATTTCTGCTAATAATTTACCCACAGATTTTCTTGGACTTCTTTGCAGGAAAGTGGTTCCATTTGACAGCGCTCTTGGGAGGATGCCTTTGCAACTGCACACAGGGATCAGAGCTGCTGCAGAATATCTGGTTTTACTGGGATCTTTTGGTTGCTTACTGACACTTAGTAACTACCTCCAGATCACATGGTGATTCTGCATCTAGGGTTAAGAGTCAGCAGTGATCCAGATCAAAGACTGTACCACAGGCCATTTTCAGTTTGGGGGGTGGGGGGAAATAGGTACAGATAATTCAGAAAAACAATAACCATGAAATAGTTTACATTTGGCATAAAACTTAATCCCACCCATGTACAGGCAACCTCTGCAAATCTTGGAAGTAGGCAGGACTTGGCTTGGGTCCTGCTCCACCCGTCCTTCCCCTTGCACGCTTTCTCTCTCTCCACGCTTCCTTCTTCAGTCTGCTTCCACGGACCCCCATGGCCACACCCAACCCTGCACTTGTTCCAGGCCACCCCATCTTCAACCATCTCCCTCAAAATCCACCACCCACCAAAGAAAACCAGCCAGGTCTCAGTACCTCTCTCTCCCCCTGTGCTAGCTAGTGAACGTGCATCACATTGATGCATTTTGATGCTGTCCATTCAAAGATGGTGCACTCACGAGGGTATAGTGAAAAGTGTGCACTTCATTGTCAGTCGTACCTGAGTTCGAATCCTGTTTCTGGCATCAATTAGCTCTGTGACCTAAAGCAAGCCACTTAACTCTCTACCTTAATTTGTTGTTGTCATGAGGTTCAAACAAAGCAACATATGTAAAAATAAAGAATGGAGCTACTTCCATTTTTCTAAACTATCAGGACGGTGCAGATAAGCTGACTTTCAGAAGAAAATGAAAAGCCCTGCTGGTAGCATTGCCAGCTTTCACACAGCTGGCTACATGGCCCCTGGTCACTCTTTCTGAGAGCTGGCTCTGGCCACACTCCTGGCCCCTGACCTCCTCATGACTCCCTGTTTGACGCTGGGCTCACGCTCTTCACCCCAATCCCGGCATCCTCCTGAGAGGTCTGGGCCTGGTCAGCGACACAGCCTCTCAGCTCTCAGCCTGCTCTCTACTCCTCCCTGGCCACTCCCTCAAGGGGTCATACTTTGGTCCCAGCACTGCTCCCCCTCTCCAGTGATGAATTTAGGGAGCCCTTGCTCTAACCAAATCCTAGACTTGCTCTGGCTCGCTGCTCCAGCCATCTCCACACCCTGCTTCTGTCTCCCAGGGACATCCAGTCAGGGACATCCCATCACAGACGTCTCGAATTTCTCCCCATCGGCTCTTCTTCCCATTCAACTTCTGCTTCTCCATGTATTCTGCTCTTTTGAAGATGGGTAAGAAAGAAGACTGGTCATAGGCTTAAGTTGCAGTCTCACAGTCCTACTACCAAACCAGAAACAAGCACAAGCAGGATTTGCACTGTAAGGACAGAGGAGCAGATGCAGCTACCCAGTACTCCCCAAAACTCAGTGGTCACTGGTGACGAACTCTCTTTTCTATGCACAAACTAAGGGAGCCGAACACTGTTGAAGAAAACCACACACCCCAGCAGACTGGCTCCATCTCACGTTTGTGACCACTAACTTTATCTGAGCTTCAATACTGCCAGGGAGTAATACAGTGTTTCTCCGGGAAAACCTGCTCTCCTACATTTCACAATAATGCTTTCGCTTTTCTCCAGCCCTGTACAGCCCACTGCGACCTTCCCTCCCATTATCCTTAGAAGTCAGCACTTCCTACTCCACAGAGAAAGTAGAAGCCAGCGTATGAGAGCCCCTATGCTCCCCGTCACCAGACCCAAGCCCTGCCCACGTCTGCACCCACCCTTCCCTGCGCCTCCCCCTTTCGCAGACCTCCTCTTCCTTCTGCACTCTGGGCCTCCTGTCCTCCCCCCTTGTACTGCTGAGTATCTGCTTTCTCCTGAGTCTCCAAACTCCCTCTCTGCTAGCTCCGCACCATCAGCCTTCAAATATGTTCCCCCAAGAAATCAGTGCAGACAGAATATTCCCTCCAGGGTCCACCTTCTCCCTCAAGTGTTCAGAGAGCATTTGTATTTGCTGTCTCGCCTTCCCCTCACCTTTCAACCAGCTCCATACATAGCTTCTGCTTCTCACAGAAGCACCCCTCACTCAGGTATTTTTCAACCGTCACCTTGCCTGGCCTCTAGGCAGCATTCCACACAGGCACAGGACAGCTTCAACTGCTCGAAAAGGGAGGCAGAGTCAACTCATGCTGAACAAATTGGGAAGAGATGTGGCATCCTAGAACAGTTTTTATTCTTGCTATATTTACATTTTACTCCTGAATCTATTTATGTTTAATAAATGCAACAACTCATTAAAGTTTTGTCATAAATAAATGTTTCTCTGTTTTGCATGTAAATATCACTTTGGTATTTCTTTCAAATTCTCAGTTTTTCAATCCCAAAATTGTACCTGAAAAGGCACTTTGGTAAACAAGCCCACAAGCCACTTGACGGCAATGGCTGGTTAAAGGTACAATCCACAGATAAAATGAAAAGCCAGTTTTGGATCCAAAATCTCAAGAAGCAATTGTGACAACATATCTGTGCTCCAAAGGGTGGAGCCCCATGGTGGAAGCCTCAGATGCCATGGCAAGCAGGGCTTGGGGACACAGCCGAGCCCCGCACAGCAGCACCTGCCGCCCTGGGCACCAGCCAAGGCACATGCTCCCAGGACCTGCCCTGCCCCACCGTGGCAGTCCTGTGGGTCAGAATGCAGCTGGAGAGCACTGGGTGTGCAGGAGAGGGCAGATGGCCAACTGTGAAGGGCAATGTAGGAGCTCAAGCATCGTTCATACTATTTCTTTCTTCAACAGACATCAAAATAGCAACTTTCTCCTAGTTTCCATAAATGTGTGCTGCAAAGCATTTTGAGTGTCTCTGGAGAAAGGTACTCCATGTATTCAAGTTATAAAATTTCTTCTGTGACATAGTTTTTCTATCGAATTGCTTAGATATTGCATGATATCTACAGGTCAGCCCTAGGTTTCTACACCTACTTGAGAAGAGTCCATTTACAAACGTATTCACTTTGCACACAGCCTCACCAGGGAGCATCGCGCCACAGCCCGGGAAGGGTGAAGGCTGGCCACCTGCGGAGGAACTCGCGCGGCCGAGCTGCACAGCAGACCTCCACTCGCCCATTTAAAACCTGAAGTCAAAGGAACTGGCAAATTAAGTAATAGAAAAAGAAATGAGGTTGGAGGTGGGGAAATGGATGGTGGTTTGTGTGATGTGAAGTTTGTTTTTTTATGGTAAGTATGGGATTAGAGGAAAACGAGGATATGTCTAACGACCCTGCCAGTGTCCAGGTCTGTCTGCTTCAGAGCTTGTCCTGACTTAGCCAAGTCTAGTGCAGTGATCCGTCTACTTTGCACGGGCAGCTTTTCCTCCATGTGACGATTTGACTATAGAGAATAGTGTTTACTGCCAAATTCCTAGTGCTTAGCACATAGTAGAAAATCAATAAACATTTGTTGAATAAATGATTAAACAAATGATTATTTTACTACCCACAATTAAAATTCAGATTATTTCGTTGTCTCTTAGTAACAGCCAGAGTTCCTAAATTAAAGTGAATCGTAAGAAAGTGGACAGAGAGAGATTAAGGTTCCACCCACACTGTCTCACAGCCTAGAACTCTCACTGTGTAGGCTGAGTTAGGATGAGTGTCAGGAAGGAGAATTTGCCTTTTAAAATCCCCTCAGGCTATTCTAATGCAGTCACCCGCTCCAGGGATCTACGGGTCTAGATTAGTGTCCCAAAGTAAGTTCTGCAGAAAATTTGTACCACAATACTTTGTCAAAATAAGGTTTCTTAATCAAATGAGTTTGGCATGATATATAGGGTATGTCCTTCTTGAGGATCACAGCATATTTACATACCAAGCCTCCGAAATACCCCTCACTGAGGAAACCAGTTTAACCTTCTACACAGAGCACTTTTTCCCTCTAGTTACCACCTGGCAACTTCTCACTGTCTTACGTCCCACAAAACACTCCTGGAGAAAAACGGCCCTGGGTTCATAGACTCTGTGACTTGCAAGACTTCTTAGGTCACCTTAGACTAGGTTCGTTGACATTATCCTTGACAGTTGATCAACTGGCCTCTATTGCAATGGGGACTTGTCTGCCACTCCTTGTATGTTTCAAAAGTTCTGATTTGTAGGAAGTTCTCCTTTGCGTTGCAGTGAAATCAGACTCTGGCCATTAATCCGGGTTCTGCCTTCTGGATCAATACAGAATAAATGTGTAGTCATTCCTGTAGCTCGGGTTTTGTATGGGTAAAGGCAGCAGTCATGTGATGTATTCATCCATGCCTTCCAATACACCCACTGCAGGCAGGCTCCGTGCTGAAGGATGGGTTTACAGCAGAGAACTAGTTTTTTTATGGGCAACCTTGTAAGATAACAAGGGAATGGGCCAGCAAGATAAATGCCATCACTAGGGTAACATCAAGATGTTAAGGAAGCATACAAGAGTAATCCCCTCTGGTAGCCTCGGGGAAGCCTTCCTGGAGGAGGAGACAGCCAGGCTGAAGGGTGACACAAGCTGGTCAGAAAGGAGTGGTCACCTGCACAGAGAGCACACGCAGAGGCCTGACAGAGCAGAGCACTTCATCCGCGAGTCCCTTTCCCTCCTAACCTAACATTCCCACCTCCTCCCACCATCCCTCAAACACCATGATTTCCGTGTCCCTCACGATCCTGATCCAAATCCTCAGAACACCCTCTCTAGTCTGATACAGTCCCTCATAAAACAGACTGGACTGAGGGTCCAGACAGACCGGTACAACATGGAGCACAGTGGGGCAGAGCCTGGCATGCACATTGTGAGACACCGTCCTGTGTCACAGAACAAGAGATAGGACAACGCTCCACTCAATTTGCCTTTGCACCTTTGTCAAAAATTGATTAGACCCCATCGGTACAAAAAATACAAAAATTAGCCAGGGGTGGTGATGTGCACCTATAGTCCCAGCTACTCAGGAGGCTGAGCCAAGAGGATCGCTTGAGCCCAGGAGTTTGAGGCTGCAGTGAGCTATGATGATGCCACTGCACTCCAGCCTGACAACAGAGCAAGACCCTGTCCCCCAAATAAATAAATAAATAGGCCATCTATTGTGTGACTCTTTCTGGA
Organism: Varecia variegata; assembly: GCA_028533085.1. Classification (NCBI taxonomy): domain Eukaryota; kingdom Metazoa; phylum Chordata; class Mammalia; order Primates; family Lemuridae; genus Varecia; species Varecia variegata. The sequence continues at coordinate 90,341,771 of CM052438.1, forward strand.
CTCTTTGTTCTGTTTCATTGAAGTCAGGTAGTATAAGTCCTCCAGGCTTCTTTTTAAAAGATGTTTCGGCTCTCTTACGTACTGTGCATTTCTTTATGAATTTTAAAATCACTTTATCAATTTCTATTTTTAAAAAAAACCTTACTGGGATATTGATAGGGGCTGCATTTGAATCTATGGATCAATTTGGGAGAATTAACATCTTAACAATCTTGAATCTTCCAACACATGACTCTCCACTTATTTATGTACTCTTTAATTTCCTTAGCAATATTGTGTAGTTTTCAATGTACAGTTCTTATACAACTTTTCTCATACTTATATCTAAATATTTCATATTTTATGCTATTTAAGCAGTATTTTAACAGCACTTTACTGCTAATATATAGAAATACAATTGATTTCTATGCACTGCTCTTGTGTTCTCCAAATGTGTTAAACCCACTGATTAGTTCCAGTAGCATTTTTGTAGGTTTGATAAGCTTTTATATAATACATAGATGAGCATGTCTGTGAATAAAGACAGCTTTTCTTCTTCTTTTACTATCTGGTGATGGCTTTTTTTTCCTGTCTGACTGCACTGACTCTGATTCAATGATAAATAGAAATAAATGGTAAAGTGAGAATCCTTACTGCAGTCTTCATTTTGGGGGCAAGTATTCACTTTCAGAATTAAGTGTGGTGCTAGCGATAGGGCTACAGGTTTTTGTAGGCCTTGTCAGGTTAAGGAAGTTTCCTTCTATTCCGAGTTTGCTGAAAGACTTTTATCAAGAATGGATGTTAGATTTTGCCAACTGCTTTTCCTGCATCTACTGAGATTAACATACGCCTGGGGTTTTTTCACTATTAATATGATGAATTGATATTGATTAATTTTCTAACATTAATCTAAACTTGCATTTCAGGGATAAACCCCACGTTTAGTAGACTATTGGATTCAATTTGTTAACATTCTGTGAAGAGTTTTTGCATCTATGTTCATGAGGAGCATGTCTGCTGTTTTCTTGTGATATTTTTGTCCAATTTTAGTGTTAGAGCAGTTCTGAATAATAGGAAGTAGTACATACAGCAGTGCATAGAATGAGTGGGAATGTTCTGAAAGTGTTTTTGTGACATTAGTATGATTTCTTCTATAAATGTTTGCTAGGATTCATCATTGATGCCATCTGCGCTTGCAGTTTTCTTTGTAGGAAGTTCTTTATTTAATAGATAGGGCTATTCATATTATATTTTGTCTTTAAAAAAAGTATCTATTTTATCTAAGGTTTCCTATTTTTTTGGCATAATGATGTTCATAGAATTTTTGTTCTGTTTTTTAACTTGTAATATCTTTTAGTTAATTTCTAATATTGTTCATTTAATTTTCCCCTCTTCCTTTCCTTGGTCAGTCATGCCAAAAGTTTGCTGAATTTTTTGGTCTTCTAAATAATCAACTTATGATTTTGGCAGTCATCTCTTTTTACTACTTCATATTGCATTAGCTTATAATTTTGTCTATATTTCTTTTTCTCTGATTTGGGTTTGTTCTGCTGCTCTTTTGTAGCTTCTTCAGCTAAATATTTAGCTTATTTCTTTTTTTATCTTTGTTTTGTCCAACAAATGTGCTCATGGATGTAAATTTTCCTGTAAATACTTCTTTAGTTTTGAAATGTAGTGCTTTTGTTGTTGTTAATTTCTAAATATTTTATAATTTCCATCATTATTTCCTCTTAAACACATGAATTATTTCGATTTATCATAATTTTCTAAACTTCTAAAGGGTGGCTCTATTTTAATTGTTGATTTCTAGCTTCATAGCTTTCTGGTGTTACAGCAGCACTGTTCAAACGTTTACAACTCACTCGCTCCTGCAACCCAGGTGCTAAAACCGGAATGACACAGAGAAGATCAGCACAGCCCTGCACAAGGATGACGTGCAGTCCACATTTTTTAAATAAAAAAGAAAAATTCAAAAAATTCTAAAAAGAAAAAAATGCTTATAACCTAAATTCCCTCCTCAACCAAATGCAATGTCTTCTATCCTCATCTCAGAACCACTTTTATTCTCATCTTTAATCACAAGCTGCAATTCATCCCTCTTTTTATCCAGAAGCAATTTGTACGATCATATTGAATAAGATAGATAAGCATCATGAAAGCTATTGTGCATGTTAATATAATATGCAACATTCCTATATTAAAATTCTCTTTCATCTTTTTGTCTAGTTTGAGTATCAGAGTAGTTCTGAATAGTATAGCGTAGCAACTAGAATGAACAGGGAGGTACTCCACCTCTTTGATTTTCTGGAAGTGTTTATTTAAAATTAACCAAATTCCCTCCCTAAACAACACTGAAGAAAATTTCTCCTTGGGTATTGTTGCTATTCTACTCAACAGCTATTCTCCTACCCTCTATTCCCTGCTAGCAATGCCCACCTCCACGCTGGGGCTGCATGTGTCAGATATCTACATCCCCAACCTCGCAGCAGGGCATGAGCCATAGGTCCGGGAGCAGCCTGCTGTGGGAATCTGGGAAGGATTTCCCTGCTACTCAGCCAGTGAGGCGTGGGAAGAGATGCCCTTCTCCTTGACCAAACCTTGAGGTAACTACATGTGACACCTGAACTGCAGCAGATATACTGCCCCGTGAAGGGCAGATGTGAGGACCGCACCAACAAGGGCAGAGCAGAAAGGGACCTTCGTGACCATGCGCACTGTGCAACACGCCTTGGAGCAGCTGCTTCCAGGCTTGCCATATCAGCAAAGCATCCTAGCCACACTCCTCCCCGCCTATTTTTATGAAAGGTTAAATGCCCAGGGCAACGCTGGCAAACTATAAGATAAAACTGCAGTCTATACAACTGCAACAAAATCAAGATCTGAAGCCTAAAGATGGGATGGATCTAAAGCCTCAAGGAGGGAGGGGAGGCAACCCAGTTTTCAGGGTGGCCTTAATTTCAGTAATTTAACTTCATTGGTGTCACTTCTTCGTCCCTGAGAGACAGCAATATGATGAATACCACTGTGCTTTCTCCTTGATGGGATGGAGCACTAAATGAAAAAACAGCCTTCCCTGACACGAGCAAGGAGCAGCCTACCAAGGAGAGGGTGGCCTGGAGTGCAGCCCCCGATGGTGACCCACCGTGAAGGTGGTCCGGAGCAGCATTTGTCAGAAGGATCTCTCAGGCACAGGAGTATGCCAAATTCTTGCTTTTCCAAAACTACTAAAGGAAGTTGACTCCAAAATGTAATACTTCTGATATAAAATAGACCTTTGAGTAGATAAAGATGGCAATCACATCTTTTCTCCACATCATACATGCTCAGTTCTTTCGGACATCCCTGACACACACTGATTTCTGGACCTGTCATGCCTGACCACCCTCCCTGGGTGCAGAGTAGGGCACTTGTCCTCCAGACTCCTGGAGAGAGTGTGGTCCCTTCTAGCATGCTGTCCAGCTGCCAATGTCTACTTTTCTCTCTTGCCCTCCTAGCCACTGGTTCTCACTCATTTTTAGATCACAGATATCTTTGAGAATGTGATGAAAGTTCTAGAGACCTCTACAGAAAACAAACAACTTTTACATACAACTTTAGGAGGTAGACAAACTCCCCAATGTCTATCTGTGGACACTATATTTAAAATCTTACCCTGGGACTGTGGGTTTCTTTAAGGGAGAAATGTTTTCTTCTTATCCCACCACCTACAACTACAGCTAGGGCAGATGCATTGCTTGGGCAAATGGATGAATTCATTAATTAGTTAAATAATTGTGGTGTGGTCAGGCCAGTGCATCATAGATTAAAAATGCAATCTAAGCCCTGTTTTGACAGCATTATTATATTGTCTCCTCCCAAGTCTTTTTATTGTGATAAAATATGTATATAATAAAATTTACCATTTTAATCATTTTTAAGTACAAAATTCAGTGGCATTAAATACATTTACAATGTTATGCAACATCACCACTATTCCTGGAACTTGTTAAACATCCCAAACGGACTCTTGTGCCCATTAAGCAAGAAATATCTATTTCCCACCTCCCCTCAGCCCCTGGCAGCCACCATTCTACCTCCTGTCTGTTTGAACTTGACTGCTCTAGCGCCTCGCGTAAGTGCTGCTCATCAGAGCGCTCCGCACACAGCCACTGCACGGCGTCTCCGCACACAGCTTGCGTCCTCCTGTGTCTGGCTTATTTCATTTGGCACAATGTCTTCAAGCTTCCTCTATGTTACAGCATGTGTCAGCATTTCACATCTTTTTCAGGCTGAATAATATTTCACTGTAGGTATAATATATTCCACATTTTGTTTATTTATTCATCGACTGATATACATTTGAGTAGTTTACACCTTTCAGATCTTGTGTGTTAATAATGATGTTATGAACAAATTTTACTCGAAGTCCCTGCTTTCAGTTCTTTCGGGCATGTACCCAGAAGTAAAATTTTTGGACCATATGGTAATTTTATATTTAATTATTCTAGGACTCATCACACCATTTTCCACAGAGGCTGTACCATTTTACATTCCTGCCAACAATGCACAAAGTTCCAATATCCCAACAATTGACTGGTTTGTCTTTTGCACAGCAATCCTAATGGGTGTGAAGTGTTATCTCATGCTTACAACTTGCATGTTTTAATTAGTGATAGTGATGTTGAGTACCTTTTCTTGTACTTATTGGCCATTTGCATATCTTTTGTGGAGAAATGCCTATTCAAGTCTTTTGCCCATTTTTGAGTTGGGTTGTTTTCTCTGTTGTTGAGTTTTAGGAGTTCTTTATGTCTACTGAATATTAATCCCTTATCAGATAAATGATATGCAAGTGTTTTCTCACATTCTGTGTGTTGCCTTTTCACTGTGTTGACAGTGTTCTTTAATACACTAAAGTTTTTAATTTTGATGAAGTCCAATTTATCTTTTCTTTTGCCATCACTATTTTTGGTGTCATATTCAAGAAACCACTGCCAAATCCATTGTCACAAAGCTTTTCCCCTGTTTTCTTCTAAGAGTTTTCTAGGTTTAGCTTTTACATTTAGGTCTTTGATCTATTTTTGTAACGTGGTGAAGGGTAAGAATTCAAATTCATTTTTTTTGGCAGTGAATATCCAGTTTTTCAGTACCATTTATTGAAAAGATTGCCCTTTCCCCACTGAATAGTCTTGGCATCCCGTCGAAAATCATTTGACCATATATATAAGGGTTTATTTCTGGGCACTCTATTCTATTCCATTGGTCTATATGTCTATCTTCATGTCAGTATCACACTATTTCAATTACTGTAACTTTACAGTAAATTTTGAAATCAGGACCTCAGAATCCTCCAATTTTGTTCTTTTTCAAGATTATTTTGGCTGTTTGGAGACCCATAAGATTTCACATGAATGGTAGGATGGATTTTTATATTTCTGCAAAAAAATCATTGGAACTTTAATAGGAATTGCATTGATGTCTGGATTGCTTTGAGTAGAAATGACATCTTAGAAATATTAAGTTTTCCTATCAGTGAACCTGGGATGTCTTTCCATTTATTTATACCTTCTTTAATTTCATTCAGCAATGTTTTGTGGTTTCCCATGTACAATTACTTAGCCTCCTTGGTTAAGTTAATTTCTAAATATATTATTCATTTTGGTACTACTGAAAATAGAGTTGTTTTATTAATACCTACTTCATTGTTATTATACAGAAATGCAACTGATTTTTGCACGTTGATTTTGTATTCTGCAACTTTGCTGAATTGAGTTATTAGTTCTAACAGCTTTTTTATTGTTAGGGGTTGGTGTGGAATTGTTAGGATTTTCTAACAATTATCTCTGTAAACAGAGATAATTTTACTTCTTCTTTTCCAATTTGAATGCCTTTTATTTATTTTTCTTGCTTAATTGCTCTGGCTAGAGCTTCCAATATTATGTTGATAGAAGTGGCAAATCCAGGCATTCTTGTCTTTTCCTGATCTTAGGGGAAAAGCTTTCAGTCTTTCACCATTAAGTATGATGTTAACTGTAGATTTTTCATATAAGGCCTTTATTACATTGCAGTAGTTTCCTTCTATTCCTAGTTTGCTGAGTGTTTTCATCATGAAAGGCTGTTAAATTTTCTCAAATGCTTTTTCTGCATCAATCCAGATGATCATGGGGTATTGTTCTTCATTGTGTTAATGTGATATATTACATTGATTTTTGTATATTGAACCATCTTTGCATTCCAAGAATCAATTCCACTTGGTCATGGTGTATAATCCTTTTAATATGTTGCTGAATCCAGGTTGCTAGTATTTTTTGAGGATTTTTGCATTAATATTTATAAGAGATATTAGCCTATAGTTTCCTTATAGTGCCTTTGCCTGGCTTTGGTATCAGGGTAGTGCTGGCCTCATAGAATGAGTTAGGAAGTGTTTCCTCCTCTTCACTTTTTTGGAAGCATTTGAGAAAGATTGGTGTTAGTTCTTCTTTGTTTGGTAGAACTCACCAATGAAGGTATCTGCCTTACTCCATTTATGCTGCTGAAACAAAATAGCTGAGACTGGGTAATTTATAAAGAAGATACACTTATTTCTCACAGTTCTGGAGACTGGGAAATCCAAGATCAAGGTACTAACAGGTCTGGTGTCTGGTGAGGATCCTGTCCCTGCTTCCAAGATGGTGCCTTAAATGCTGCATTCTCCAGAGGAGAGGGAAGGTGTGTCCTCACATGGTGGAAGGTGAAAGGGCAAAAAGAGACAAACTACCTCTGTCAGGCCTTTTTACAAAGGCATTGATCCATTCCTGAGGACAGAGCCCTCACAACTTAAACACCTCCCAAAAGGACCCATCTCCCAACATTATTGCAGTGGGGATTAAGTTTCCAACACATGAATTCAGAGGGATACATTTGGCCCAAAACAACATCTGATCCTGACCTTTTCTTTGTTGGAAGATTTTTTATTACTGGTTCACTCTCCTTACTAGTTATAGGTCTGTTCACATTTTCTATTTCTTAATGATTTGGTCTTGATAGTTTTGTATATCTAGCAATTTGTCTATTTCATTTAGGTTATCTAACTTGCTGACATACAATTGTTTATAATGCTCTCCAACAATCCTTTTTATTTCTGTAGAACCAGTTATAATGTCCCCTCTTTCATTTCTGATTTTAGTTATTTGAGTCTTCTCTCTTTTTTTCTTAGTTAGTCTAACTAAAGGTTTGCCTTTTGTTGATCCTTTTGAGAACCAATTTACTTTTGGTTTCATTGATTTTTCTCTGTTGTTTTTCTGTTCTCTATTTTATTTATATCTGCTCTAATCTTTATTTTTCTTCTTTCTGCTAGCTTTGGGTTTAGTTTGTTCTTGTTTTTCTAGTTCCTTAAGGCATAAATGTAGGAAGTTGATTTGAGATCTTTCTTCTTTTTTTAACTCAAGCATTTATAGCTATAAGTTTCCCTCTTAGCACTAATTTTTCTGCATCCTATAAGTTCTAAGATGTTGTGTTTACATTTGTATTTGTCTCCAGGTATTTTCTAATTTTTCTGTGATTTCTTATTTAGCTCATTGATTATGTAAGAGTATATTATTTAATTTGCACAAATTTGTGAATTTTTTACATTTCTAGTTTCTAGTTTCCCTCTGCCATTTCTGCCATTTCTAGTTTCACTCCTTTGTAATACTTTATAGAAAAACATATTTTGTATGATTTCAATTTTTTAAAATCTATTAAGACTTGTTCTGGAAATTATTCCTTGTGCACTGGAGAAAAAAATGTATATTCCACTGTTGTCAGGTGGAATGATCTGTATATGTCCATCAGATCTAATTGGTTTATAGTAGTATTCAAGTCCATTTTCTTATTTGTCTTATGTCTCATTGTTCTATTCATGATTAAAAGTAGGATACTAAAGTTTCTATTATTGTAGAACTGTTTATTATTCCCTTCAATTTTGCTTCACATATTTAAGGGCTCTGATGTTGGTTTATGCATGATTATAATTTTATACCTTCTATATATGATTATAATTTTTATACCTTAATGACTCTTTTATAATCATTAATATCCTTCTTTGTCTCTTGTAACAGTTTTATACTTAAAGTTGATTTTTGTCTCCTATTAGTATAGCTACCCAGCTCCCTGTTGCTTTCAATTTGCATGGAGTATCTTTTTCAATTCTTTTACTTTCAACCTATCTGTGTCCTTAGATCTAAAATGAGTCTCATGCACATAGCATGTAACTGGATCATGTTTTTAATCCACGCTACTGATCTCTGCCTTTTGATTGGATAGTTTAATCCATTTAAATTTAAAGGCATCACTTTTAAGGAAGAACTTACTTTTACCATTTTTATATTTGTTTTCTATATGTCTTATACCACTTTTTGTCTCCCATTTTCTCTGTTACTGCCTTCTTTTGTGTTGAGTTGATTTTTTTGTAGTGACACATTTTGATTACCTTCTCACTCCCTTTTGTTTATATTCTATGGATATTTTCCCTGTAGTAACTATGGGGGTTGCATATAGCATCCTAACATGATAAAAATCAAATCTGAATTGATATCGACTTAACTTTAATCACATACACTCCTATTCAGCTCCATCCTCCACTTTTTATTATTAATGTCACAAATTACATCTTTATACATTGTGTGCCAAATAACATTTTTAATTATTTTATGTATTTGTCTTTTAATTCCTATAGAAAATAAGAATTACAATATAGAATGTAAAATGTAGAATTACAAACCAAAATTATACTAATACTGGTTTTTGTATTTTCTTATGAATTTACCTTTCCTGGAGATCTTTATATCTTTATCTATTAGTTACTGTCTAACATCCTTTCATTCCAAACTGAGGGACTCCTTTTAGCATTTCTTTTAGGACAAGTCTAATAGTTATAAACTCCTCTTTTTGTTTTTCTAAGAATGTCTTAATTTCACCCCATTTTGGGGGAGGACTGTTTTGCCAGATGTAGAATTCTTGGTTGACAGTTTTTATTTTCAGTACTTTAATGTATCATCCCACTGACTTCTGGCCTCCAATATTTCTGCTAAGAAATAGGCTGATAATCTTATTGAGGATACCTTGTATGTAACAAGGCACTTTTCTTTTGCAGCTTTCAAGATTTTCTTTGTCTTTAGCTTTTGACAGTTTAATTATAATTTATCTACCTATGGTTCTCCTTGAGTTTATCCTCCTTGGAGTTTGTTGAGCGTCTTTTATTTGTACACTCATGTCTTTCAGCAAATTTGGGGGACTTTTAGCCATTAATTCTTTAAATAATCTTTCTGTCCCATTCTCACTCACTTCTCCTTCTGGAATTCCCATAATACTTGTGTTGGTCTGCTTTATGATTTCCCACAAATCCCTTCAACTCTGTTCATTTTTTCTTTATTTTTTTTTCTATTCCTCAGACCCAATAATTTCAATTGTCTTAACTTCAAGTTTATTGATTCTTTCTTTTGCCTGGTCTAATCTCCTATTGAACCCCTCTAGTGAATTTCTCATTTCAGTTATTGTACTTTTCACCTCCGGTATTTCTATTTTGGTCCTTTTTATAATTTCTGTCTCTTTGCTGATATTCTCATTTTGTTCCTACTTAGTTTTCCCAGTTTCCTTTAGTTCTTTGTCTATCCCTTAGGTCCTTGAGTATGTTTAGGATAGGTCTTTTAAAGTCTTTGTCTAGAAAGTCAAATGCTTGAGATTCTTCAGAGGTGGTTTCTGTCCATCTATTTTGTTCTTTTGAATGTGCCATATTTTCCTGTTTCTTTGTATGCATTGTGAATTTTTTCCTTGAAAATTGCACCTTTGATTATTGTAATGTGGGATCTCTGAAATCAGATTGCCCCCTTGCGCAGGAGTTGTTGATTTGTTGGTTGGTTGGTTGTTTGGTTTATTACTGAAGGCTGTAATAGTCCATTAGTTTTTAGACTTTTCCAAGCTATTTTTGCAAAGACTAATCTTTGTCACATGTGATCACTGAAGTTTCTGTCCTTTTAGCTTGTGTTCAGCTAATGCTTTGACAGAGATTTCCTTGAACTCCAAGAGCTCTTCCAGACTTTTCAGGTTGGCTCTGTGCTGGGGAACTCCTTCAACACTTAGTTTGGGTTTCTCAGAGCCTAGGAATCAGCCCAAGCTGAAAACATAATGTCTTCTCACATGTTTTTTGGCATGTGCCTTTCCTGGGTATGTATGTGACTTTCTAAATTCCCCCATATACAAGGCTGCTTTTGAACACCCTAAGCTCCAGAGTCTTGCCCTAACTTTTAGCCTAGGCCTTAGATTGTCTATTGTATGTCTCCCCCATCATCTCTTGCCCCAGGCATCTGTGGGTCTGTAGTTGCCTTACAGCTGTTATGAGCAGTGTCCACAGCTTTTCCCACCTGATTTCTGAGGTAGGAAAAACATAGATGAGTGCCTGTGTTTAGTCTTTTAGGTATTCTTCAGACAGTTTAGAACAGATATACACAATAATTTGCCAATAAAGTCTACTCTGCACCCTCCAGTTTAAAGGAGGAAACTGGGAACTAGGATGCTGCTATTACAAGTCAGCACTGCTGCCACATCAGGGAAGGGGTGAAGCAAGGGTGAGAAAAATGCCACAAAACTATCTGATTGTTCTGAAGGTGGGTTTTTCTTGATTGGGCATCTGTTTGGTTGTTGTAAACCTTGACTATTTTCCAGAGCTCTGACAAAGTTGGTTGAGACAGTTTTGGTTTGTTCCTTTCAATGTTTCTGCAGGGGAATGAAAGCTTAGAGCTTTCTAGTCCATCACTTTGCTAACATCACCCCTCCCCCTCAAGTTCTCTGTTTTTTTGTTATTTTACTGATTTTATTCACAGTTTCTAAACTTCTTCTAGTGTAGTGGTCCTTTGAACCTAAGTTCAGAAATCTATAAATTAACTTATATTATCTAGCCCACTGAGTTTTTCTCACTGTAGCCTGCAGATGGTCTCATCCCACATGTTCTATATCTCCAGCAGCTTCCTGTCAGCCACATCCAGGAGACAAAGCTCTCACCATTCGAAGAACAGCATAATCAACCACAGTGCTATCTCAGTCATCTTTATTCTGTCATCTTAATGTTCTCACCAACATCTCTACCATAATCAGAGCCCTGCATTACAGCTATTTGGGTTTCCAATGAATGCAAAACTAAGTCTCCCAGCTATGAAGCCTCCTCAGAGCACAGCCAACAGATCTTGAACAGCCTCCCAGATGCCAGAATCACTAAGAGTCAAAGAAGGTATTTAGTGGTGGCTTCCAAGTGGCACGGGTTCATTCAGTCCTCAAATCTCATTACAAGAAAGAATTTTGCTTCCCATTTGAAATTCTTTTAAGTGAAATCTTACTACTGGCAATGAAAACCAAGGAATGGTTTATCAGAAAGAGCAAAGGCTTTGAAATCAAACAGACCAGTATTCAAATATTGAATTAATTAGTTAGCACTTACTACTTAAACAAGTTACTTAACTCCCATAAAACTCTGTTTTCTCATTTTATTAAAAAAATGGAGTGGCCGAGCACGGTGGCTCACGCCTGTAATCCTAGCACTCTGGAAGGCCAGGCAGGCCGATTGTTTGAGCTCAGGAGTTCAAGACCAGCCTGAGAAAGAGCGAGACCCCGTCTCTACTAAAAATAGAAAGAAATTATATGGACAGCTAAAAATATATATAGAAAAATTAGCCGGGCATGGCGGTGCATGCCTGTGGTCCCAGTTACTCAGGAGGCTGAGGAAGTAGGATTGCTTGAGCCCAGGAGTTTGAGGTTGCTGTGAGCTAGGCTGATGCCTCGGCACTCTAGCCTGGGCAACAGAGTGAGACTCTGTCTCAAAAAAAAAAAAAAGGAGAAAACAATTGCCTCTCAGGAATACTGTGAAAATTAAATAAGAAAGCACATGTAAAGTCCTAATACTGAATAAAAAGTCTCCTACACTAGGCAAGAAGGAACATAGACTATGAACTTTTTCCTCAAAGCTATTAATCTTAGCTAATTTTATTAGAGAAGTATTATGTGGATGCCAAACTGGTAGGTTCGTACGTTTTCCCATTTCCATACTCTGTAACATCATGTAAATGTGACAGGCCACACCAGGCTGGTCTAGGGTGAATGTCTGGGGTATTTGTGGAAGACAGATGGGGGATCCTATCTGGGGAGTATTTGCATGAGAAGTCAAGAAACTTCCTAAGCCTCTGAGAGTGGGCTCTCGTTCAACCAGGCTTTCCCCTTGGATTCCTCTCCAGGACTGAACCAGGACTTAATCTAAGTTACCGCAGGACCTTCCAATCCCCTTCTGGCTGATGACTTTTCTGCCACTCAGCAACCATCTCCCAAGTCTGGCCAGGCTGCCGGTACTAGTGAGGAGTCTCTGCACCTTGACATTGAGAAACTGAGGGATAAGAAGGACATGCTGAACCAGGATATCTCCCAGATCTGAAGACCACAGTGTGGATGAACTGGAGGACCACATCGCCCAGCACTGTGAGCACAGTGACATCAAGGATGTAGGGCAGATGCTGCTGGGAAAACTAGCCATGATCCGAGGTGTCACCACCAAGGGCTGCATTCAGCATTTGGTCTGAACATGAATGACTGAGCAGAGGCTCACTGCTCCTTGTCTGTGGCCCAGAGGGACAGGTGGGTATAGACAAGAGAAGCCGTGAGAGGCCAACCAGCACACCTACAAGGTTTCACAGTAAGAATGCCAGAAACCCTTTTCTAGGGAGCCAAAGCTGAGTCAGGAGGGAGCCTAGGGAAGAAGGGGACAGAGAGGAAGGGACGTTCCCAGCTCCAAGATTCCAGAAATGTCCCAGTGATACCTGTGTAGGGTATGTGTATCCTACTTGTCAATAAACATATCTGTATACTGAATTGAAAAAAGGTTCCTAAGAAAGATTTCTAGGTGGGGCGCACTGGCTCATGCCTCTAATCCCAGCCTTTTTGGAGGTTAAGTCAAGAGGATCACTTGAGGCCAGGAGTTTGAGTTCAAGAAAGATTTCTTTGTAAGGGAAAAGAGAGTCAAGGTCCACAGATGTAGCATAATCCAGTGAGTATGTGTCGAGGCGTAAGGGTTTCTCTGGGCACAGCACAGTGGAATATGCTGCTTCAGGCATCCTCCACCCAGCTCCCTGGGCTCGTGCCTGACTTCTGGAAAGAAAGGAATGCAATAAAAAGCAAGTAGAGATAAAAGCCATTTCAGTCGTTTCCTTCAGGAAATCAAGAGCACAAGTCTGCTCTCTTTTATATTTGAGATAACAAAATAAAACACAAGTCATGGAGAGAAATTCTTGTAAGAGCCACAACTTGGGACCTAGACTGGGCAAGAGAGGTCTCTGCACCGGGCCCTTTGCATCAAGAACAACCACCCAGAAAGGATGCAGCACCCCAAGGCACCTCTTTCACCTGAGATCTTGCGCTACACTGGCACAGCCTGGCCCCTCCCAAGATTTGGCAGCCCGGGTCCCAGGCACGGCTCCTTGCATTTCTTGCCCAGTGTCCTCGACACAAAGGTGGCAGTATCCAAATGCCATGAAAGCAAGCTGGGACAAGCACAGCTTTTGCGTGCAAGGAGGAATTGACAAGGAGAATGCTCAGGTCTGAGAAAAGACATGATATTTACAAATAATTTCAAAATTTAATGTACTTTTTCAATCCTTCCTCAGCATAAACGCAACAGATCCTTGCGTAACCGAGTATCAGCTCCCGGGAGCACTCCATATTGCCAAGAGTCCATTTGCTTGCTTTTCTTGGTTTGCTAATTCATGGTTCCCGAGAGAGCCACATATCAGCAGAGTATTCACACAGTTGCTGAGAAACCACATGGTGACTGAGAAATACATTGCAATGTCAAACAATGTATATCACTCTTAAGTCTGTATATGTCAGTCTAGACAGCACACGCACAAAGCATAGGACCAGTTCTTTACATTGGCAACTAGATGGACCTTGAATGCTAGAACTACAAATTGTTTTACATTTATAAAAATATAAATGAAAATTATGTAAAATATATAGTCATGCATTGCGTAACAACATTTTTGTCACAATCAACCACATATATTTGATGGTGGTCTCATAAGAATATAATACTGTATTTTTACTGCACCTTTTCTATGTTTAGATACCCAAATACTTACCATTGTGTTACAGCAGCCTACAGCATTCACAGCAGGTTTGTGGTCTAAGACCAACAGGTTATCTCATACAGTCCAGGTGTGTAGTAGGCTGTACAGTCTTGGTTTGTGTAAGTGCCCTCCAGGATGTTTAACACAAGGACAAAATCACCTAGCTATGCATTTCTCAGAATGTATCCCCATCATTAAGCCACTAGTAACTGTAATTATATTTTTTAAAACCAAATTTAAATCTTCAGTTTTATTTAAATAGTTTTGATTTAAAATTGGATATTCATTTTTGCCATTTGTATTTTATATTTTAATTAATATTTTAGAATAAAATAACTTTTCAAAAACATGGAAATGTTAACTTTTTAAATTTTACACGTTTTAATTTATATTTTTATAAATATATTTCTATTTTAATCATTTAGATCATAACTATTAATTAAACACAAACTGTAAAAATCTTTGATATCCATATAATTAGTGATATAGCTGAAATGATGGCAAGAAAAATAAATTTTATCTGATAAATATATATTAATCGTGTATATTTTATTTTATTGTCCATTCAAACATCTACAGAATACCCATGCACATAAAATAATAATTAATTTAATCTTTGATTCTTTGCTTTTGGTCATATAAAAAAAGTTTTACACATATTCTTATTTTGTCACTATAAAGACATTTATCAAGATAGAAGGAGAGAATATGTACATTCATTAACTGTTTGTTAGTTAGATTTATAATTTTAAATATTACACATGTGATACGTGGGTCTCTCTTGTTAGGGGCAGTCTGGACAAGAAACCTGGAGACCTCCAAGCCCAAGGCATCAGGACTCACACGGCTCTGGCAGCCACGGGAGAAGCCCCCTCCAAAGCCAGAGCAGAAAACTGGGAAATGACAGACACCAGGCAGGTCAGAGTCAGTCCCCAAGTACATGTGAGGCAATGCCCAGAGACTCCCAGAAACAGCTGGGAGAAATTAAAGGACGAACTAGAATTCCTAAATTGTGTTGGAGATACACACAGAACAATGTTCTTGGGCTTCTCTCCTTGTGGTCTTATTCCTACCCCAAGACCATGTAGCTTGAAAAACCCTGGATTGCATAAAGAAACAGAAAAGCTCTCTGGATCCAAAACTTCCAAAAGAATATGCCTAGCAAACATTTAAACATATCTTAACTCTACTGTCATAAGCAACTTAGTTTTCAGATAACCACAAAGTGAAACCCACTAAAAACCAACTTAGCTGAGCTATACAAACCATTAATACTAGAAAGGAAGCCCTAAGCATAAACCATGAAAGACAAGAGATTACTAAAGTTCTTGGGGTCTTTGCAGGCTAGGTAACCAAATTACCTGTACATCTTCTCCATCCACAAGGTGACCCCTTGGAGGTCATCAGTCATTTCAGATACAAAGCAAATCCAATATGAACTCCTGAGAATTATTTATGTAAGACCCAATAGCCGCTAGGGATAATAAAACAATAGTTTACAGGAAACCCAAATAAAACCCAAGAGGCTCCAAAGCAAGATATCCGGTGGGTAGTGGGGAGGCAAACATTCCCACCCCACAAACGAATCTGTGGGTTGATGGCTGCCAACAAGACAAAGGCGAGCCCAGAAACGGCCCGCGCGGCCGCCTGTCGTCAAGAGCCTGCAGCGCTGCAGGGTGGGCCGGCGTCCCTGTCATCGGTCGGGAGCGCGCACAACTCTCTTTGCCATGTGCTCGCTTATTAGATTGAACTGTGTGGGGTACAGTCCTGTGGACCACGTCGTCTGACCGTGGGATATTGTGGTCAGTACAAGATGTCCTCTAGGAATCTACTTTTTGTGAATAAGTCCTGAGGCAAAAGTGCACTGTCAACAGACAAAATCTCAGTCACCCGATTCCTGCAAAGATGAAGGTCCTCGAACGATTCATGCCGGGCGTTTTCTGCTCACCTTTTCATTCCTTCTAGGGTCTGAGAAATGTGGGCAACTGCAATAATTAGGTGATTGTAATTTCTATGGGAAATAATTTTGTTTTCACATCTGGGTGTTTAGTGCTCCTGATGAATTCAGAAAGTTGCTTCTGTACGACACCTGTGACTTCAGAGCTCAGAGCTATTTTTAAATGATATCCTTGAAGCTAAGCAACCATAGAAACCATTCATGGAACATTTTCATACAACAGTAGCTCAAATCTTAAGCTTAAATGGGTAACTGATATGAAAAAACTATGTACCAAGAGGGAGGGGAGCGAGGAAGGAGGTGGGGGAGGAGGGGGTGGCGTGAGGGACCAGAGAGGGAACCAGGGAGGAAGGATGTTGATGCACAATGTGGTCTAACGCAAACTTTTCACAAGAATAAAAGTTCCACTAAAATGGCATATAAAGTTACAGATGACAGAATCTGGCAGGTTTGAGGAGTTTTTTTAAGCCATGTGGAATAATAAAGAGACTTGAAAAGGATGGAGACAGTGATAAGAAATTTAAAAAGACCAGTCCTGAAGAATCCCTGAGCAGACAAAGCCAGTCAGGCTTCAAAAGTGACCTTAATCTTGCTAGATTTACAAACACAAGCAAAACATCATCTATTTATTGTAAATGCCCATGATAAAGAAAATCAGATCTTAAGCTCAACTAATCAGAAGCAGCCAACAAACTTATAATTAGGGACTTTCCAACATGAGAGACCAAATCCGGCACCTGGACCCTGTAAACGCTGAAACATTTGCTTTGCTTTACTTCCCTGTGCGTCTTATAAAAGCCGCCCGCTTGCACTCCCTCAGTGGAGCTCCAAAACCACTTCCGGCTTAGAGTTGCCCGGTTCATGAGTCACTGCTCAATAAACTCTTTTTTAAAAAATAATTTATAATGCCTCAGTTTACCTTTTTAACAACAGTGGCAGCAAAAGTCGGAGTAAAAAAAAGTTGCCATAATTTCTGCAAACATGACCGTGGAGACCTGGGTTGGGAAACTTTTTTGTGAAGAGCCGTTGTATTACATGATAGTAAGTGTCCCGGGCTCGCGGGCCATTTGGACCCTGCGGCGCATGCTCACCTCGCCTCCGCCGCGCCGTGAGGGGGGCCACCAAGGCCCCGCGTGCGGCGAGTGTGCCTGTGCTCCAGCAAAGCTCGAGTTACGTACACTGAAATTATTTTATAACTTTCATGTGTCGCAAAATAGTATTCTTCTTCTGACTGTTTTCAGATATTTAAAAATGTAAAATCCCCTCTTAGGCTGCAAGCTATACAAGTAGGCAGTAGTAGCCAGAAGTGGCCCGTGGGCGGTAGGAGTGGAGTCACACACAAGGCAGGACAGAGCCTAACCATGTGTCACAGGGCAATCGGGAAGCAGGTGGAAACGTGGCTGCGCAGTCCCCAGCTCTGTCCCGAGTCCAGGAGGTGCCGCACGGTTGGCAGGCTGCGCGTGCGGAATTAAGTCCCCTTCCAGGCCAATATTGGCAGCCAGGGGGCGTCTCTGGGGAGCAGATGGCAGCAGGTCTCTGCACAGCGGCAATACTCCCGGTGGGGCAGGCAGTCGTGAGAAGGGCCTTCAGTTTGAAATGAGAGCTTCTCCCGGAGCTGGAGACCTAGGAAGACACATGGCGGCAGTGCTAACACTGTAATCAGCATGCCACCGCACAGGCTGGGCATGACAGAGGATTCAAGTCCCAGGGGAGAAAACATGCACCACTCTACAGCCAGGGAAGCAACTCGGTCACCAGGCAGCTCGGAGGCCACGCACCGCCCGCCAAGTGCCCACCGTAGTGACGTCACAGGGCTCACTGCAGCAAGACAAACACTGGCCCCCACCTTCTGGCAGATGTAGTGTTCCTACGCCCTGCCAGGGTTTTTCAAGTCAAATAAAAAATTCCGTGAGCCTGAGCATGCAGCTGAGAAGGGCAATAAAGGCACAGACTGGCAGGTGTCACGTGAGGGTGGTTCCGTTAGGAACAGCAGTTAATAGAATAGTTTACAGAAGACAGAGCTACCTCCAAGGATACCTCCCTTCATACCAGCTTTCTGGATCCTTAGGCAATTTGAATCTTTTAGATCTCCAAGTGTTGAGATAAACAATTCAAGACCCTAGATACAGGAGCCCAAATCTGACAAGTCACTGGGCTCTAATGAGACCCAGGAGGTATTCGACTCTGGGAGGAAGGTCTGGATTGAAGGTCCATTTTGCTGGGAAGTTCCTCGAAAGCCACTGGAAGACAAGATGGAAGGGACCTAGAGACTGCAAACATCTGGATGGATCTCCAGGTCTTTGAATGTGACAGAGGGTTGAAACAGGCCCCATGGACCCTAGAAGCAAACTCATAGCCCAGTGTGACTTGGCATCTTATCTACATTTGGAAGATAGAAACTGGTGGCCTCAAATAGCTAACAGTCTATTCTAACGCACAACTCAGCAAGTGCATTGCCAGCATCAACGTGACTCCCAGAACTTGGGAGGGAGAGATGTCGTGACAGGTAAACGTCATTTCAGGAGGTTGATCAGTATTGCTGGCCAACTCCAGAGTGTAGTCCTCACAGAACAAAGAGCTGTAGGTGTTTATTAAGAGAAAAACATTCTAAACAAACGGAGATGGAGACTTGGCACTAGCAAGTAGCAAAAATGATGTAGTCAGACAAAAGAAACTTTTCCAGTTATGGAACATTGCTTACTTATGGAAAAGTGAACAAGTATAAGGTCAGAAGGAAGTAGAAACATTAAAAAAAAAAGAGGTATGTTTGAAAAACTGTATCCTAAAGAAGGTATCTCTTTAAGTACCAATGTGTAAAGTTACAAAATGATGGGGGAAAAGCCAAAAGGAAGAACATCCAAAATGGAAGCTTTTTAAACAGCAGTGCAAACATAGGAAGCTAAAGCCCCTCTGCAAAGAGTGAAATGTTTTGCTACATAACAAAGAACTCTGGAACTCGATAATCCCAGGAAGTCCTCAGAGATGGGGGTCCTTGCGCTGGGGCAACAGCAGGTAACTGCCACATTCAGACACCTCAGTGGTTGTGGGACAGCATGTGCCTGAGCCAGGGACGGCAGGCAGAGCAGTGGCCACCAAATCCCTGCCAGCCACCAGCAAGAGACAGGCCTCAGCCCGCCCCTCCCCTGCACATGGTCACTGGGACATGAGACCTTTCCTGCCTTGTGGGCCACACCAGCCTTGGGTCCACCTCGTAAATACATCCTAAACAGACGGACGCCAGTGCTTGGTTATTTCTTGTCTGATGGCCCTGGCTTAGATCACAGGAATACTTAATATTATAGTAGATTTAGATACACCAAAGTTCAAAATATGAGTTTACTTATCTTTGCCTAGAATCACTATTTTGGAGAAGCCAAATTGGGAATTACTTATCCAAAATACCTACACTAAAAGAGACTGTATGTCTCTTTCAGTACAAGTATTTACTAAATAAACATAAAATATATTTACAAAATTAGAGAGCTGTTTTAAAATGGATTTAGTTCTCCTAGTTCTGACGGGCCATAATGAGAAGAGAAATCTTCTTTACTTAAAATGTTGAGGCTAGGCCGGGCGCGGTGGCTCACGCCTGTAATCCTAGCACTTTGGGAGGCTAAGGCAGGTGGATCGCTCGAGGTCAGGAGTTCGAGACCAGCCTGAGCAAGAGCGAGACCCCGTCTCTACTAAAAATAGAAACAAATTATCTGGCCAACTAAAGTATATATAGAAAAAATTATCCAGGCATGGTGGCACATGCCTGTAGTCCCAGCTACTCGGGAGGCTGAGGCAGTAGGATCGTTTAAGCCCTGGAGTTTGAGGTTGCTGTGAGCTAGGCTGACGCCACGGCACTCACTCTAGCCCGGGCAACAGAGTGAGACTCTGTCTCAAAAAAAAAAAAAAAAAAGTTGTTGAGGCTAGGCAAAGATTGTCTATGCTAAGCTAATAAAAAATCAAGTAGACAAAGCAAAAGTTCTGAAAAGCTCCTAAGCACACTTGGAAACCTCTCATTTCAATGAAAACATCCTCCCAGGCAACAGATCATAATAAACCTTGCTTACGTTTCTATCCCCAGAGTTTGACACAAGATAAGCAGAGAATAAATTATTGAATTAATAAATAATAAATTAATGAAGCATTCTACTTTCTCAGGTATTTGATAAATAAGTGAGAAGTGACAACATTAGAGTGACTGCTTTCAGATAGCCTCATTAAATCTGGTCTAACTTTGATGAGATTCAGTGTTCCCCTTGGTAATTGAGATCATTTGCATATGTGGGGAGAAGAGGTACCCAGAGAGTTTAGACTTTCACACACAAAGTGAGCTGCAGGCAGATGTACATATAGGGCCTCACTCTGAACCCCCGTGGATATGGGGGTGGGGGTGCCATGGCAACACGTCCAGGTTGTGGGTGGCTTTCCTATGGGCTTTTTGTTTATAAGTAAAAATGCCTCTAAAAGTAATTTTACTCAGAGCAGCAGCTACAAGACTGGGCTCCCCCCACAAAATCAGCTGACTTCTAGTCTCACCTCAATCTTGTTTTTGAGGATGTTTAATATAAACTTTGGATAAATTGCCTCAGTTTCCTAGCTATTAAAAATTAAGTTTAATAACAGTACCTACTTCAGAGGTCCGATATGGGGATAAATGAAATACTGTATGTAACGCACTGAGTAAAATATCTGGCATAAATAAGCACTCGTTAAATGCTGTATATTGTTTTGTATTATGATCCAACATGGGGCATAGCTGTCTGTGTGGTTACCCCCAAGATAACAAGAACTGTGCCTTTCTCAGGAGGCGCCAGGGGTTTGACCGGTGACAGCAGGAACTGTGGGCCCCGAGGACCCTGGAGCGCTGCATTGTCCTGACTCCCCAGCCTGGGTTATTGAAGCACGGGGTTCCGTGATGCAAGAGGAATCACACGAAGTTGTAACAGAGGGTTGCGCTGGCCTCCCAGAGCCTTCCTGACCCGCTCCACGGCCCGCAGCGCAGCACCTGACACACGCACGCCACGGACGTGCACCGAATGTGGCCACCAGGCACACCTGAGCACACGCGGCAGAATCATGCAGCTGCTGCTGACTCAGACAGGGCCCAGGGTCCCACGAGATGCCCAGACTTGCAACATGGAAACAACCCACATGTTCCATCGTGCCCAGGAAATGAAGGCTTCCTGTCTCCCGCTCCCACCACGCGGGCTCCGGCCACCAGCGTGCATTGCCAGGCTGAGTCACAGCCGTTAGAGCATCTGCAGACCCTTAAGACGTGGCTGTACCTATTGTTTGGGGACTTGCTGGTCATGCCCACTCAATCATGTATGGCCACACCCAAATCAGCACAGGAGAAGTGGGAGCTGTGGAGAGGAGTCTGCAGTTCAGAGAAATGACCTGTGACTGTCCTTAAAGTATCTGAAGAGGGGAGTGGCCACTGCGGGTGTGACTGCTGTGCCGTGTGGGCTGTGGGGGGAGCTCTGTCCTGCCCCACTTGGGCAGGGGTGTGGAGCACGGAAGCCACCTCCCAAGCCAGGCCATCTGGGTTCCAGCCATGGCTCCTGTGCTTCCATTTCCTCAACTGTAAAACAGGGACAATCATGGTACCCACCTCACAGAATCGTGCTAAGGATTAAATGAATCTATCTACACACATTTAATGCTTGAAACAAGAAATCTACAGAGGCTTCCATCGTATGGGAAAGTTGCAGCTGGACTCAACAGCTGCAGGAAGGCTGTCTGGCAGGTGGGCTAGAGAAACAACAGGAGGGGCCGGTGGGAGGCTCCTGGAGACCGTGTGGGCAGCTGTGCACCCGGCCCAGCCTTCAGACCCTTCCAGGACATTCCACTGGAATGAGGTCCCCAACCTCCTCACCTAAAGGAGGACATTATTCTCTCTATACCCCATTTTTGTCAGAGCACTAATCACTGTCTGCAATCACGTAGTTTATTTTTTGAAAAGTTTATTTTTCTTTCTCACCCACCAGAAGGTAAGTTCCACGAAAGCAGGGGCCTTGTCTGTCCTGCTCTCCCAATGCTTAGAACAGCCTCCGCTGCCCTGGGAGACGGGGGGCCGGGGGGGGCAAGGGGGACAAGGGAAGGGGCCCGAGGTGGCAAGGGGGGGTGGAGGAGGGAGGGCAGTCACGATGGAGACGAGCCTATGGCCCCTGTCACACTGAGAGGATGCCCTGCGGTGGCATCCCACCGACAGTTGCAGCCCAGCATCGTCAGAGCCCCGGGGCCGTGTTTTTATGACTGGATTTCTGTCTAATAAAAACAGGATTGGAATATTTTGTAATAAAAAGAAAAATAAGATTGGCACAAAACCAATAATTTAAACATCACAGAGATTGCCAGGTATTTTGTTTAAATTTTTCCTAGTCTATTTTCTTAAGGAAATATGCATTGTAGTCATTGACTTTGGTCTACTTTTATGACTTCTTTATATATTATATTTTTAATCACTGCATTGCTAAGTGGAAATTATTGTCTCTGGAGGGTGGGTGCAGGGTTTGGGTGACTTCTGGAAGCTGGCTATGAAAATTCATATGATATTCCACCAAAAAGGAGTTATTACTTTACCTGAAATCCCTTATGTTCTTAGTCCTCAGTCTGAACTCTGTTAAGTTGCACATTTGTATGCTATTCACAGTAAATCCTCCGGATTTGATCACCCAATATTCCAAATTTTGAACACCCACTGTATGCCCTCCTGGCCCATCGGAATCTCAAATGCCTTCTATCCTTTGGTGCTGCCTTAATTAAAAAGAAAAGAAAAGAAAACTGACCTAGATTTGAGGTAGCCATAAATATACAAGATAGTTCTTAAAGGGGTTAAGAGTATTAGCTAAGAGAAGCTTTTCCCTTATATGTTCTGAAGAATTGAAAAGGTACTGGCAAACGGGAGAAGCCTGGGAGTGAGAGGAGGCATTTGAAATCAAGACCCCTGTGCCCTGGGCAGCACCTGAGGGAGGACACCACTGCTGCCGGCTCAGAGACTCTTCTGCCTGCCTGATACCCTGCACGGCGGGTGATCACAGCACTCTGGAATGTGGGAGCCAGGGAACCTGAAAATCAGTGACCCTAAGGGCCCCAAGTCAGTGACCTCAGAGGTGGGGAAACTGAAGGATGGAACAGGTGGCCCAGGGAAGGGCTAGTGAGACGGGGTGCCCCCGAGCACCCCGGGCTGTGTCCTCACCCAGGACAGGACACCGCCCACAGCCCCACCCAGATGGCCTTACCCAGGCACTGTCTTGCAGGCTCCCACCCTTACCCTGGGTCAGTCCCCGCCCCCGGGCACTGCTCAGGGTCACTCTCAGGGCCTTCCTTGTGTTCCTCTGCCATTAGGCAAGTTCAGTTTCTTATGACAAGGAAAAGAAATCTCCCTGAGATCGTGGAGGGAGACCTGTTAGGAATTGGAACGGACGTGATACTCTGATTGAACTTGTGTGGCCTCGTGCTGGGAGCACTTTTCCAGGGTCCCTGCTTTCTGCACGGTTCGCACTGGCATCCAACCTGGTGCAGAGGGGCCCGGTAGCCTCTGCAGACAGGGCTGGGACACCTTTGTCAGAGTGCAGCTGTCTCCCGCCCACTCTGTTAGCTGACCTTGGCTTTATTCTCCTCAAAAGCTGGTCAAGGTTCTTTGTCCCAAGACATTTTTAAAGCCCCTCACAACACAGTCCTTCAAAAAGTTTTCTAACAAGATCCAAAGCCACGACTGAGAAATTCAACTTCCTAGGAAACCCCTCACGTTCTGCTAAGCTTTTGAGGTTAATCCTAGCAGGTTACATACAGTCTCCAGCCATCTTCCAGTAATCTCGTGCACGCGTGCACACACACACCCTCAAACGTGCTCAGATGCACAGCTACTTCCACAGTCCCTTGCGATGCGGGAATTCCGGGCCACAGTCACACAACTGAGCTTCCCCGGCTGCAGTCTCAGCCGCGCTGTCGGAATCTCAGCACACATTTAAGAGTCTCCTGGGCTATTGTGTGTGGATTCCAACAAGCCAGGCCACTTGACTAATGAGCGGTGACGGACTTCTCTAGGTTTTCAGCTTTCCTCATAGTGCTGCCATCGCCTGCTGCTGCTGATGTCAGAAGTTGTCCCTGGGCCAGGGGTTCAATATTCGTGTGCGTGACATGCCTACTCCCCGCTGGTCTCCTCTGCTTCCCCCACCCCCACAGGCGCGCACAGCCCAGGCTGTCTGCACAGGCCCTGCCCTCTCCTGCCCGCACACCTGCTCGTGCGGATCCTTGCACCACCTCTTCCAGTCACCTTCCACCCATTCTGCACAGTTTGTCTCAAGTAAACACTTTTCCATAGAGCTATCTTGATTCCCTCACTGGATTGTATTTCTTCCTCTATAAATCCCTCAAATGCTTTATGTCTCCTCTCTGCCATCACCATACTCTGCACTGTATTGTGATATTTGTGTATCGGTCTCTACAAATTGTGAGCTCTTTGACAGCAGAGAATATATATTACTCATCTTTGATTCCCAAGAAGCCTCTAGCTCAATATTTATGTATAGAGAAAGCAATCATTATATGTCATTGATTGGCCAGGCGCGGTGGCTCACGCCTGTAATCCTAGCACTCTGGAAGGCCAAGGGAGGCAGAGTGTTTGAGCTCAGGAGTTCGAGACCAGGCTGAGCAAGAGCGAGACCCTGTCTCTACTAAAAATAGAAAGAAATTATATGGACAACTAAAAATATATATAGAAAAATTAGCCGGGCATGGTGGTGCATGCCTGTAGTCCCAGCTACTCGGGAGGCTGAGGCAGGAGGATCACTTGAGCCTAGGAGTTTGAGGTTGCTGTGAGCTAGGCTGACTCCACAGCACTCTAGCCTGGGCAACAGAGTGAGACTCTGTCTCAAAAATAAAAGTCATTGATTGATTAACTATTAATCATTAATTTCCCTTCATCTCTGGACCATTGAGAAATTTGTAGAATATACCCCAAACCTTATAAGAAATGCCCAGTTGCAATTTTTAGGGTTCCAGGGTTGTCAATTGCAGTAAAGGGGTTGTCAATCATTGAGAATTTCTAGAAAAATAAATGTATAATAACATGAATGCTGTAGTACCCCCTTAACCAAAGAAGATAAGTTTCAAGACCCCCAGTGGATGCCTGAAACCACAGACAGTACCGAACCCTATATGTACCATGGTTTTTCCTATACACACATAGCTATGATAAAGTTTGCCATGCAACAGTAAAATTAGCACAAATTACTTTTACCTTCTTCACAGTTTCATGGACAGAAGAAATGTTCTTACCATAGATCTTAGCAACCACAGCATACAATTATTTTTTCCTTATAAGTCTAGAACTTTCACCTTTTCATTTAAAGGAAGCACTTTGCAGCTACTCTTTGGCACAGCAAAAATGCCAGCATCACTATTCTTGTGCCTTGAGGCCATTGTTGAGTAAAATAAAGCTTACTCGGACAAAAACACTGCGTCGCCGTAGCACTCAGCCTGATAACAAAGCGGTCGCTGGCATGTGCAGCACAGCTGCACAAAGGGTGAGCTCACACTCCTGCCAGACAGAGCGTCCACAATGTGAGGTTTCATCACACTGCTCAGAGTGGCTGGAAGTTTAAAACTTATGAATTGTTTATTTCTGGATTTTCCATTTAATATTTTCAGACCACAGTTGACCACAGGTAACTGAAACCACAGAAAGTGAAGCCACGGAAAATAAAACCATGAATAAGGGGGTACTATTGTATTCAAATCTTACTCTTTTCACTCATGTCTATTTATTAGTAAATCCATAGAAATTCAAACAAATAAATTAATGTGCAAAGAATCCATAAGGCAAAAACCCTGTGCCCTGAACAACATTACTCTCCAGAGATCTGGGCTTGCACAAGGGCTTTGTCTGTGCTAGTGATCCTAGTCCAAGATAAATCCCTCCAGAACTGTGAGAAATAAGTTTCTATTATTTATAAATTACCCAGTCTAAGGCATTTTGTTATAGCATCACAAATGGACTAAGACAAGCATATATTCAAATGGGAAAACTATTCAATGAACATAATAGATCAGTCCTATGGGAGAGGGTAAAAAATGCTATGGATAAAATGATAGGACATATCTTACACCATACAGAAAAAACTAGCTCAAGTGAACCATACACCTAAACATAAGCATTTAAACCATGAAATTCTTAGAAGAAAACACTGGAGTAAACATTCATAGTTTTGGACCAGGCAGTAATATCTTGGCTATTGCATTAAAAGCCCAAGTGGTAGAAGAGAAGATTGAGAAATTGCACTGCATCAAAATTAACAAACTTTATGCTTCAAAGGACACCATTAACAAAGTAAAAAGACAACCTACAGACAAGGAGAAAATTTCGACAAACCATATATCTGATAAGGGGCATGTATCCAGAATATATAAGAACACAAGTCACTAAAAAAAGACAAATAATCTAATTTTAAAATGGACAAATGATTTGACTAGATCTTTCTCCAAAACAGACATGCAAATGGCCAATAAGCACATGAAAAGATGCTCAAAGTCAGTTGTCGTTAGGGAAACGCAAATCAAAACCAAATGAGACACCACTTCACGCTCACTAGGATGGCTACAATAAAAGGATAGACAATAACAGGTGCTGGAAAGGATGTGGAAAAACTGAAATTCTTGTGCATTGCTGGTAGAAATGTAAAATGGTGCAGTTACGGTGGAAAATAGCCTGGTAGTTCCTCCAAATGTTAACATATGCATATCGTGTGACCCCGTAATTCCGCTCCTTGGTATTCCCATAAGAACTGAAAACATATGTCCACACAAAAACGTGAACATGAACGTTCATAGCAGCAGTAGTCATAACAGCCAAAATGTGGAACTAACTCAAATGCCCATCCACTGCTGAACAGAGAAAACAAAGTTGTGGCACGTCCACACAATATTATTCAGCAATAAAAAACAATGTCGTACTGATATGTGCTACAACATGGTGATTCTCAAAACATTATGCTCCATGAAAGAATCCAGTCACAAAGACCACATATTATGTGGCTCCCTTTACCTGCAATGCCCATCACAGGGAAATAGGTGGAGACAGAAAGTAGACCTACTAATCATTTCCACAGCAGCTGAGCGGATTTCTCCTCTGCGAAACGCTTCCTGACAGAGCTGGTTGTCACGTAAGTATTGACCTGAACATAAGTGCCCTGAAGGCAAAAATAACAATTGCATATTTTGTTCTCTGCTGTATCCCCGACACTTTGAATAGTGCTTGGCATGTAATCGGCCTCCACACATAGACACTGCATGATGGAAGGACCATGTCTGCTCACACGCCTCCCCCTCCCCCATCAATAGCACTGGTCCTCATGGGAAGAGAAGGCTTTGTCCCGCTCACACTCATGCCCCAGGACCCACAGAACTAGCATGCCCAGCACAGTACACATCCAATGAATACTGCCTGCATGAATGAGTGGAAAGTTACAGAAGGACTAAAACCAGTTTTGGCCCACTACCCTGGAAGAGCAGAGTACTTCCCAGGTCCAGATATCCAGCACTCGCTCCTCGCAGACAGCTTCAGACCCAGGCAAGCCTCCCTGAGCTTCGGGGCCAGCACCTCCGAGAGGGGCCTGGACGTCCCGGGGGCAGTGCCTGGACGTCCCAGAGGGGCAGAGAGCACAGGCCGGAAACCTCCCTCTTTACACTTGGACTTCACTGTCACCCACGTGTGGCCCTTCTCAAGCATGATTCTCTGTTTGAATGTCGCCAGCATCTCAGCAGGTCTGGACAGTACTACAGATTGACATCTTGTTAGAAGATCTGCTCAGACCCGATCCTACTGAGGATAAACATGGGTGTGCTCCACACAGGGAGCACGAACCACGACCACGTGAAGATCCGGGTAAGGGTTCCAGGGCCCACGCTGGGTGCAGTTACTGCTCTTGTCATGCCCAGAGAGCCAGCACGCATCCTCAGCCAGAGAGCGGCACACCTGCAGTCTTTACTCCACAACGTGCACTCGAAAAGTTAGACCCACAGGGTCTAAAGTTAGCACCTCTCAGGGATTCCGGGGACAGATGGTGGCTGACAGGCACTGGTTGAAAAGGCACAGTCCCTTCTGAAATGTAGCACAAGGGAAACAATATTTTAGCCCAGTCTGGACATATAGTCCCCACTATAACTGAAAGGCATGTATTATTAATAATTAAAATGGAATTGAATGTAATATGTGTTCTGTTTTTCTCCCTAATGCAAACCTAACAAGACATGCAGACTTTAGTAAGAGCCTGTACTTCCACCAGCAAGATGGTGATGGATTTCATCAACGACAAGAAGGAAAATAACAAGAACTTCATCATTATTGCATTGCCTTTTTATAGGGCTACGTCTAAAACTCAAAAACAAACGCACACTTGCACACACGCCCATATAATGAGTCCTCTGTATCCTCCAGCCAAAATTCTTGGCTCCCCAAGAGAGCTTTATGTGGAATGTCATACAGAAATACCCGGGAAACTCTATAAGCCTTTGACAAGGCTAACATTGGATGGGAACAAAACAAGACTACTGGCACCATCTCCTCTCAGCTCTTAAGTAAACGTGTCCCATTAAAAAGTAGCCTCTGAAAGACTTTTTTTCTCCAATGTGCAGAGTAGCTTATGAGAAGCAGAAGCGCTGCCAAGCTGTAGATGTGTTCAAGCACAAGTTACCCTCGTTAAATAGCATTCCCTGGCAGCCAAGGACTCCAACCAGCTTTACATGGGAGGGTGGTATTTATAGGGGTGTGAAGCATAGCTTGGAGCCACAGAGCACCCCAGCACCCAGCATTAGAGCCCACTGTGTGCTGACAACCATCTCAGGAAGGACAAATAAGCCAAGCTGAGCTGCTCCGTGGACCCACCATTAAATCAGGAATAGCTCACACCCTGGGAAAGAGTCAGACTGTGCTTGGCCAAAGGAAGCAGACACCAAGCCCCGTGGGTCAAGAGCAAATGGAGGGACGGACAGAGGCACCATGATGCACAGCACTGAAGGGCCAGGAGCCCGGGTCCAAGGGTTTCCTGTGCCAAGACGTGCGCTGGGCCTCCAGAAGGGAGCAAAAGTGGTGATCCCCTGGGACACCCCCTCGGGCTGCAGCTGAGTGGATTTCACCTTGTCTTAGACCAGAGTAGACCTGGTGGAGGGAGACAGGTCCCACTGACTCTGAAATGTGAACAGCAGGAGAAATCTGGTAAAGCACCTCTATTTCTTGTAGCCAAAAATGCCAATCCCTGATCTCTTCCCATTCTCCCAAGCCAGCAAGCGCTTCATGTCGAATTCCTAAGCCCACTGGGTCTCATTTAAAGCAACGTCTCTTCAGAAAGTAATTACATGTTGATATTTTTTTTCTTGTGCAGATAACTATGTGATTTCCTGGTTGTTTTTAAGAGTAATACGCCACTCATTCCTACATTATTGACCTTGTTATCTTCTACTTTGTTTTTAAAAATATTACTATGCAGTCTGGAGGCATTTCTCCCCAGGAAGACAAAGAAAAGAGTGAGGAGAGTAATATGCCAATCTCACATTTCCTGTTGCTATTGAAAATGTGTGGGCAGATCGCGTGAGCTGGGAACCTTGGGGAAATCTGCTCACAAGTTGTATCAAACAATTGGACAATAAATTTAGTTCTAGACCCTAAACTCCTCCTTTAGAGGAGTAGCTCATTCTATTTCCATTACCCACAGTCACACTGCTACCACAGGTCGTTCTGCCTCCATTGCCACAGACCTGCCCTTTCTTACACATCCAGGACACCTGAGCAACTTCCCAGCCTGGCCCTGTTGGTGGAGTGAACGCCAGAGACCATGAGTGCAAGGCCCAGGCGGACTCCAACACAGCAAGGCTACAGCTCGAATCGGCTGCGCTCAGGGTGTGTTTCACTCCACACACCAGGGGCAGGAAAACATGCAACACGGCTTAGACATCTAACAATGACATAAAATCTCCCATGCTTCACAATGGGTAGAAAACGGAGACTCAGAGATGTAAGAGCAATAGTGAGCTGTTCATGAAAACCCAGGCTGAGATGATGATGTCCTTGACCACAGCGACGTACGGAGACAGGAGCAGAAAGGGGAGCTGGGGCTGACTTCAGAGAGTGAAGTGGTGGATTCACCTGCTGGAGGATGAAAGGCTGAAATGAATGGCACAATTCACAGGTGCTGACGAGGGATTCCCGGACAGTCAGCGGCATCACAGACAGACACGGGGAAACTGGGAGGAGAACTTCTGTGTGAGGAGTGGCGTAATGGAACATGCCCTGGACTGGGAGTTTTAAAGCCCTTCTCTTAGTCATCTTAGTAGCCACTATTTCACTGTGTAGTCTTGGGCAAGCTGATTAATTGAACTGAATTTTATTTCTCTCATTTGTGAAATGCATAGTTTGGAATAAATGATATTCAAGGATGAGCTATGGAGTTCATATGCTGTCATTCCCCCTTCCTATACCTTTAGAGGACAATACTAACCAATCAATGCCTGTTTCCACTGAGCCTGGATGTGGTCTTAGAATTCTTTTCAACCGGCATTACAGGAGGCCAAGGCCAATCTACTGGAGTTTCATGAAAGATAAAATCTATGCACCACGATGGATCACTAAGTTCCTTTCTTTTGATTTTGACAAAGAAGATGTGCTTAACTTCATAGCTTTAAATTTTGTTGATGAGTAGAAATTCTAGTTCAGAAAAACAAAAAAAACAACAATGAAAACAGGGTAGACTTCCATTTCCGGTCTCATGAGTAGCTGGGAGAACTGGGGAAAATTCTTGTCCACAGCTAGTCCACAGAGGCAGATATGACACACTCTTTGAGGTGTTTCTAGTCTCACAAAATGTAGGAGAGGTTTTTAGGGACAACTCCCTAGAAAAAGACAAAAAGCACGAAGGCCAGAGCTTGCTGTGAGGGGAGTTGAGAAGGTGGGCCTGGAGTTAGCAAGAGTTAAGGAGTTGGCAGCTGGAAGAAATCAGGGCAAGAACACCAGGGAGCCTGGGCAGAGCAGCAGAAAGCTAGAGGAAGGAGTTGACGTGGAGTCAAGTGGCATGGACCAACAGCGGGGGCTGGCTGCCCTGAGTCCTAAGTTCTACGGCCAGGTAGTGATAGGAATGTTGACCTACACAATGGCATTGAGGAGGAAGCTGAGGTTGACGTATTCACTCTAAGACAAAACTTTCAGGAAGGGCCGAAGTAGACCTTGAGTAGAGGTGCCTCCAGGCTATTCATAGAAGTAGAAATAAACATTCTTTGGAAGAAAGCTTCCCCAGGTCAGGCCTGCATGTCTCTCATAGACTCAGTTTAAGTATGGCCTCACAAAGATGACCGAACATACCAGAAGTTTAGCCACTCAGTGAGACATACAACATGCTAAAAAGCTTTATATGAAATATTTAAAGAAATAAAGGATGAAATTACAAAGATGAGTATATTAAAATAGACTAGTAAAAGGGAATAGACAGAATTTTAAAATATTAACCTCCAGGAATAAAATGTAAAGTTGTTGGATTCAAAATCTGAAATAATTAGGTTAAATATTAAAGAGATTAGACATAGTTGATAAGAGAATTAGTGAACTGGAAGACATATTCAAAGAATTTAAAATGTAGCAAAGAGAGAACAAGATACAGAAAATATGAAAGAGAGTTAAAGAGATATGGAAGATGTAATAAGAAAATATAATACTCACCTAAATGGAGTCCTAAAAAGAGAAAATTGAAAAAATTTGAAGAGGCAATACATAAAGAGGTAATAGCTGCAGATTTTCTAGAAATGATGTCAACCATGAATCCATGGACCCAGGAATCACTACATATCCTGAGAAAGATTAATAAAGATATCCCTCACAGTGAAACTAGAGAACACCAAAATCAAAGAGCATATCACGGAAGTGTAGAGGAAGAAGAGCTATATTCCTTTTTTTCAATGACAGTTGAAATAAACAAAGGCAGACTTTTCAACAATAGAGACCAGAAGATAAGTGGAATGAGAACAACAAAGTGTTAACAGAAAAATAATAGCCAATAATTATGCATATAAGAAAAAATAGGAAAAACAGAATGAACTCTAAGGAATTAAAAGAGCAGAAAGCAACAAAATAGGAAAACAAAGGTACAACAGAGAGAATCAACGGATCCACAGGTTTGTTCTTTTTTTAAAAAACTTACAAAATATACAAATATCTTGACTATAACTAAAAGAAAAATAAAAAGGTACAAATACATAACAAAAATGCAGATAATTATAGTTTGAGCAGAGATTTAAAAGATAAAGTTAATTCTGTAAATAGCTTTATGTCAATAAATTTTAAAACATAGACAACATGGAAAAATTTCTAGAAATATATAACCTAACATGGCTGTTTTAAAACATGCCTACATGTCCTCTGAACCTTGAAATTTATGGGGAAAGGACATGACAAGAGGATCGCATTTTTTCCCCATAAATCTCAGCTGATTTTAATTACTTGCATGTGATCATGTAATTCCTGCGAATTGATATTGTGCAGCTTCCAAAGCTACAGCATAAAAGGCAGCAAAGCTGTCATTTTGTTCACTGGAAAACTTGCTTTTGGAGCTCTGATCCAGCTTTTAAGAAGTTTGACTACTGTGAGGTCACCATGCGCCATAGAAGCCCAGGCTGAAATCCCAGTTAGGCCAACATCAATCATCAGATAAGTGAGTAAACACACATCTAGATGACTCTAGCCTCTGGCCATTGAGTCATGCCCAGTCATGGCGTCTGCCAAGATAAAGCTCCAAACATCATGAAACAGAGACAAGTTATGCCCACTATGACTTAACAGAATCCTGATCCACAGAATCAATAAATACAATAAAAATGTCTATTGTAATCTACTAAGTTTGAGAGTAATTTGTTATGTAGGAACTGGAATGCTTACCAAGGACAACTCAAGATGAAAAAGAAATTCTGATTAGTATCAGGACTATCAGTGAAATTATTTCATAGATCATGCTTTTGGTGTTGTCATTGCCAAACCTAAGGTCACCTAAATTTTCTCCTGTGTTCTCTACTAGAAGTTTTATAGTTTTTGTATCTTACATTTAGGTCCATATTCATTTTGAATTAATTAAAGCTTGTGTTTTTTTTTTTCATGTGGATGTCCAGATGTACAGTGTTTCAGCACCATCCATTTGTTGAAAAGACTACCCTTTCTCTATTGAATTTCCTTTGCTTCTTTGCCCAAGATCAGTTGACTAAATCTGTATGGGTCTATTTTGGGGATTTCTATTCTGTTACACTGATCTGCTTGCCTATTCCTTTGCCCCAGCATTCTGACTTGACTATTGTAGCTTTATAGTAAGTCTTGAAATGGAACAGCATCAGTTCTCTGACTCTGCTCCACTTCAATATTGTGTTGTTGGGTTTCTTGATGTCCACAAAATAACTTGTTGGGATTTTGATTGGGATTGTGTTGAATCTGCAGGTCAGCTGGGAAAAACTGACATCATAACGCTACTGAATCTCCCTATCCATGAATATAGAATATCTCTCCATTTATTTAGATCTTTGATTTCTTTCATCAGAGTTTTGTAGTTATCCTCAGTTAGATCTAGGAGACATATTTTGTTAGATTTATACCTAAGTATTTCTTTTGGGGTGGTCTACTGTAAATGGTATTGTGTTTCAAATTCAAATTGTTCGTTGCTGTTATATAGGAAAGCAATGGACTTTTGTATATCAATGTTGTATCATGCAACCTTGCAAAAACCACCTATTGGTTCTAGGAGCTTTTTGTCAATTTGTGGGAATTTTCCACATGGAGAATCATGTCATTTGCAAACTAACACAGTTTTGTTAATCCCTTCCAATATGTATTCCTTTTACTTCCTTTCTTTTTCTTTATTGGGTTAGCTAGGACTTCTAGTACTAGAAGTACTTATTCAACCAGAAGTTGAATAAGAGTGGTGGAAGGGGACATCCTTACTTTATTTCTGATCTTAGGAAGAAAGCTTCTAGTTTCTCACCATTAAGCATGATGGTAACTGGAGGCTTTTGTAGATTTTTCTTAACAAGTTGAGAACATTCCCCTCTATTCTTAGTTTGCTGAGAGTTTTTATCATAAATAGGTGTTGGATTTTGTCAAACGCTTTTACTACATCTGATTGATATAACCATCTGACTTTTCTTCTTTAGACTGTTGATGTGATGGGTTACATTAATTGATTTTGAATGTTGACCCAGCCTCGCATACCTGAATAAATCCCACTTGGTCATGATGTATAATTCTTTTTATACATTGTTGTTTATGATTTGCTAATATTTTGTTGAGGATTTTTACATCTATGTTCATTAGAGATATAGTTCTGTAGTTTTCCTTTCTTGTAATTTCTTCATCTGATTTTGGTATTAGGGTAATTCTGGGCTCATAGAATGAGTTAGGAAGTATTCCCCTCTGCTTCTATTTTCTGGAAGAGATTGTAGAAAACTTTTATAATTTCTTCCTTAAATTTTTGGTAGAAATTATAGTTGAAATCACATGGGCCTGCTGCTTTCTGTTTAGAAGCTTATTAATTATTCATTGGATTTCTTTAATAGATATAGGCCAAGTCATGTTATCTGCTTCTCCTTGTGTGAGTTTTGGTAGACTGTGTCTTTCAAGGAATTGTTCTGTTTCATCTAGGTTATCAAATTTGTGGACATAGAGTTGTTCACAATATTCATTATTTATCCTGTTAATGACCATGGGATCTGTAGTGATGTCTTTTATTAATGACTTATATGTCTTCTTTATTTTCTTTGTTAATGTGGCTAGAGGCTTATCAATTTTATTGATCTTTTTAAAAAACCATCTTTAGATGTCTTTTGTTCTTTTGGGTAGATGCCAAACCCAAGTGCCCATCAATACATGAGTGGATTAAAAAAATGTGGTATATGTACACCATGGAGTACTATTCAGCTATAAGAAACAGCGGTTATATAGAACCTCTTATATTTTCCTGGATAGAGCTGGAACCCATTCTACGAAGTGAAGTATCCCAAGAATGGAAAAATAAGCACCACATGTACTCACCATCAAATTGGTTTTAACTGATCAACACCCAAGTACACATATAGGAATAACATTCAACAGGCATTGGGCAGATGGGAAAGGGGAGGTGGGGAGGGGTGTATACATACATAATGAGTGCAATGAACACCATCTGTGGGATGGACACGCTTAAAGCTCTGACTCAGGGAAGAGGGGGGTGCAAGAGCAATATACATAACCTAAAAATTTGTACCCCCATAATATGCTGAAATAAAAAAAAAACTGAAAAAAAAAACCATCTTTGGGTTGCATTGTTTTTCTCTATTGATTTCGTATTTTCGATTTCATTGATTTATGGTCTAACTTTTTCCTATTTATTTTCTTCTGCTTACTTTGGATGTAATTTGCTCTTCTTTTTCTAGTTTCCTAAGGTGGAAGCTGATATTATTGATTTTAGATCCTTCTTCGTTTCCAATGTATGCATTCAATGCCATGAATTTTCTTCTAAGCCATGCTCTTACTGCATCCCACAAATTTTGATAAGTTGTATTTTCATTTTCACTTAGTTCGATTTTTTAAATTTATCTTGATATTCTTCTTTAACCCATGTGTTATTTAGAAGTGTGTTGTTTAATCTCCAAATATTTAACTCTCTCCAGCTATCTCTGTATTATTGATTTCTAGCTAATTTCCAGTATGGTATCAGAATTTACTTTGTATTATTTCTATTCTTTTAAATTTGTCAAGGTGTGTTTTATGGCCCAGAATGTGACCTATCTTGGTGAATGTTCCCTGTGAGCTTGAGGAAAATGTGTATTATGCTGTTGGACAAAGTATTCTATAGATGTCAATTAGATCCAGTTGGCTGATGATGGTATTAAGTTCAAGTATGTCCTTACTGATTTTCTGCCTGTGGGTCTGTCCATTTCTAATAGAGGGGAGTTGATGTTCCCACTATAATAATGGATTTATCCATTGCTCCTTGCAGTTCTATCAGTTTTTGCCTTACATATATTGAATTTGTCATTAAGTGCAAATACATTAAGGAGTGTTATGTCTTCTTGCAGAACTGACCCCTTCATCATTATGTAGTGACCTTTTTTATCTGTGATAATTTTCCTTGTTCTGAAGTCTGCCTTCTCTGAAATTAAGATAACTATGCAGCTTTTTTTAGATTAGTGTTAGTATGTTTTCTTCATCCCTTTACTTTGATTCTATTGGTGTCTTTATATTCAAAGTGGGCTTCTTATAAACAACAGATAGTTGGGTGCTGGCTTTTTATCCTCTCTGACAATCCATCTTTTAATTGGTGTACTTAGACCATTCATATTTAAGGAGATTATTGATATATTTGGTATTTGGCTTAACATCTACTATATTTGTAACTATTCTGTATTTGTTGCCCCCTTCCACTTTTTTTTTTTTTTTTTTTTGGTCTTCTACCCAATTTCTTGCATTCTCTGGTTTTAATTCAGCATTTTATATGATCCAGTTTTTTCTGATGTCTTAACATATCAAATATACTTCTTTTTTTTTTTTAAGTTTTTTAGTGGCTTCCCTGGAGTTTGCAATATACATTTACAGTTAATCTAAGTTCACTTTCAAATAGCACCACACCACTTCATGAGTTAGGTCAGAAATCTCATCCCAATTCTTCCCTCTCATCCTTTATTTTATTTCTCTTATTCATTTTATTTTCCCATAATCTATAATCACCCATACATTCTTGCTATTATTATTTTGTACAAAGTGTTATCTTTTATCAACTAAGAATGAGAAAAATAAAATATTTTCTTTTTACCTTTATTTATTTCTTCTTTAACATTTTCCCTCTTTTAGGTAGATTGGAGTTTCTAATTTATATTTATTTCCTTCTCTCTGAAGAACTCATATTAACATTTCTTGCAAGGCAGGTCTACTGACAATAAATTCCCTCAATATTAGTTTGTCTGAGAAAGTCTTTATTTCTCCCTTCACTTTTGAAGGATAATTTCATTGAATACAGAATTTTAAGTTGGTGTTTTAGGGGGTCTTTTCTTTCAAAACTTTAAATATTTCACTCCACTCTATTTTTGTTTGCATAGTTTCTGGAAAGAAATCTCACATAATCCTTCCTTTGTTTTCCTGAGTGCAGTGTCTTTTTTCCCCTCTGGTTTCTTTCCAAACTTGTCTCTTTGTCTTTGATTTTCTGTAAGTTGAATAAAATATGCCTAGGTGTAAATTTTTATTATTTATCATACTTGGTCTCTGAGCTTCTTAAATTTGTATTTTGGAAAATTCTCAGCCATTATTACTGCAAATAAGCTCTGTTCCTTTCTCTCTTTATTCTCCTTCTGGTCCTGGTATTTCAGAGGAGTATTCTATTATGCATATGTTATAACTTTTGTAATTGTCCCACAGTTCTTAGACATTGTTACATTTTTTCATTCTTTTTTCTCTTTGCTTTCAGTTCAGGAAGTTTCTATTGACATATATTCAAGCTCACTGATTCTTTCCTTGACCATGTCCAGTCTAGTAATGAGCCCAGCAAAGGCATTCTTCATTTCTGTTACAGTGTTTTGATTTCTGACAGTGTTTCCATCTTTCCTCTCTCCTCTTACATTACCCATCTGTTCTTGCATGTTGTCCACTTTTTCCATTTGGGCCCTTAGCATATTAATCATAGTTATTCTAAATACCAATCTGGTAATTCCAAAATCTCTGCCGTGTCTGAGTCTGGTCCTGAAGTTTGCTTTGTCTGATTAGACTGTGTTGTTGTTCTTGTTCTTCTTGTTCTTCTTATTATTATTATTGTTTTAAAGAAGATTTGTAATTTTTTATTGAAAGCTGGACAGGAATTATCATTTCAAAGGAACTGAGGTAAACAGGCCTGTAGCATGAGGTTTAATGTGTATCTGGCTAGCAGTTAGGCTGTGTTTACAGTTCACTACAGCTATAAGTGTCAGAGGATAGAATTTCTTCTAGTGTCCTTGTTTCTGTCTCCCTTGTTGTCTTTGGGTTTCTCTAGAGATTCCTTCTTAAATAGAGTCTGAGGCTTGCAGTTTCAGCTATAATCTCCTGGGGGAAGAGGGATAAGCATTCTATAATCCTGTAATTAGGTCTCAGTCTTTTTGTAAGCCTGTATCCCTGGGCTGTGACCTTCACAAATATTTTCACTCTTTTTACCCCCTCAGGTGAGACAGGAAGGCTAGAGGGGATAGAGTTGGATATTTCCCTTCCCCCAGATCAGTTAGGCTCTGGTAGAGTATTTTCCCTTGATGGCAGGCCTTTGCTAAGGAGAAGAAAATTCTCTGGGTGTATTTCACAGTGGTTACTATTCCCTTCCACCTCCCTGAAGCACAGGGATTTTTCTCTAGCCTTCATTCTGAGGGCTTGGTGGGGCTCCTGGAGGTAAAACACAAATGTGCAGGATACTCCTATGACTGGGCCCCAGAGTTTTGAAACTGTCAAGCTAGTCCACACTGAGCCTATAGCAACTCATCAAGGAGCTCAGGGTTTCTACCTGCAATGGCTGCAGCGGGAGCTTCCGTTGCTGGGCTTCTGCTCCCAGTAAGCAGTGATTCTTGGCATATGCATCTCTCAGACCAAAAAAGGAAGCAAGGCTGGAAACAGTGGCTCATGCCTGTAATCCCTGCACTTTGGGAGCCTGAGTCAGGAGGATCACTTGAGCCCAGGAGTTTGAGTCCAGCCTGGACAACATAGCAAGACCCCATCTCTTTAAAAAGAGAGCGAGAGAGTGTGAAAGAAAGAAAGGCAAAAAGTCACAGGAGCCAACCCGAAAAGACTCAATAACAAAAGTTAGAACTTAAAGCAACAAAATAAATAACAATACTATTGGATTAAATAATCCAAATAATTGAATAAATATCCATGAGTCCATACAGATATAAACCGATAAACTGGGGGAAAGGGACAACTCTCCTTCACAAAAAAAAAAAAAAAAAAAAAAAAATTCCAGTAAATAAACACAGAAGTGACGAAAATATAAAATCACCATCAGAACACCACAGTAGTTATAACTATTAATACACAGGCAAAATCCACCTTTGGGCACTAAATTAACAAGCAAAAGTTAAAGCAAAAAGTGCTATTTGCATAGTCTCAAAGTATTTCTTCTAAAGTATTTAGTAATTACAAGAGGGAAAATAATAACTTTACAATGAAGATTTCTAGTAGACCCCTCCTTTGCCAAGTAAGCAAAGTTAACATTGCCACGGATACGCTCAACATCATGTTCCTTCGGACATGCTGCACTGAGAAGGGCACCCCACTCTGTGATCGGCTTCCCAATAATGCACCACCTCAAACCAATCAAGAGAAAACATCAGACCAAGCCAGACTGAGAGATACTCTCCAAAATAACTGACCAGTACTCTTCAAGGCCACGAGAAACAAGGAGAGACGAAAGCGCTGTGTTAAGACAGAAGAGAATAAGGAGAAATGACGACTGAATACAGTATGGGATTCTGAATTGAATTCTGAAGCAAACAAAAAGGTCTTCAGTGGAAAAATTAATGAAACAGAATGAAGACTTACTTTAGTTAATAGTATCGTACCAAGGTCGATTTCTTGATCATTGTTTTATCCTGAGAAAAGACATAAGAAAGGTTGGGTGAAGGATGCATGTGAACTTTCTGTACCCTTTTTCTGCAAATGCAAATCTAAAGTTATCTCAAAATTTTTTTAAGTACAAAGAAGAAGAATGGAGAAGCACTGTATCTACTGATATGTAACGATCTCAAAGATAAATACCTTAGTGAAGGGAGTAAGACACAGAATGGCATATAAAGTATGCTACCATTTATATATAAAGTGGTGGGATTAGCATTGTTTGTACATACTTGCTTGGAAATGTATAAAATACTCCTAGAAAGACAAATAAGAAACAGACAACACTGCTGTGTCCAAGAGGGAAACTAGGCATTGGGTCTGGAGGAAGTGCCTTCCCTGTGTGCCTTTCATGACTTCTGCCTCTTGAATCATGTCTGAAAATAAGCAGAATGTGAATTTTAAAAATAACTAAAATTAAGATGATAGCAGGGTAACCTGAATCCCTAGTTCCATCCCAGCCCTAATAGATTTCATATCAGAACACAAGTTTTTCATCCGGGAACTAAATGATCTTAATGAAGCTAAATGATAAACAGAGGCCTCCCAGGTAGACTGTGAACATGGGATTCTCTTTCCTTCAGCCAAAAAATCTTCCCATGATTTTGCAATAATGACATTTCTCTACCAGCTTTACCATTAGATATTCAACCCAAGGTCTAGGAGACAAAACAAGTCTGCGGAAGCTTTGCTCATTCTGGTAGCTACTCCTCCAGCCCCAGGCCTCCCTGAGCTGAAGTGTATTTCCGTCCTACCTGGCCCCCAGCCCTCCTCTGCTCCGTCCTCTGGGGGATGTCTTCAGCACACCTGTCTAGGGATGAAATCTCTTCAGGGCCTCTAATCACACCTAACTCTCTTTCTAAGGAAAGGGAATGAGAAAAAAGTGTTTGCCTTGCTCTGTAAACCTGCCAGAATAGATTGGCTGCTCTGGTTCGGAAGTGAGAAACCTCCTAAATAATCTATTTCTATCAAAACATCATAAGTACATATGTCATCTAAAATCTTGCAAAAGGACTAAAACCAAAACATTTTAGGGTATAAATTTTTTACTTTTTGCATTTCTATTCTTAATTACAGACCATACTAAAAACCTAAACAATATCACGTGAGGTAGACAGAACAATGGCCCTCGAAGGTGTCTAACACCCGAATTCCCAGAATCTGTGAGTGCGTTCTGTGACATGGCAACGGGGAACGAAGGTGGCGCAGGGAATTGAGGGTGCTAATCAGCTGACCTGAAGATGGGGAGACTGTCCTGAATTATGTGGGGGCCCCTGTGTGGCCACAAGGCCTTTAAGTATGGAAAAGGAGGCAGCAGAGCCTGAGTAGCGTGGTGTGAGCCGGGCCATCAGGCTCAGATCGTGGAGGAAGGGGCCGTGAGTCCAAGAATCCGGACGGCCTTGGAAGCCAGCCAAGATGCAGGCTCTCCCCTGGAGCCTGCGGGAAGAAGCGCAGCCAAGGGAGACCCACGCTGGACTCTCACATATAAATGCAAGTTGGTCAACTTGTGCTGTTTCAAACCACTAGGTTTGTGGTAATTCATTATGGCAGCAACAGGAACCTGATGTGCCATGATCATATAAAGTAAAGCATATTTTGAGAAATATTAAAAATAATTTTCAGATTCTATCTTGGTATTCCAGACTATTAATAAATCTGGTTTTGATAATAGAAATTGCAAGAATACGGTGTTGTTAGTCTTCATTTTTCCCCTCATCCTCCTCCTTGCCCTCCCCTGCTTTAGTGTTCTTGTTCTCGTGAGTTGTAATTTAAGGTTAAGTTGAAAGACCGCAAAATGGAAAGCTGTTATAAGCGGTTCTTTCACATTTCCTGGACCCGGGGTAGCAGAGCCATGTGATTGCTTTCTTGGTTTGACCTAGTTAATTCTCTGTTCATTGGTAGCCTTTGAATCCTTTATTATGAACATACAATGTAATAACCACTTTCTATTTTTAAAAAATTGTTAATAGTTTTTTTTGGATCAAAGCAAAACACAAACTCTTATGCATTAAAACTTTTCTTTTAATGAAAAGG
Source organism: Varecia variegata (assembly GCA_028533085.1). Taxonomy (NCBI): domain Eukaryota; kingdom Metazoa; phylum Chordata; class Mammalia; order Primates; family Lemuridae; genus Varecia; species Varecia variegata. The sequence continues at coordinate 90,383,445 of CM052438.1, forward strand.
TTTTTTTCAAACCCAATTAAAAAAATAGTTTTCCTTGTTCTCTCCCTCTTTGCAGTGAGTCGACCAGCTCCAGTTAGGCTAAGCACCCAAATGGAAGCAAATCCAACGTAAATAAAAGAAGTCAAGGCTAAAAAGGTCTCACTAGACACATGGCACCAGAAGCAATTAGCAAATGTTTTAACTGTTTTTCTCCATAGTTTTTAATTCCAAGCATTAATTGTGCATTTAACTAAAGTCTTCTCTTCTCAATTATAGCCTGTAAAACGTGTGTCTACTTCTCACATATCAGAGCAAAGAGTCAAACTACCAGCTCTGGTTAAGGCCTTTGCTTAAAACAAAATGTACTCTTGGGCATAAAAGACAAAAATTAATATGCTTATTTAATCAAAATAAGAGATGTCAAGGCCTTCCTGGAAAAACATAAATATTTGTCGATGTCCAAGAAATAAATAATGGGTGCTGAACACTTCACAAACTGTAGAGTGCAGTGCAGCGCAGGGAGTGCATTCTCCCTGGTGACAATGTGTGGAGCGGGGACACATCAGAGGGTGGGCCTAGCAGGGGCCGCAGGGCGACGCTCCCTTGGAGCCACTTTCCAGGGTCCCCTGTGCCTCCCACAGGCGGCACCTCAGGCAGAGGCTGAGAGTGAGCTGAGCCCTGGCCAGGGCTGGGCGCGGGGACATGGCTGTCGGGAAGGCCTGGAGCTCGGCAGGAACAGTGACGTTAGAACGAGCCATGTTCCAGCTGAGGCCGAGGAAAGAATCCAACTGCAAGTGCTCAGCGGGCCGCTGTAAAGGCGGCCCGGGGCTGCAGCGAGCCGGGACGTCAATGCGGAAGCCTGGCCGGGGCACGACGCCGAGGAGCTGTCTGGGTCTGGCGTGGCGGAGCTCGGGCCCCGCGGAGGCCGGCGGGCGGCGGGCCGCCTGGCGGCGAGAACGGCACACTTTTCTGCAGTGGTCTCAGAAATTAGTCCTGGTTTTCAGACTTGGGAGGGTCCGAACCACAAGTTGAAACCTAATAATATTCTCTTCCTTCAGGTTTCTGAGACAGCAAAAGACCCCAATTGCAGTAAGACTATTGATGTCATAAATTACAAACTGTAAAGTGGAAATGGCCCCCTGCCTCACCTGTTACCCAAGTTTTTCTTCTTCAGATGCATTTTTTGATTTTAAATAAGAGATCCTATATTCAGAGAAGCCAGCCTCCTGTCGTGGCGGAGAATAGTTTTGCGTAGAAAGGAACAGCGAGACTGACAGAACAAAGATGCTTCAGAGCACACGGGCAGTCCCCCAGGATTTGAGGAGAAAGACGCAGATGCCTGTGAAAAATCTAGAGTAGGATGAGATTTAGGGTAGTTTCAGGCAGAAAAAATGTTGGGGGACACGGTACACATACGCGTTTCCACAGAGCTATGCCTGCACACAGCTGCCCGACACGCTGCGCTGGCCTCGACCAGCGGAGGGACAGCGGCGGGGGCCGCCGGCCGGCGGGTTTCTAAAATGGCTTCTCCCACACTGTTTCAAAAGATTGTTCTTCCGAGTGGTGTTCTGTAATTCTGAACTCTGGCCATTTTCTTCCTTGTTGACTGTTTATCCCAGACTCCCACTGTACTACACCACTTTAGTTCGTGCATTTGGGTTTGGCTTCATCACACGACAAATATTTGCACATTTTATTAACAACCTCGGTAAACACGACCCATAAAAGAAACATGGCAATGACTCAAACGTGAATCACATACACACTCACGTCGACTGAAACTTCAGTTCACTTTCTCACCTATGAATATATTACAGGACTCAGTGTCATCTCAGTGGCACCTGCTAAGAGGAAATCCTTGTCTTTACACATTTTTTTATCTTTATTTTCAATAGTAGAGAAGGAGAAAAACAAGGAGAACCAGAGTTTTATATGTAGTAAGTGTCCAACAATGCCCACTTACACAGTTTAAATATGAAGACGACCCTCTTCCCAGAAGCCCTCTAGAAACACAAGACTGGAAAGCTCTAACCCCAGGACCCGCACAGTGTAAGAGAAAGTGCTTCCTGCCAGCAGACTGTTCAGACCTTCACTCTGAACGCCTTCTGCTCGAGACCCTGGCCGCCCAGCAGCGTGGCTCAGAGCTGGGGCTGTGGACGAGGCGGCCTGCAGTCAGGCTTCGCCACCACCAGCTGTGCGGACTTGGGGGCCACGCCGTCTCTGCCTCTCTCCAGTGCCTCAGTCCTCCTTACTAGAAAATGGGAGTTGTAATATCTTCATCGTGGGAGTTAAGAGACTACACGTACACATACGGTCCGTACCTGTACACAGCAGTGGAACACAGTCGGTGCTTATAGAGGGTCAGCCAGTCCTGGCCGTGGTAGGAGCAAGAGAAATAGCGCCCTGAGATACCTTCTCAGCAACAGATACACACTCCGTGTGTGAGGAGGAGACAGGCGTCGTCGGTCCAGGCTCCAGCAGCATGGAAGGCTACTGGCCTGCACATGCCGACAACTGCGGCCCCAGCACAGACACGGGCCTCACGCAGCCGAGGCAGGGCTCTGTGGTCACACCAGCCCAGGGACAGCAAGCGTGGGGCCTGGCCTCTCTGCACACACCGGGTTTCCCCTGCACCCCCACCCCGCACTCCCCAGCCCTCCCAACCCCACTAGGAGGTGCACACCACTCTGTCACTCACTGCAGGGCCTCAGGAGTCTCCCTGTCACAGCAGGACATGGCCACAAAAACCCTCGTGGCTCGGCAGGGTCCCAGTTCTTTTGCATTTGGAGAGAACTTCTTAGAAATTCTCCTTCTGGTGTCTTTGCAGAGATGCCATAAAGAAAACATGGAGCCGCCCTCTCGGTGAGGGCTCAGGATACTGACTTAATCTCACATGTCCCCAAACTCCAGACAAGACCAATGTGTCAAATGCTGCAGTTGGACCACAGATGGAGAAATGGAGCCCTGTGAGTCGTGGAGGAGCCCGCAGTGGCCCTGGAACCCCAGAGAGCCAGCTTCCTTGTCCTCTGCATGTGATGCCTTGGAGAAAGACACATGCCAGTCTGCCTGGAGGATGCACAGCACAGCAGTAATTCATAACCACACGTTACATGTGCTGCACACTATCCTGAAAGCCTTAGAGACATTTTATTTTCCAACAGTCCTAGGAGGCAGGTATTACCTTTTACAGATGAGAAAACTAAGCCCCAGAGTGACTTGCCCAAAATCCCTCAGCTGGGAAGTCACAGAATTAAAACTCAAATCCGTGAGTGCCTGCTGTGAAAGCCCACGATCTCGGCCTCCCAGAATGCGGCACGATGGCCTCTCCCTGGGATCCCCATGTTGATTAATAAGACTGTAGCTTTCACCAGTGAAATAATCACACGGAGCAAGAATGAGGAAGGGCAGACAGCACATCCCCGGCTAAGTCCTCACAAACACACCACTGGTTCCTGTGGCCCATTCATGATCACAAACTCATCCATCACCCAACTAAATCAAAACGTGGCTGCTTCCTCCTTGGTCTTGAGCACAATTTTGTTCTGGAGATTTTCTGGTACAGACTGAAAGAAATGCCACTCCAGGAATCTGTCCCTGTGATCTGCTGTGGGTGTCAGTGCATCCAGCGGTGGGCCAAGAGCAACAAGACCTGTGCCGGCCACACTAGGTGAAATCAGGGAGACCTGGCCTTTGACCTAACATACCACGAGTCTACAGGCGGATAATGCACGCAGACCCAGGGGCTGAAGGTCAGTGTCAATTTCCATGCAGCTAAAACAAAACCAGAGTCTGAGTTGTTTAAACATATGTATATACACACATCCCTCATTTGCTAATTCTACAGCCAACTGGAATTAAATCCATATACGTTCTAAACATAGTAAAAGTTTGATAAACTTGCCAAACTACCACTTAATGCAGACAGCAAGGACGAGTGGAAAGGCCTGAGCCCTGCTGTTGGACAGACCTTACCTGAGCCCAGTGCTGATGGACAGTGCTGCAGCACCTGGGCAGGTGACTTGCCCCTCCGTTTGCCAGGCCTCGTGTACCAACGCAGAGAGTAACACCACCTGCCAGTGAAAATGACATTGAAGGAGACAAAGTGTCCAGTGCTTGGGACATATGCCCCTTTTCCTCCACTCAAACAAATCTGAAATCAGATTGGTCATCTGTTTGGCTCAAGTTCACACCTCCAAAGACAACCTAAAGGCACAGAACCCTGCACCTGAAAGCCACCGTGGGCTCCAACCCTAGGACACTGAGCCTGCCGCCCAATCGCTCACAGTGTGGTGATGTCTTCTGGTCTCACGTGCTTGACTAAGTCTACTCAGCATATAACTATGTCCTTCGCTATAATTTAAGAAACCGGTATTTAATAAGCACTGACAGTAGCCAAACTTATTAAGAGTGAATCACTAGAAACCTTTTTTTTCCACCATTTGGAGCTCAGATGGGAGTAGTCAAGCATAATGATACTCAGTACACAAGGCTTTAGCCCAGAAGGAATTTTTTTTCCTCTGAAAATTGAGGGCAAACTATTTGGCTATTTTCAAAGCTAAAAATAAATATAGCTTACTGGCTCCAAACACTGTTTGTGATAGCCCAGCTCCAAGACCATTTCAGTTTGGAAAACAAGTTACATTTGGCAAGCAATTAGGCTCCAAAAGGGTCTAATTGCTTTTTCTATTTTAAATAACAAATAAAAAAACAGACAAAGTATTTTGATTAAAAAATTAACAGCTGCATAGAAAATTCTCATGCATTTTCATAAGGATATTAGTAACCTAGATGGGGCCTAAGAGATGATCTTTTCAGCCACAGAAAATTACCCAACCAACCACAGTATTTTACCAAACATTTCAGAAATCAACGTGTTGCATTTCCTCAAATGAGTCCCTAAGTCAGGATAAAAATTAGGTTGAGTCACCTAATTTCACCACACCACACACACCACACCACACACACCACACCACACCACACACACCACACCACACACACGACACACACCACACGACACACACACACCACACACACACACCACACCACACACACCACACACACCACACCACACACACACACACAGGGCCTCTGTTCAGTGCTGCACAAAATGAACTGAACAAATGGTTTCTGTCTGCTAGAAGCTTACCAGTGAAGAAGAAAGAGATTTAGAACATGGATTAAACAAATATAAATTAAATAGTAAAGCAGTGAAGTAATTTAAGTATGTTTTGATAATACACCATTCTAAGCTGGGTTATAACATTTGCTTAATCTCAGAGCCAGGCAAGACCTGCCATAGTGTCCGGGCGGCCCCACGCACACTAAATCACCACTTCGGCCGGGGCCGCCGACCTCCTCCCCACGGCTGCTCCTTGCCTCTGCCCCTGACCCCAGAGCTGCCCCTGCGGTGACCCCTCACTGCGCCCACGCCTGGCCTCGGCTGCCCCGAAGCCATTCTTCGCCTTCTCAGCCAGGCCGGGCCCCTGACTGTCCCGACATACTCCTTGGCACCGCGCCACCACGCCCACGGAGCTCTGAGGCCTCCACAGGGCTGCAAGGTGCTTTGCGGACAGCTCTCGCCTCCTCTCCGGCCACGCGCCCTCCTGGGGCACCCCACCATCACCTACCACAGCGCGCACACACGGGCTTGCTCGTGTGTGCACACCGGCTCCACTGTGCCACATGCCTCCACCCTGGGCCCAACCGCCTCCCTGCCCGCCGTCCCGCTCGCCTCCCAGTCTGGCGGCCCCTGCTCTGCGGAGCCGTCCTGATGCCCTGGACACCTGGGCCACCTCCCTCTGTGCCACCCTTGTGCTTAGAGGACCCTTCACACTGAATTGTACTTAGTATAAAATGCATGCTGCAAAAGCATCGCACCAGGGACTGTGGCCACCAAGGGCCACACAACCTGGGCTGGGGTGATGGGGCCTCTGCACTGACAGAGACACTCCTCATGCACCCAAAAAACAACATCACTTTTGCCACTAACACCACACACTCATGTCACACCACACATACCACACCACACCACACACACCACACACACCACACCACACACACCACACCACACACACGACACACACCACACGACACACACACACCACACACACACACCACACCACACACACCACACCACACACACACACACCACACCACACACATGATACACACATCACACCACACACACATCGCATCACAAACATACACCACATCACACACACCATACTCACATCACAGCACACACACATCACATCACAAACATACACCACATCACACACACCATACTCACACACCACCACACACACCATACTCACACATCACACACACACCACACACATCACACACACATCACACCACAAACATACACATCACACACAACACACATCACACCACACACACACCCCACATCACACACACCACACAGATATCACACCACAAAGATACACATCACACACACCATACTCACATCACACCACATACACACCACACCACACACACATCACACACATCACACCACACACATACACATCACACACATCACACCACAAATATACACCACATCACACACATCACACACACCTCACACACATCACACACATCACACCACACACATACACCACATCACACACACCATACTCACATCACACCGCACACACACCACACACACATCACACCACAAACATACACATCACACACAACACACATCACACCACACACACACCCCACATCACACACACCATATCACACACATACCACACCACACACACCATACTCACATCACACCACACACACACACCACACCACACACACACACCACACCACACACACATCACACCACACACATACACATCACACACACCATACTCACATCACACCACACACACACACCACACACACCACACACATCACACCCCAAACATACACATCACACACAACACACATCACCACACACACACCTCACATCACACAACACCACACACATCACACCACACACACACACCACACACATATCACACCACAAAGATACACATCACACACACCACACTCCCCCACACACGCCACACACACATCACACCACACATACCACACACATCACACCACACACATACACATCACACACACACCATACTCACATCACACCACACACCCCCCACACATGCCACACACACATCACACCACACATACCACACACATCACACCACACACATACACATCACACACACACCATACTCACATCACACCACACACACACCACACCACACATGATCACACCACACACACATACACCACACCACAAACATACACATCACACACACCACACTCACATCACACCAAACACACACCCCACACCATACACACCACACACACACCACATTCACATCACACCACACACACATGCCACACCACACACACCACACACATCACACCACACACATACACATCACATATGCACGCATCACACCACATATACCACATCACACACACATATCACACACATCACACTACACACATACACATCACACACACATACACATCACACACACCACACTCACATCACACCACACACACACCACATCACACACATACACATCACACACACATCACACTACATACACCACATCACACACACACCACACACACATCACACACATCACACCACACACATACACATCACACACACACACCACACCACACACAGCACACACATACACCACACTCACATCACACCACACACACATACCACACCACACACACATCACACACATCACACCACACACATACACCACATCACACACACACCACACTCACATCACACCACACACACATACCACACCACACACACACAGCACACCACACACACATCACATGACAAACATACACCACATCACACACACCACACACACATCACACCACACACGTACAGCCCAACACCACACTCACACTCCACCCATGTCACACATACTGCCCAACATGACACTCTCAGATGACACACTCACACATGCCAAAAATGTACTGCCCCACACCAAACACACAAACCACACTCTCACAGCACACCACACATGTACTACACCATGCAACACACACATGCCACACACTCACATCACACCACAATCTTAGTGCCCCACAAAACATTCACACACCACATGTATGACACCACACACATACTGCCCCACACCATACACACAGATCATGCACTCTCATCACTCCACACAAGTACAGCCCCATACCACACAAACTCACATCACACCACACACGTACTGCCCCACACCATATAAACACACCTTATACATCACACCACACACGTACTGCCCCACACCACACACATCACACATGTATTGCCTCACAGCAGACACACAGACCACACACTCATACCACACCACACATTACCCCACACCACACACAGAGCACACTGACAGCACACCACACCCATACTGCCCCACACCACACAAAAAGAACACAAACTCACATCACACCACACAGGTACTACCTTATACTACACACTCACATCACACCACACTCGTACTGCCCCACAACACACAATGACCAGTCACATCATGCCACACAGGGACTGCCCCACACCACACACACACAGACGTCGACACTAAAATCCCAAATTATCCTCAAGTTCCCTGAGTCCAGGAGCTGACCCCGCTACTCTCTACTTAGCCCCAAACACACTGAGGCATAATTCATTTCTTCACTGAATTTTCCTGCTAGCTTTGGAGAGGAGAAGGCCAAGAGACGAGCAGCCTCTTCAGTGGTATCTTAGTGAAAGCAAAGAATCGGAGTCCATTTCTCCCAAGGACGAGAAGGCAGCTGCGTCACAGCCGAATGCATGCTTCCCGACACCGCCTGGAAACACGCACCACGACAGGACGCTGAAGACGCGAATCGGGCTGCCACGCTGCGCAGTGGCGACGAGCGCTCAGGGGACGTTCGTGGCCGAGCTGTCGCCTGCAGCACTGTCACAGCAGTGTCACATGCACTGTCTCTTCGGATCTTTACAGCAGCTCTGCACTGTGACACAGACACAGGACAGTGTTACAATTTCCACTTCTCAGACTCACAAAGGACACTCAGACAAGAAGCCCTCAGAGAAGGGCTGGGATGTGACCCAGGCACAGCCACACACAGACCAAGGCTGTTTCCACCACCGTCTTTAAATCTCTCCTACTGTTCCTTAGAATGAAAACACAGTTCATGTGAAAGGTGCAAATTTAAAAAAATTCCAAAATAATTCTAGAGGCTGATGTCCTGACTCATCCAATTCATGGCAAAAGTGGATTTCTCTCTCACTTCAAAAATTGATTGCTTGAATGAGAATTAGCATAATTAATTCAAATCATGAATCTTATTCATTGAGCTATGGTGAATAGCCTGACACAAAAGTGCAGTTGGTAAGCGTGAAAGCTCTCAAGTGCCCCCTCCCCCCGCCCCGCGAGCACTCAGACCCCTACTCACGTCCCACCGACTGCCCGAGACACTTTCAGGGCTGGATGAGGAGAGAGGGCCCGGTCACTCTGGAGAGCGGACACTGCTCTGTGGAGTGAATTTTGGCTGTGGTGTGTGTGTGCATGTGTGTGTGCCCCCAAATTCCTAGGTTGAAATCCTAAGCCCCAATGTTGGGTATCTTTGGGAGGTGAGTAGGTCATCAGAGTGGGGCCCTCATGATGGGACAAAGAGCATATTCTCTCTGCCCTCCACCATGTGAGGACAGACAGGAGACCGCAGTCTGCAACCTCCCCCAAACCCACCCTCCCTGCCACCCTGACCTCGGAGCAGAGCTCTGGACTGAGACATGAATGTCTGTTAAGCCACCCACTCTGTGGTATCTTGGTAGGCTCTGTCACCAGCCACCCCTGCAGTGCCTACACACCACACACACACACACACACACACACACATACACATGCACACGTGCATGCCAATGACTGCTGTCCTCCCTGTCAGGTTTCCTGTAAAGCACAGTGTGTGTGCTTTGTGGGTGACAGCAGGAACGCTGCTCGTGCCCCGAGCTGTTTAGTGGCCCCAGAACTCCCTGACAAAGGGAAGAGGTGGGCCCAGCCCCAGGGATCTTACAGGCTATCCCTCCACCCAAACAGCATGTATAGGGGGGATCCCGGGCACTCCACAAGGACACAGCAAGAGTGTGGACACGAGGAACAGGACAGGGCGGTGGCTCCGGGAGCAGGCAGTGGCTAGTCCGGCCAGAGCCGGAAACAGCTGTTCTCAGTTAAATGCACCCAAGTGAGGCCCCTCGTGAGTGTGTCAGGACCAGAACCGAGCACGAGGAATCCAGTGTCCCTCCGGAAACAGGGTCTGGCAGCCATCGCCAGGGCAGAGGATGTGGTAGGGACCACAGAGGAAAGGGGTGCAGGGTGGGGGTGGGAAAGCACAGCCCAAGGCGAAGAGGCAGGAGATGCCCGGTGCGCTGGCCACGAAAACAAAAGCATTTGACCAACCTGTTCACGTTCATGAGTGTTTCCAAACGGAAGTGCCGGAAATGCCGACACACACAACCTGAATTCTTTTTGAATTCTATCAAGCAGTACAGGAAAAGTCTCTGCAGTTTGTGAGCTAGAGGACAAACTTTGGACTGTGTTTTTGTGTTATCATACCCAAGACCTTTCGTTTCCTCTCGAGAATTAGTATTTCCTTAAGCAGTGCAGCTGTTTACTTTGGATGGAAGTAGTCTACGTCGGAGCTCTCCCACAACGAGCAGAGGCGGCAGAGTTCTGCCCTGACACCTAGGGGACTCCGGGGCTACTGCAGCACCCGCGTGGCATTCCTCCCAGGTTTCTCATTGCTTCTTGTGATTGTTGTTTTCTTCTGTCAGTCTTAGCTGCTCAGGGCTAATCTGCTTCTCCCTCAGACAGCATTCAGAACCTCAAGCCCTGCAGGAAGGCATGGCACCGTGTTCCCATTTCACAGACCCTCTGCTCTTTCCTCCAGGGGCCCGAGAGAGGGAGACCTCGTCAGCGAGGGCTGGGGACGGTGCTGTGCCAATGATGGTGACAGAGGTGGGCGTCACTCTACAGACAGCCAGGACTGCCCTGTTTGACATTATGGGTAAAAAAATAGAGAAAATTATCAATGGGAATATGGAGGCCAGAGTTCCTATAAGAAGAGCATTCAAAATTAAACAGAAACAATAAACATATAGGTGAATAGCCTTCACGTACCACATTAGTGGATCAGAAAAACCCTCAGAACTCAATTTTTTTAAGATAGGCAAAGGACAGCAGCTGAGAATTAGCAGAAGAGTAAACAAAAGGTCATATTGAACATCTAGAAAATGTTCTAATTCATGAAATAATTAAAGTAAGAGGATACTGTGTTTTACATTTCCCATTTGCAAAAAGTATTTTTAACTCTGATACCCAATGCTGATGCTGTCCAGGGAGCAGGAAACAGAGGCAGCGGCAGGACTCGCTCAGAGGCTGCTGGAGGAGAGAGCTCAGCAGGAACCCATGGGAGCCGCAGAGCAGGACTCCCCGGCTGCCTCGCAAACACACGCAGCCCCCGCCCTGGGAGGTCCACTTACAGACGCCCATTGTAAAGAAATAATCTACAATGTATGAACAGATTGTGGTTTTATTTGATAAACACATACAGTTTTTACTGTATGTCAGGCTAAGTGTTTTAAAATATTCACTTAATTTAATCACCACAACATTACTCTTCCCCACTTTGCAGGAACTGAAGCACAAAGAGTTAAATAACTTGCCCAAGGTCCCATGGATTTGAACAGGACTCAAACTCAGGCCTGAACCCAGGGCACGTGCTCCTACTCGCAGCCCCGTCCTGCCACTGCCCTTCCTGGTGCCTTTCCGAGGGTGGAGGATCAGAGAGAAGTAAACGTTCAACCATTGGAAACTGGCGGCATCAATGTGGAATCTTCACAGAACAGACTGTGAACGCGTTATTAAAATGATTGTCTATGACATTTTTAAGACCATGAGAAAATATCTCAATAAATATTAATAAGTAAAAATGCAAGACACAAAAACCATATGTAACTATAATCTCAACTTTGCTTAACTGCATAAAGAAAACAGAACTGAAGGAAGCACATCAAGATATGTACATGGCTGTCCTATGAGGATTGGATAAAGAGCGAGGCTCTTTTCCTGCGTCTGTACCTTACATTACATATCTACCTGTTTTGAAACCAGAAATAAATGGCTTTCCCTGTGTGCACAGGCATACTCACTGATCCACTCGGGCTCATCCCCGCGTCCAGGGAGCTTGGCTCCACTAGACCACCACACGCGTGTGCCCAGCACAGGAGGGTGGCTGTGCTTCAACAGTTACCTGCACTCAGCAGCTGGCCTTGCTGCCGCGGCTCCACGCAGCCACGTTGTGGATTTCCGCCCGCATGCTGGGCGAGGAGAGACAGGTGAGATGTGCACGCACCCACCCAGGTGCACACACACATACTGGCCCATGGAGGCCGAGGCCCTGGTGCCAGGGGAGCCCAAGCCTACCTGGCTCACTGGCCACCTGCCCTGGCTGCACCCAGTCCTATCCCTGGAGACTGGCTGTGAGGACCTCAGCCTACGACGTTGGTCCTGGGCTGTGCCTCCCACTCCCATGGTCTCCATGTGCCAGCATCACACACCTGGAGCATGGAGGAGGAGGAGTTCCACAAGCCTCCCAGGCCCCTTGCCCCACCCCTCTCCCCATTCCCGTCTTCTCTGGCTGCTAGGGCCTGGGACCATTCCCTACCCTACCTCCCTGCTCCGCTCAGTGCCTCCTTCGAAGGTTTGCGGCTGAACACCTCGCCGGGTTCCTAGGGGCTCCTACCCCCTGGAGTGAGATCTTGCTCTGCACATCTCTTGCCCTAAGCTCTGTCACTCGGTAGACATTTGCTGAGACACTACAATAGGGTGGACATATGCCAGGGTTTGCAACTAGCCCTCCTAGTTTATAACCCAGAAACCCACAGCTTGGGGCCTTGTTGGGAATTATTGTGAGACTGGTCAGAGGAGGTTTGGGCGACGAGGAGTAAATTCTAAGTGCACGGTGCTGGGGGCCAGGCCACTCATTTTACATGTGGTCAGTCCCCACAACAGCCGCCGGGGAGCTTACTCCAGGGTCTGAACATGAAGAAGCCATCATCCCAAGATGGTGCACAACTTGAAAATCACAAAGAAAAGCCAGGATTTGAATCCAGAGCACCTTCAAAGCCTTTGCCCCTAACCACGCTCTGGCCTCCCCTTTACCCATGTTCTGGCACACTTATAAATGAGAAACTATAAGTTGAATTCAGGGGGAAAATAATGATCACTTTCCAACTGCAAAATAGACCTGTTATGCATCCAGAAACCCTTCAAACCAGTATGCTTTCATAAAGAGAAGACACTGACCAATTGAGGTAAGGGTTCTATTTGACTGCAGAGTGCTTTAGTCTTTTCACAGCCCAAATCAGAGTGGGGTAGCCGTCGCAAACTTCGGAATAAGACAAAGAAGACTCCCTTCACAGGATAAAAGTAAGAAATCAGCAGATATTACCACAAACATTGGATGCATTGGATGAGAACAGAGATACAGATTCACTGAAGAGACTGAATGATTCCAGGTTAGCAAGACTTGACTGGAATCAGGTTCAAATTATCTGCAAATGAAAGGGAATTCATCGACCCCAGGGACCTGGACAGCCCGCAAGCCCAAATACTGGCAGTGCCTCCAATACTCTCCAGATGGGAGGACAGCACCCAGCAAAGCCTGCAGCCTTCTGAGATAAGCAAGTCCCCCAGATGACCTGAAGTGGGCCTGCATCAAGGGAACTACTGCGCATTTACATCCTTTTACGGAGATTTGACCTGCAAATAAGAAATAAAGGACCTGTGAATTCCTGCCACAAAGAAACTTGCAGTGGGGGTTGGGGTGAGTATGGTTTTGCTACTAATAAAAGTAATACGATGTATTTTCAAAATCAAAAAATCAGTCATGTGGGTGCATTAGCTATATTTTCCTCCCAGAGTTAGCTAATTCCTAGAGACAGCAGGCATCTTGCTTGCCCGCACAGCTCTGACATGCAAACACCCAACCCATGCCACTCGTCTCCTGGCCCCTGCTACCAGGCTCCTGCATCCCTGGACACCATCCCCGACCCTGAATCACCCTAGCGCCAGGGATCCAACAGCTAGGAACCACCTTCTAGCCCAAAGCCCACTGAAAGTATTGAAACTAGCCAATCCTAAACCTTCCTAGCATGCTTACCCTGCCTCACCCATCCCCCCCTCCCAAAAGCCACAGTAAAGGCTTCTAAAAAAGGTTAATAAAGGTTATATTAAGGTTAACAAAGGATAAGTTTATTCCCAAGTATTTTATGCTTTTCAATGCTATTATAAACAGGATTGTTTTCTTAATTTCATTTTTGGACAGTTTGTTGTTAGTGTATGGAACACAAGTGATTTTTATATGTTAATTTTGTAGCTCGTAACTTTAGTGAATTCATTTATTACTTCTAATAGTTTTTTAGTGGAGTCCTTAGGGTTTTCTACATGTTAGAGCATGTCATCCGCAAACAGAAATAATTTTACTTCTTCATTTCCATTTTGGATACATTTTATTTCTTTTTCTTGCCTAATTGCTCTGGCTAGGACTTCCAGTACTATATTGAATAAAAGTGGTGGGAATGGGTCTATTTGCCTTGTCCCAGATCTCAGAGGAAAAGCTCTCAGTTTTTCACTGTTGAGTATGATGTTAGCTCTGGGCTCCTCTTAGATGGCCTTTATTATATTGAGGTAATTTTCTCCTATTCCTACTTTGTTGGTAATTTTTATCATGAAAGGATGTTGAATTTTGTGAAGTGTCATTTCTGTCTTTCATTCTGTTAATATGGTGTATCACATTAATTAATTTTCTTGTGTTGAACCATCCTTGCATCCCAGGGATAAATCCCAGTTGATCATAGCGTACAATCCTTTGAATGTGCTGTTGAAATAAGTTTGCTGGCATTTTGTTGATGATTCTTGCATCTGTGTTCACCGGGGCCTACCTTACAGTGTTTACCTGGCTGTCTATCAGGGTAGGACTCATAAAATGAGTTTGTAAGTGTTCCCTTCTTCTCAATTGCTTGGAAGTTTAAGGAGGGTAAGTGTTAATTATTCTTTAAATGTTTGGTAGAATTCACCCATGAAATCATCTGGTCTTGGGCTTTTCTTTGTTGGGAGGTTTTTGATTCCTGATTCAGTCTCCTTACTAGTTACAGGTCTGTTCAGATTTCCTGTTTCTTTATGACTCAGTCTTGGTGGGTTGTATGTATCCCGAAATTTATCTATTTCTTCTCAGTTATCCAATTTGTTGGCATATAATCATTCAAAGGTGCCTCTTTTCTCTTTCTGTGGCATCAGTTGTAACAGTCCCTTTTTAATTTCTGATTTTATTTATTTGAGTATTCTTTTTTCCCTAAGTCTATGTGAACTAAAATAAAATCTCAAAGCTCCCCCCACCCCACCGGCTGACTGAATGGACCCCCTCTTGGCCAAGGGGATATCCCAAAACTAAATTGCCTGCTGCCATGAGGAGGGAGATCAGACATGCCTCATCGTGCCCCTCTCCCTTCTTAGGGACATTAACAGGCCTAAAGTATGCAAGACAAACCTGTAGGTCCTCAATTTACACAACAAATACATGTCGGTGGCTTGTCTCTGATAAACAGCTCCGTATCTTAAAACATTCCAAGCCTTTAGACAAAGCTTCATGTCTTTAACCAATTATAAGTCAAAGAATCTTTAAACCCATCTATAACCTGGAACCTCCCCCCCCCCACCCCCGGCTTCAAGATGGCCCACCTTTTGGGGCCAAACCAATGTATGCCTCCCACATATTGATTTATGACTTTACCTGTAACTCCTGTCTCCCTGAAATGTATAAAACCAAACTATAACCCAGCCACAGAGAGTCCACTTGCTCAAGGCTTCTTGGGCATGGCTCCGGGTCATGGTCCTCAAATTTGGCTCAGAATAAATCTCTTTAAAATTATTTTACAGAGTTTGGCTTCTTTTCTGTTAACATCTAGCAAGAGGTTTGTTAATTTTGTTTACCTTTTTAAAAAACTAAGTCTTAGTTTCATTGATCTTTTCTATTGTTTTACTAGTCTCTGTTTCATTTATTTTGTTTTAATTTTTATTATTTCCTTCCTTCTGCTAACTTTAGCTTAGTGTGTTCTCTTTTTTTCCTAGGTCCTGAGGTATAAAGTTAAGTTATTTGAGGTCTTTAGTGTGTTTTCTTTTTTTTTATCATATTTTTTTGTGGGTTTTTTTTTTTTTTTTTTTTTTGAGGCAGAGTCTCGCTCTGTCACCCTGGCTAGAGTGCTGTGGTGTCAGCCTAGCTCACAGCAACCTCGAACTCCTGGGCTCAAGCAATCCTACTGCCTCAGCCTCCCAAGTAGCTGGGACTACAGGCATGTGCCACCATGCCCGGCTAATTTTTTCTATATATTTTTAGCTGTCCAGCTAATTTCTTTTTTTTATTTTTTAGTAGAGACGGGGTCTCTCTCTTGCTTAGGCTGGTTTCGAACTCCTGAGCCTACCTCGGCCTCCCAGAGTGCTAGGATTACAGGCGTGAGCCACCTCGCCCAGCCTCTTTTTTTTTTTTTAGCTTGTTAAATTTGAAGTCAGAATATTGCTACTTAATTTTCTTAAAATGTAAATCCATAGCTTTCCTTCAGTATCAATCATGTAATTAAGCTAAATTGAGTGAGAAAATGCATCTACCTAGAAAACTTTGTCTCCCAGAATTCTCTGCAGATTACTTGAATAAAGCATAAACTAGAGAACCCTAAAACCACCTTAAAACACTAAATAAAGATTAACCACTCACTTAGATATTTTTATTTGGAAATGTTTGTAACACTACAGTGAAACTAGATTTTAGACGCTAGATGTCAGCAATTTAGATATCATTAGTTTATTATAAAATAGAGACATGGAAATTATTTACATGATGAAAGACTTCAGAACTTCAGTGGTATGGGAAGCTTCATGTCAATGCCATTTCAATGATGATTTATTTCACTCTACATACTTTTCAAGGATGTCACCATCTCTAAATAAGAAATAAGCTTTGTCATTCACATGACTTTGGTTTCTCCATATTCTGGGAGAAGAACTTTATCTGCAACTTTCACACTAACTGGTTGAATCTCTCCACCCTTTCCCTTAGAGCCTGATCCAACAGCCACTACTGTTGCTTGGCATATTTTTCCTTGAGATTTTTCTGGAAGCACAATGCCTCCTTTGGTTAGAGTTTCAGCTGTACTCCTTTCAACCAATGCACAGTCAAAAAGAGGAAGAAGCTTTCTAAATGCTCGTCCTGCCATGACTCCAGCAGCTGCAGCTTGTACTCTGCTCTCAGGCAGTGGCTGCAAGGAGAGATCCACATGTCCAGCCTCGGGACAGGTGAAAAGGCCAGGGAGCACGCTCTTTATTCCTCTTTAATTTAGGCATTTATTGCTATGAACTTCCCTGTTAGTACTGCCTTTGCTTTACCCTATATGATTTGGTATATTGTATTTTTGTTTTCATTTGTCTCAAGATATTTTCTAATTTCTCTTGTGATTTCTTCTTTGACTCATTGGCTTTTCAGGAGTGTGTTGTTTAATTTCCACATATTTCTGAATGTTCCAGTTTTCCTTCCACTATTGATTTCTAGTTTCATGCCACTGTAGTTGGGAAAGATACTTGGTATGATTTCAATCTTCTTAAATTTGTTAAGATCTGTTTTATGACCTAACATGAGATCTATCTGGAGAATATTCCATGTGCATTTGAGAAGAATGCATATTCTGCTGCTGTTCTGTATGTGTCTATTAGGTCTGTTTGATCTAAAGTATTGTTCAAGTCCACTGTTTCCTTATTGATTTTCTGTCTGGATGTTCTATCCTTTATTGAAAGTGGGGTATTGAACTCTCCTACTATCATTGTACTGCTGTCTATTTCTCTGTTCAGTTCTGTCAATGTTTGCTTTACATATTTTGGTGCTCTGATATTGGGTGCATATATATTTATAATTGTTATATCTTCCTGTTAAATTGACCCTTTTATCAATATATAATGACCTTCTTTGTCTCTTTTGACAAAGACGTTTTTGACTTAAAGTCTATTTTGTCAGACATAAGGATATCTACCCCTGCACTCTGTCAGTTACCACATTGTCCAGTCTCTTTGTCCATCCCTTCACTTTCAGCCTATGTGTGTCCTAAGACTGAAGTGAGTCTCTTATAGACAAGCATGTAGTTGGATCTTTTTTTAGCCATTCAGCCGCTCTATGTCTTTTGACTGGGGGGTTTATTCCATTTGCGCTTAAAGTAACTATCAACATTTGTAGAAAAATCTTACCATTGCTTTTTTTTATTCTTTTCTGTCCGTCTTGTAGTTCTTTTGTCCCTCTTTCCTTTCTGCTGCTTTCTTTGTGTTTCTTTGATTTATTGCACTGATATAGTTGGCTCCTTTCTTCATTTGTATGTCTTCTGTAGGTATTCTCTTTGTGGTTACCATGGGGCTTGCATAAAACATCTTATAGTTATAATAATCTACTTTAAACTGATACAGCTTAACTTCAATCACATATAAAAGCTCTATACTTTTACTTCTCCCACACACACACACAGTTTACGCTACTGATGTCACAATTTACATCTTTTTATATTGCTTATCCATTAACATATTTTATAGTTTTAGTTATTTTAATAATTTTATCTTTTACCTTTTATTCTAGAGTTAAAAGTGATTTAAAGAACAATTTTCTTTTTTTTTTTTATTGACCATGGGTTTTCTTTTTTTTATTTCAGCTTATTATGGGGGTACAAAAGTTCTGGTTATACATATTGCCCATGTCCCCCCCATCCCCCTGAGTCTGAGCTTCAAGCGTGTCCATTCCCCAGACAGTGCACATCGCACTCATCATGTAGGTATTCACCCATCCCCTCCCCCACCCCCCACCTCTGTCCAATACCCAACTGGTGTTATTCCCAAATGTGCACTTAG
>CM052438.1:90402921-90417156 GCA_028533085.1 Varecia variegata
GATGTCATCCTTTTGTCAAATAATTCTAACATCTCTATTACCTTGGTTCTGCCAACTACTGATTGTCTTTTTTTTTTTCCCATTCATTTTGAGATCATCTGGTTCTTGTTATGATGAATGATTTCTAATTGAAGCCTGAACCATTTTTATATTATGTTATAAGACGCTGGATCTTATGTAAGCCTCTATTTTAGCTAGATGTCTCTGACATCACTCCAGAAGGGGAAGGGAGGGGCAATGCTGCCTCATTACTGTCAGGTAGAGTTAGAAATCCAGGTTCCCTACTAGGCCATCATTGATATCCAAAGTGAGGAGTGATATCCTCATTACTGCTGGAGGCAGGTGGGAGTTCCAGCTCACTGTCTCCACTGACACCAACAGAGGAGTGGGCTTCTTACCACTGGGTGATGGTGAAAGTCTTGACTTTTCTTTCATTCAGCTTCCTTTGTCAACACAAACCTAGTTACTGCCAGGCGGAGGCGGAAGTCCAGGCTCTCCATGTATTCTCCAGGGACACAACAGGGTGAGAGAGCTCCTTGCCAGCTGTAGGGGATAACAGACCTAGCTCCCTGCTTGGCCTTCTCTGACATCAACCAGGCAGCTCTGTTGAAGTCTTTCTTTAGAGCCTCACATGTGAAAGTCCAGGCTCTCCAATTGGTGTGCATGGGGACGAGGCATAGTTTTGCTGTGGTGTTTGCCTAGAGTGGAGCAGTTGCTGTCTAAAGGTTTTCTGCCTTGCTAACCTGCCCCTTCCCTGGTCCTTTGGTTGGAGAGAGCAGGCTTTGTTGGGCTTTGTCTGTCTGCACTCATTGCTGTTTCCAGGTTGCTGCCTTTTTCAGCTTCAAGTATGGTCTATATGAGGCAGAAAGAAAACCAGGAAACTCCCTGTCCTGTTGTTTCTTGGGTTCCAAGGTTCCTATCCAGTCTGTCTTTTTCTCTTCACCTTTCAGAGCCCTCTTATGTTTGTTTCATACGTAATGTCCAAGGTTTTTAGTTGTAATTAGCAACCGAGGCAAAAGGAGGAATCATCTACTCCACCTTCAGAACTCCTTGGGAAGCTTTTTGAAAAATAACTATGCCTGGACCTCACCTCCAAGGACTGATTTCATTGGTCTGTAGTGGTGCCTGGCCATCAGGAACTTTAAAAAGCCTCCCAGCTGATTCCAATGTGCACCCAGGGCTGAGAACCTGCCATAGATGACCTCATTTCTTGTAGTTATCATCTCCTGGCCAATTCATAACTCCCAAGCTCATGCCTTTAACCCATATTTTTCCTCTGAGCTTCAGACCCATTTATCCAACTGCCTATTAGATAACTCTTCTTTGAGAAATTGAAATTATCACACAGTTGAAGCTCCAAGGCATCTCAGACTTCAACATACCCAAGAAAAAAGTCATTATCTGTACTCCCTCCAAAATACCTGCTTTTCCTCCAGCCTTCCCCTCCTCAGGGAACAGCACCGTCCATGTGGCTGTACAATGGAGACACCTGAGAGTCATTCTTGATGAGTTTCCTCCCTCCACCAACCTTCTCCCCATGGTGCAGTCAGAGAAACTTGCAAAAAGTCACATTTGACCCATCACCCCCTTGTCAGGGCCATGCCAAGCAATGCTGGAGCCTGAGACAGAAGGAAAAATGTGTGCCCCCATATTTGTCTTCTTTGTAATTTTTAATGATTAACTTTTTTCCAGAACATTAAAGTAGTAAAAAAATAAATATTTTAACTGCAAGTTATTAAAACTCACAACAGTATTTTAGGTTTAAAAATTTTAATTATACCAAAACAGATCAAATATAATTTTACTTTCCTAGCTTTAATGGAAGCTAACTCGTTCATAATGTTTTCAAAATCTAGTTCTTCTACTTTAATGTTCTGGCATCAGGTGTAGAGTAGTCTCCTTATCCACAGGGGACACATCCCAAGACACCCAGTGGGTGTCTGAAACTGTGAGTAGTACCAAACCCGGTATAAATGTTTTTTCCTATACATACAGACCTATGATAAAATGTAATTTATAGGCCGGGCGCGGTGGCTCACGCCTGTAATCCTGACACTCTGGGAGGCTGAGGCGGGTGGATCGCTCGAGGTCAGGAGTTCGAGACCAGCCTGAGCAAGAGCAAGACCCCGTCTCTACTAAAAAAATAGAAAGAAATTATCTGGACAACTAAAAATACATAGAAAAAATTAGCCGGGCATGGTGGCACATGCCTGTAGTCCCAGCTACTCGGGAGGCTGAGGCAGTAGGATCGCTTAAGCCCAGGAGTTTGAGGTTGCTGTGAGCTAGGCTGACGCCACGGCACTCACTCTAGCCCAGGCAACAGAGCGAGACTCTGTCTCAAAAAAAAAAAAAATGTAATTTATAAATTAGGCACAGTAAGAGATTAACAATAACTAATATTAAAATAGAACAATTATAACAATATACTGTAATCAAAGTTTTGTGAATGTAGTTTCTCTCGCACTTTCAAATTATCTTATTGTGCTGTATTCACCCCTCTTCCTGTGATGATGTAAGATGATAAAATGCCCATGCGAGGAGGAGTGAGGTGAATGACATAGGCATTGTGACGTAGCAGTAGGTCAACAGAAGCATTAGGCTACTACTGACTTTCTAACAATGAGTGAGAAAGACAATCATCTGCCTTGGGTGACCCTGGAGCATTGAGCTATGACCAGGGCTGAACGTCATGAGCAGACCTGGTGGATGACTACCAGGTGGGGAGTGTACCCAGCAGTGGCTACACTGGACAAAGGGATGATTCTTGACCCAGGACAGGATGGAGCAGGATGGTGTGAGATTTCATCATGATACTCAGAACGACATGCAATTTAAAACTTATGAATTATTTCTGAAATTTTCCACATAATATTTTTGGATCACAGTTAACCACAGGAAACTGAAACCACAGAAAGTGACACTGCAGGTAGAGGGGCGACTACACAAACATGTGCAAAGGGCATACATCTTCCATTTGGCCACAACCTCCACTAATGGCTTGTCATAGTGCTGTGGGATCCTGTCTTCACCTGGAATTCTGATGTTGTGTTCATCCTGGATTTTTTTGCATTAATACTGATTTTTTTAATATTGCATTGCTTATCTTGAATACTGAATTTTGGGGCCCCCTTAAGTTTTGTGCCTGAGGCAAGTACTTTACTCAACTCACCATAATCCCAGCCCTGACAGATTCACTGGCTTCCCATGGTTCCTAAAGACCAAGATCCCTACCACGTCTGCGAGTGCCCACAGGCCTGACCCTGCCTGCCTCTCCAGCCTCCTCCCAGATGCTGCTGTGCCTGTGTCCGTCACACGGGACTTCGGTCAGCCCCTCCACTTCATTGCCCACCCCTTCCACAGCCTCTGCACATGTCCTTCTCTCACCCCAGAAGTTTCCCTCCCTGCAGCACCTCCTCCTGCCTCCCCTACATGTCCATTTCCTTTGTTGAGCATTACTATCAAACAGTTTTCTTCATAGTTCTTATCTAGTTTTAGTTGCACATTTTGTTTGATTACCTGATTAATGCCATATTATCAGGGACAGATAATGTGCCTGTATCACTCACCACAGCACCCCCAGTGCCCAGCAGAGCCTGGCCCGTGCCTATTTACAGAGTGAGTGGGCGGACGGGTGAACGTGCACATCCTGTTCTAGCACGTGAGATGAGTGAGCCTTACAGTTTTTCCCAAAGTGTACTCCACTTAGCACGAGTTTGGTGGGATAATAACAGACATAATGGGAACGGGGTCTTATGGACAAATAACTCAGAGAAACCCTGGGTTCAATAAAGTTCTGCACAACTTTTTAACCTACAGTATGCTAATACACATTGTGCATTTCTAAATAGAAATCTTATAGCTTGATTTCCCAAATTTATTTGACCACAACACCGTTTTTCCATGTAATAACTTGTCGCACTAGTTTCATCATTGAGTCTGGTGGAACAGGTAAATTGATGAGCAGAAAGTGTGTGGAGCTCAGGGGAACCCGGAGCTCTGCACAGGATTCACGGCCCAGGAACGGCATGGTCAGGCATTCCTGGTAGAGGAGGAAATGCAACACACACACTTTGGGTTTAATTCCACCTTAGCGGGATTACATGCCAACTATTTCCTGTCTTTAGAGATTCAAAACACCTAAATATTTGAGGCACTAAAATAGGACTCAAGTCCTGTTAGCTTTATGACCTTGAGCAGGTTCTAAGACCACTTGTAAAATGAGAGTAATAACACCCACCTTCCCTAACTCACTGGATAGGGTGAGGATCGAAAGAAATAATGAATATAAAGACAACAATTGATAACATCAATTATTTCCTTATTCTGTGTTAGACGACAATTCTAGGAAATTTCCAAGTATTATCTCATCCCATCCTTTGAAGTAGATGCTATTACTGTCCTTGTACAAATGAGGTAATCAAGCTTGGAGAGTTTAGTAACTTTCCAAGCACTACATAGCCAGGAAGCAGCAGTGTCAGGATTTAAGCTCAGAAAATCTGATTCTAGAGTCTGTGCTCTTAACTTTCACGCTCAATATGAGAGTTCTTGGCAATCTCTAAAGTGTGTAGTTAAGATATCACCAATCATAAATTCTGAACTTCATTTTCCCACACAGCCTTAGCACATCAGGAAAATCACGTAGTGTGGAGGCAACATCAGGTTCCTGGTGCCAACCTGTCTTGCACCAATAGCTATGTGACCCATGCAAGTCATTCAAAAATAACAACTGCCTCTTATTGAGCACCAGCCACAGTCAGAACCCAGGCTGGGTCTGCTCTGGTTTATTAAGCAATGTTGTCGATGATGTGCTCCCTAATCTGCCTTCCCCAGGAGGCCATGAACAACTGGGGGAGTGGGACAGTGACTTTCAGCTTTTGTTCCCAGCACCACACTTATGGGAACCTCGAGAATGGTCTTCACAGGGGTAGTGTCCAGACAGCGTCAGAACCTAGGCAGACAGGTCATACCATGCCTCCAGCTTGTGGAAGCTCCCCCACAAAATCTCTCATTTTGACACTAATATTATTTTTATATTGCAAAAGATAATCATAAAAAACTTTTAATTAAAACATTTCATTTTACAGTTTTATGAAGCCATAACCGAAAGATTTGAATTGCAGCAAGTGAAATGGGAAAAGGTTAGAAGAGACAGTCTGCTCCTGAGCTCTGCCATTGACAGCCGTGTGCTGTTGGACAGATTACCTAAGTCTCTCTTGGCTTTCGTGCATTTAGCTTTCAAATAAAGGGACTGTATTAGAAGATGATCGTCCATGCACTGACGATAGCCACCTGCTACTTGCTGGCACTGCTCCTATCAGCTCATCATTCCTCACAACAGCCCATTTCACAGATGAATGAACTGACTCCTCCCCTCTTCTGACCCTCACCGACCTGCCATTTCAAAACTGATGCCTCCCCAGCCTGCACAAGGGGTATGAAGGTGCCGACAAGGCAGGTGTCTGCAGTGGGCACACACTGATTGCACTGCCCGGCCCTCCAGATTACTTCTGCGACTGTCTAAAAGCACTTTGCAGCTCTCCAGTTCCATGGTTCTTATGACCCTGAGTAATCCTTCCCAACCCTTAGTCACAGCCCTTCCCTGTCTATCTCTAAACTCCAGAATGAGAGATGCAGCACTAAGGTGTGGCAGTCTCCCTTCCCTCCTGGAAAGGACCCACCTTCAAAGACAGCCTGAGCCCAGCCTAGCTTTGCTAGGTGCCACCCAGCAGGAGGAAAGCCTCCCTGGGAAAGAACAAAGGCAGCCACAGCCCCATGGGTGGAGGGCAAACTCCAGAACAGTTATCTTGGATTTGGATTACAATCAGTAATTTAAAGTGAGGATACTGAGCCAGGCAGAGGGCTTTCAGGTGAGCCAGGACACGTGTCTGGACCACATCTCCAATCCTGCAGACTGTGGCTTTGTTCCCCAGCTGACCCTGATGCCAGGAAACACAGGCTCTGGCCAGGGAAACAAGAGTCTTGGCGGCCCCCACCACTGGCTTCTCAGAATTGCTCCATCTTCTTCCAAATGAACCTCAGGAGAACCACAATTCTAAGACTTACTTCATCTGGGAGAGTCAAAATTATTTTGGCAGTTCCCTGGAAGGGGAAAAAAGACAACTAATCACTTTCCTACTCCCTCCCCATGACAACATAAAGCATTTTGGAGCCAGTTCCCAGTGACAGAAATACATTTGAAGATCTGCAATGTTGCACAACGTGCAAATTTGAGGAAGCGATTTTGAGGCTAAGTAAATGTCTGGAGACTTTATCTAAATGTCCCTTTGTCTTCGCCTGGTCAAACTGGCACCTCAGAAGGGGCCTTTGTTTCCTCTATGACATCAAGAAGCTCCAGTGCAAAGAGCAGCCTTCAGTCCTAGGAGCCAGGCTCCTACTTTAAGAGGCTGGGTGCAGCTCTGCTCCCTGTGGGGCTAGGAGGCATCGGGCTGTACCCATACTTGCCTTGTTTAAATATATACATTAAGCATAATTAGTTTACAAGTTACTCCTTTGATGCATTTCTCCATAATTCACCCATAGCACAAATCTCAAACCTGTATAATATCACACATTTGCAGCGTCAATGCCATAACATTCACTAGTACTGCGGGTTGGGAAAAGCAGACCAAAACTCGAAATATGCCAAGGAGGCCGATTAAAGTGTTGGGAGGGGCTTTCACATAAAAATAATTTGGAAAGATGACAAAGGACCAAACATATAATGTCACACAGGTAAACACAGAAGCCAAGCATGAATGGGTTCAGAGTCCCAGAGCCTCCGGGAAGAAGGGCCGGTGAACACCAAGGGGTCATTTAGCACAAGTCAAAGGAGCAGCGGGTGATCGGTACCGGCACGGGGCTAGGACAGCTACTGGGCCTGCTGGCCCCTCACTCACTCCCCTCCCCCAGCCTTCCTGCGTCCCCGTGACCATTTGCGGAGGGAGCCAGTCTGTGCTCCGACAGAGCTCACGATCTCGGGGGAAAGGGTTCGAGTCAACCCTGGAGACATCTGGGGAGACATCATTTCTCCCGGTGACAGAGGTAAGCACAGGGCGCCATGAAGTCGCACAGAACCAGTCACAGCGGCCGGGTGGAGCGTAGGAAGGTTCCCGAAGGGCTCCCAGGGAGGGTCACCGAGAGTTTTGCAAACGGGTGGGGAGGTGGAGGCGGCAAAGGATGGGACATTCCTCCTGACTGCCGGCCACACAGCCTCAGAGGCGGCAGGGGCCGGGCGGGAGCTGCCCTGGCTGACCCCGCGTGCTCGGGTCGGGACTCCGCCTCCATCTCCCCAGAAAGAAGCTTTCAAAGCCTGGGAGCGCCCAACCTGGTGGCCCTGTTCATCTTCCCCGCACTTGCTCTCTCGCGGCGTCCGAAACCGCTGCTGGCCGCCCCGTCGAGAGGCTGTCCTCTCTCCGGTCCGTGCGGGCTCCAGCGCTCGCCTTTCCCTGGTCGGGTCCGCCCTGCGGCTCCGGCCCGCTCTCCCCGCCGGCGCCCGGCTGGGTTCTAATGGGCGCACTGGGCCAACCAGGCGAAAACTGAAGCTCCGCTCTGCCCGACACCGGCTTCTCTGCCAGTCCCCGCGGCCCGTGACCTTCGCCACCCAGCGGCCCAGCCACAGCTCTGGGCGTCTGCCCTCTTTCCTCCCTGTCCCCGCCGCCGGCCCTGCTCGCTCGGAGGTCCCTCAGCCCAGCCCCGGGCTCCGCTGTCTAGACCGTGTCCCAGGACCCGACCCGCGGCTCGCCACAGCCTGCGCCAACAGGGCTACGTCTGTCACAGGGCAGCGATCCTGCCGAGCCACCTGTCCAAACCTCCGAGCGTTTGCCCTGGCGTCACCAAAGTGTCCGCCCTGCCACACACACACACTGCGTCTACACCACAAGCGCCTCCTCCAGCCGCCTGTGCTGCGGTCATCCGTGCCTGTGCCACCAGCTCCGAAGGCCACAAAGCCCCGTGCGGCAGGTGAAACTCGCAGGAAGTCCACTGGGCTTCAGGAATGGCCTTCCTCAGGAGAGGAGCCCCAAGAAGAGAAGCTCCCCTTTTAGCTCTGGATGTTGTCGGGCCTGCCTGTGACCCTGGGCGCTAGGCGTTTCTCTGGCTTCCGGCCTTAGATTGAAGCAGTCGCCACGAGCAAAGCAAAGCAGATGGATGGCCTGGTCCTTGACGACGTGGCAGAGTCTCTCAAACAAACTGGCCAGGCACTACCCATTTCTACACTGCCTGAAGTAGTGGATCACCAGTTTCCCTACAGTTTAAATCAGTCCGAGTTGGGGCTTTTGTACCTGCACCCAAAAGCATGAGGTTGCACCTTCCTTTTCACACTCAGCACCACCAGCCTTCTCTCTGTCTCTAGAATGTGCCAAGCCAAGCTTGCTCCTGCCACAGGGCCTTTGCACTGCCTGTTCCTGCACCGAGTGCTCTGTCCCAGAATCTTCCCCTAGACTGATCTGAGGCCAAGCCTCACTTAGTCACAGGGACCTCCCTGACCTTACTCCAGACTGTCTGGTGTCTGGCTCCCTTTTACCTTCCCTACAGCATCTGTCATTACATTACATGATCCTGTCTGCACGCTTATTTTCAGCCTCGCCTGCTAGGATGTATGCCCCTTGAGGGCAGGAACATGGTGCAGCATGTAAATTAGAGCCTGGCACTTAGGAAGAGTTCAGGAAATATCTTTTTAAGGAATAAAACATGGCATGAGAACATGGCACATAAGAAGGACCACAGGTATTTCTGTGTGCAAAGATATGGCAGAGAAAGAACAGGATGGGATGAAAGATAAATGGCAGATAGTTAGAGCCTTATATGTTATCCTAAAATTAATGGAAAGCCACTGGTGGATGGTGCATTACCCACTGCAGCACAATGGGTTAGAG
This sequence comes from Varecia variegata, assembly GCA_028533085.1. Taxonomy (NCBI): domain Eukaryota; kingdom Metazoa; phylum Chordata; class Mammalia; order Primates; family Lemuridae; genus Varecia; species Varecia variegata. The sequence continues at coordinate 90,411,795 of CM052438.1, forward strand.
AGAAGCCAGGCTGGAGGCGGAAGGACCGTTCAGAAAACTGTTCCACTGGTCCAGACCAAGAAACGTGACTTGAGCCAAGACAGTGGCTTTGGGTGGAAGACACAGAGTAGACTGGGCTCAGTGACAAAGAGTAGGCAGGGCTGCATCTTCACTGAGTGTGGAGCAAAGAAAGGGGGGGAAGGAGAACACATTTGGGTTTCTGAAGGCACAGATGGTGGTGCCAATCACGAAGGCGGTGCCAGGCAAGGAGGACTGACCCGGGCTCGGAGAAAATGAGCCTGATTCTGATGTGCTGAAGTCAAGTGCCCAGGTCGATGCCCGGGTACCAGTGGAGATGGAGGTCTGGAGCACAGAGGAAGAGTCTGGCCTAGAAACATGGCATGGGGATTGGAGTTAAGCCATGAGAGCTCAAGATTCGTGCAGGAAGACCAGAGAGAGCACAGAAAGGAAGAAAAGCAGTCTGAAGACAAACCCTAGAGAGCATCTGAGGAGCAGGAAGAGAGAGAGAAACTGCAGAGAAAAGGCAGCCCAGAGGCAGGAAAAGCCAGAAGTGTGTGATTTCATGGAAATTAAGAGAACATTTCAAAATGGAGAGGTCAAGTGACATGAGAACTAAGAATTGTCCATTTGACTCAGCAGCCGGGAAGTTTTTGGTAATCTTCCATATTGGGGCTGGTGGAGCAAAAGCTGGCCTGGCTTCCAGCGGGCTGAGGAGGGACGAGGAGGCGAGCATGGGATGGCGCACAGGCGTGACATCCCTTCTGGGCGTTCAGCTGGAGCCAGCACTCCCATCCATCCGTCTCTGAGGCTTCTTTTCCAAACACCACTGTGGGAAATAAGATTTGCTCAGAAATCATTGGCACCATGACACTAAAAAGTCACCAAAAAGACATCTATTTCTGTATCTAAGCAGTCATCTGTTTTGCAGTGCCCCATAATATTTCACAAGATGTATGTATGTACCAAAAATTGTTCACTAACCTCCTGTTAATGGACATTAAGGTTGTTTCCAATTTTCCCTGTGTAATAATGCAAGGTATAGTTAATCGTTTATTCATCTTGTGTCCATATGCAAGTATTCATGCAAGCTCTATTCCAAAAACAGAATTGCTGGGTCAAAAATGTGCATTTTTAATTTTTCCAAATCCTACCAAATTGTGATGGCCATTGCCAAAACACCACCTAAACAGCTGCCCTAATCGGCACAAATGGGCTGTGTGTGCACCTTCCCCTGTGCCCCACTGACCCAGATGCAGTCTCCACCTTCCCAGCTTCGGCCAATCTAACCAGTGACACCTGGCTCCTCGCTGACGTTTGTATTTGCTTTGCAGCGTCTACTGGTCATTACCATTTTTTTCTCAAACTTGACTTTGCCCCTTCTGTCATTTGTCTTCCTTTTTCACTGGTTTGTATGAACTCTTTAACTGTTGTGATCATAACCCTTTTATGTGTGACAGATATTTTCTCCTGGCCTTTGGCTTGTCTTTGAACCTTTGTTTATGGTGTCATTCACTAATGACAAGTGGTTTGGGTTTTTATTTGGCTTTGGTTTTGTTGGTCAGATCTATCAATCACTTCCTCTGCAGTTTTTGGATTTTGTGTCTTGCTTAGTAAACTCTTCAGACTCCAAAGTCATGAAAATATCCTCCTATATTTTCTTTTAGCACTTTTTCAATTTTAGATTTTTCATTTTCGGAATGTATTTCCTCTAGAATTGACATGGGTGTCTGGCAAAAGGCAGTACTCTAACTTTGCCCCACTGAACAGGCACCTGTCCCAGACGCATTTCTTGAATAGCCATCCTCCCCTGTTCCTCGTTACACACTCTCCTCCTTGGTCCCACACATGCCCAAGACTGATTTCCCTATATCCAATGACAGGTGACACATTAGCCTTTGAGCCACATCAATTTGAAAAACTTTTGGTCAATAGGAAAGTTATCAAAATATAAACATATTTCCAAGCCCTACTAAAAGTCTACCAATGGTTTCCAATCTCTGGAGCCTCCAATCCCTGTCTCCTGCACTGGAAAGGCCAGCGAGGGAGGCAGTCGAGTTGCCTTGTGAACCAGACCAGGCTGCCCCCGAGGCTGCTGCCTTCCACACTGAAAGGGCTGGTTACCACCGGTGTGCCCGTGGCCCCAAGGAAAGCCCCCATGAAGAAATAACTGCACCTCCATCTTTTCCTCCAGTCCAGCTTCACTACAAAAGGCCTTTTTGTTCTTCCACTGACATTTGCAAGTTGTTAGGGCTTAAAGTAAAAAAGGGAATATTTCAAGAGAAAAAGCTTTTCTTCCCAATAATAGACAAGAAAGTTGAGAAAGAGTCATGAAATAATAGAATTCTAGAGATGACGTGGCTTCCATGATTTTTTCCAAAAGGAAAGAAAATACTTTATTACTACAAACCAAGGAGGTCAAACCGACATGCTGCAGCTCATTTCTGTTTTGCAATTATCCTTAATGCATGACTGCCACCTGCCAAAGCTTCCTTCTCACAGCGAACAGATCAAATGTTCTTTCACTGACTATGCAAATAACTTTTTTCAAATCTCATTGATATAGTTGATAGTTACACTTCTGTTTGTTTTTTATTGTAATTTTTTAATTCCTCAAATGCATGGTTCGTGCCATCCAAGTTCTCCAGGTGTGTACAAGTAATTTTTAAATTATACCATCTTTAAAAGACTTGCCATCAATCAGACAACACACAAAAATGTGAACAAATGACTCAAAATGAGCGACTGCATTTCAGACCTTTGAGATAGCACAGATTGCCAAAATAGGACACATGTACCAATAGCTTAAACCTATATTGAGCCAAAAAATCAGAAATGCTAAGTTCCAGATTCTAACATACCCACCCACCGTCTGCAGAACATGCACTTCTGAATTATTTTGTAGCACTGATGCGGATCCCTCATTCTCCATTGTGACCACACACGAGGCAACCAGCTGAAACTGGATTTAGACTCTTCCTATATGGGGTTGACGTGGCCCAACTTTACATGAATAAAGGAACTTTCTCTGATCGGCTGAGTAAAGTAGCTTAGAGTTTACTTGACACCAGAGCTCATGGGGAGACTAGTGTCGGTACAATTCAGAGATTCAGGAAAAGTTACCATTTCTAAGAGTACGATTCATTCAACTGTACTTGTTAACAAAAGTGGGGTGCTACAGACTGTATTAACACAGATCTGTCCTTAAGAATATTTCCTCTGGCCGGGCGCAGTGGCTCACACCTGTAATCCTAGTACTCCGGGAGGCCGAGGCAGGTGGATCGCTCGAGGTCAGGAGTTCGAGACCAGCCTGAGCAAGAGTGAGACCCTGTCTCTACTAAAAAATAAAAACAAATTATCTGGCCAACTAAAAATATATATATAGAAAAAATTAGCCGGGCATGGTGGCACATGCCTGTAGTCCCAGCTACTCGGGAGGCTGAGGCAGGAGGATCGCTTAAGCCCAGGAGTTTGAGGTTGCTGTGAGCAAGGCTGACGCCACGGCACTCACTCTAGCCCGGGCAACAGAGCGAGACTCTGTCTAAAAAAATAAAAAAAAGAATATTTCCTCAAAGAAACATTTCTAGGGCAGTTGCTTTCAAAATTCACAGTACATAAGCCTTGCCAGTGGGGGCTTGTGCAAACGTGGACTCTGTAATTCCCAGGCTCGGTGCAGGCCCGGGACCCTGCAGCCAGTGGTCTGCGGCTGGACTCTGGCAAACGCTGGCGCCATCATTTTAGACGGGAAGTAGAGGCCTGAGGGAAGGATGACCCCACAGCACAGCTGTGGCTGTGGCATGACGTGGCACAGCGTCCGTCTGGGGCTCCATCTGGGAGACCAAAGGCCAGGAATACATGCAGTTCCGTGTTTCACAGCAGGGAATCCCTAACCCAAAAGGACAGCAGCCATCACTTCCTTCAAGCTGCTACCAGCCAAAAGAATAGCTTCCAGCTTCCCAGATTTGCCCCACATCTGTCTGTGTAGATTTCCTGGCCACCAGGTCAGGCAGGTACACACCTTCTCAGCTGGCCGGAGCCAGCGGCAGGGCATCGCATCCCCCCGAGCTTTGACCCTCTGACTTCTGCCAGCAGCCAGGACAGCACTGGACCTTGAAGGGCTCTCAGGTGACCTCCTTTTCTGGAGGTCAGCTGTGCCGCAGGGCCTGCCACGAGCAAGAGAGAGTTTCTCACCACGCCCACGTCCACAGGGTGTGGGGGGCAGGGCAGGACACCTTTGGGGGTGATTTCAGAAATTCTGCTTACCACAGCTGTGAAGACAGCCTGTATGCTTCCTTGTAGGTGGCCATCGGTGTGTCATGAAGTTCTCAAACTGGCAGTTTCCTTTCCTGAGTCTTTGGGATAACGACCCTTCTTCAGGACTCAGCACATCACAATAATGACTGCAAATTCAGGCCCGACATCTGGTTGCAGCATGTGACTGCTGGCACAACGTCTGGTGCTGACCTCACCACCCAAAGGCAATGCTGTGGGGGCCCCGCCCTCCCCACTGAAAGGGACAGTGTTCTGAAGGTCCTTCCCAGGTGGTGACAACTCTGTCTGCTCCTTCTAACTTGGTGCATCCACCCTGCACCAATGCTCAGGGTACTAGTCCGGGGTCAGGGGTAATTAAGGAGTTTAATGAAGTGGTGAAGTGACGAGAAATGATAAGATTTGCCTGAGCTACAGAAATAGCAGAAGGCCCATTTTGGGGTCTGAAGGGCGAGGCAAGAGGTGCTACCAGATTGCTGAGGTCTCAGGTAGAGGAGCACGGCCACCTCTAACCCACAGCCTGGCAAGGAAAAAGCCAGGGGATAAATTCCTGAGCGCTCTCTTCTCCTCTGTCCAGTAGCCCCTGGTGCCTCCCATGGGCTGAGCCCAGCCGGAAGCCAGCAGGAAAGGAGGCCTGGAGGGGGCAGGCAACAGAGATGGGCCTCCCAGCACACACAGCATGGTGGGTGAGGTGGAAACAGACTGACTTTGATATCAAGGAAGGAGGAGAGGATGTATTTGTCATAACAAACAGGGTTTTACTGCAGTTACCAACAACCCAAAAGCCCAGTGGCTTTCCCTAATGGTCACGTGTTCCTCCAGTGCCAGCAGCAGCTCTGTTCCATTTTCCCTCCAGAACTGAGGCCAACAGAGCACCACGACCTGCAGCGCATCCAATCTTGTGCAAAAAGTAAAAAAGCAATGCCCATGCCAGCTGCAAGAGCATCTGTCTGGAAACGGCCAAAGCACACTGTATTCCACACCAAATAGCTACTTCGGAGTTTTAAAATGTGGTGATGCATAGCTTCTCACTGCAGGAGGTAGCACAGGGGGTTCCCACTGCAGGAGGCAGCACAGGGGGGATTCCCACTGCAGG